>JAHLJT010009436.1:226577174-226742450 GCA_031308135.1 Acheta domesticus
AGCCTAAGAAATGCAAATTCTTCCAGAGACGCGTACACTTTTGGGCCACATTATTTCGAATAAAGGGTTGGAACCTGACGACGATAAAATCACGGCCATCAAAACTTTCCGGTCCCGGTCCACGTAAAGGCGATACAATCCTTCCTGGGTCTCGTCGGGTACTATCGCAAATTCATTGCAAGGTTCTCCGCCTTAGCGGCGCCACTAACTAAGCTCATCAGCAAGGGGGCTACCTACACCTGGGAGAAGGAGCAACAGAACGCGTTTGAAACCTTGCGGACGCACTCCTAGAATATCCCGTGTTGCGGTTTCCTGACTTCCAACGGCCATTTATACTGACCCGGACGCCTCCCCACAGGTCATAGACGTCATCTTGTCGCAAAAGTTTGAGGACGGAGAGCACATGGTTGCGTGTGCTAGCAAGCAACTCTTAAGGAGGCAACGCTGCTACTCCGCCACCGAGCTTGAGTGCTTAGCTGTCGTAGGGATGCTTCTAAAATTTCGAGTATACTTACTAGGTCGCCCCTTCACCCAACGAACCGACCACAAGCCTCTCCGTTGGCTTCTAGCACTATCGGAACCGAAGCCGAGGTTAGCCCGTTGGGTAATGGAAGTCTCAGAATACGACTTTACGATTCAGCACGTTCCGGGTAAATCAATTTCGCACGCAGATGCCTTATCTCGAGTACCCCCAGTAGTGTCCACCATCGAGTCGCAGGTCACATACAGCCCCGTCTGGGACAAAACTAGGATAGCTGAAGAACAAAAACTCTGCCCGGCTCTTCAGCCCTTCTTCGAAAAAGCTAGAGACAAAGACTTGGAAATTATCCTTGACGAGCGACAGGTGCTCTATAAAGTAATTACACGACCCTCCCGACGCACAGTACGTCCTGTGCGCTCCCCGATCTATGGTGGAGCACATACTGCGGCGTTGCCACGACAATCACCTCCCGGGCCATTTAGGTTTGTCAAAGACATATTCTCTGGTGCAGAAAACAATTCTTCTGGCCAGGCATGTACCGTGATACCGAAGCCCATATAGGAGCTTGCCTAACTTGCAAGCAGCGGAAAGCAGTGAAGGGAGCCATCCCACCACAGCTGGTACGGAAGCTACCCAGCCATTTGAAAAGGTAGCCCTCGACATTGTCGGTCCCCTAAGACGCACGCACGCCGGAAACAAATACATCCTCACGTGCCAGGACTACTTCTCGAGATACCCAGAAGCCGTGGCCATTCTGACCAGTCGGCTGAGACCGTAGCCAAGGCTTTCATCGAAACCGTCATTTGTAGGCACGGCGTCCCTAAGTACTTGTTAACTGATAGAGGCGCGAACTTCACCTCTCAATTGATGAATAGGGTTTGCGCGCTTCTGAGGGTCCAGGCTATATTCACCGCGCCTTATAATCCTTGCGCAAACGGACGGCTGGAACGGGTACACCAGTCCTTTGCCGCCGTCATGTCACATTACGTCGCCCAGGACCACGCGGACTGGGATGAACATCTACCGTTTGCACTATTCGTGTACCGGAATTCGAAGCATCGGGTCACGGGGTTCAGTCCGGCTTATCTGGTTTACGTTAGAGAGTTGCAATTGCCCTGGGAGGAAGTGTTAGCTCCTCTAGCCCCCTCGTACACGGAAACTCCTCCGTACCACTACGTCCTCCAGCGACGGTTACTGATCGCTCGGGCTCAGGCAAAAGAGTTTGGGGCGGAATACGCACGAAGGGAACAAGTACGGAAGGCCAATTTCTCGCTCCCTACTATAGGATGCGATCAGATGGTGTTGCTGCGCAACCTCGCTCTGCTACCAGGGCAAAGCCGGAAGTTGGCTTCAAAGTGGGTAGGGCCCTATCAGGTCGTGAAGGTGCGTAGCCCCGTCACGTTTTACATACCGCACGTGCATGACGGGCGGACCTTCACCGCCCATCATCGAAACCTTTTGCCGCTCCCTCTCGAATCCGAGGAAGCCGCCCCCACGGCCTTGGCCCAGTCTCAGGACAGTCACCAAGCACTCGCAAGCACAAGTCACCTCCCGCGCCAACCGCATTCATCTAACAGTGTGCCACCAAAGCCGTCCGCATCAGCCACTCAGCCAACGCATTCGCAACCACTGCCTTCATCAACACTTCCACCCTCGCCAGAGACATTGCCAGCCCTTCAACCAGTGCCATCGTCGCCGCCGCCACCGCCGCCCTCAACACCATCAACCCTAGGGGAGGCTCCTCTGGATCTGTCACCTCAGGCTTACGGACTCACTCCGAAAGTCCCAACGGACCCTCCAGCAAACGTGGCCCGACACCGTTACGACCTCCGGCCACTTCCAGGACGACGACTGATGTAAGATTGTGTTGCAGCAGGATGGATCTCGTTGCAAGCGCAGGCGGCGCTTCCAGAAGATATTTGGCAGCCCGCTGAAGGACCTGGAAGGCACGGAAGAACCTCAAGGTCCGTGCTGGGGCTCGCCCTCTCCTGGCCCAACCGGACTCGCATCTAGCTGCCAACCCTGCGGGAGCTCGCCTTCCTGGCCATGCTGGGGTACACCCTCGCCTGTCAAAAGAGGGGAGTGCCCTCCCACGCCCGGACGGAACCTCTTCCCCGTCGTGCCTCTCCAGGGCCAGTAAGGGTCCTGATTGGGACCCGCCCGTTACCACCTACCCAGGAGGCAGCGAGGAGGCGTCGCGGGTCCCGTCTCCCGACTTGGCGGCAGGGCGGAGGTCCGTCCCCACGTGCCCAGGAGGCAGCACGGAGGCGTCCCGGGTCCCGTCTCCTGCCATGGCGGCAGGGCGGAGGTCGGAAGCCCCCCACCCACCATCTGCACCAAATGCGGGACAGGGCGGGGAACACCGCCTTCCGCTACTGGGTGCGCCGATTGACCCAAGACCCCCGCAGCGGTTTCGCCCTCGACTACCCTCGAGCCTCCCCGTCCCACCATTTGGCCTGGGATGGGTCCGGAAGGCGAGGGTTGACAGCAAAGAGGCGCCACAACCATCGGCGCAGCATCATGTACCGCCAGCGCAAGCGTCTCGCTCGTAAAGGTCAGGAGAATTAGTGGCGCCCGAGCGGACGAAGCGCCACCAGCGCGTCCTCTTCGAGGCAGATCTCGAGCTCCACTTATCTCCTACCACCGACGAACAGCTACAGCGCCAGTAGAGGTGTGTCCAAGAACAGGTCTAGGTCTGTCAACTTGTGGCAACGTACCGCCGCCTCACGGCGGTCTGACTAAAATTCCTCCTCGGCTAAGGCTCTTCAAGTCCTTCAGCTATTGGGTAAAACTCTTGCCCGCTCAGTTTTCCATTATGGACGGTGCACGACACTTTTTTAATTCCCTCCAACCTTTTTACTTTCTCGTTTTATCTCAATTGCCCGACACCGTGCGCTCCCCGCGAAATGGGACAGATCGCGCAGAGTTAGACAAAACCTCGCAAATCACTCTTTCCCCTCAGTGATTGGAAGCTGCCCTGAGGAAAGCCAAACCCAAATTCACCAACAACCCACGTTATCCCTTACCCCTCATCTGGGTTATGGCAGCACCCGTACGGGGAACCTCCGTCACCATGACGGACTGCAATAATACACCACTGCAGACTCACGGTATGTGTGTCAGGGTGCTGAAGTCTGCCTATGGATCAAGGAGTAGATCAAAGAGCAGCCCTAATTCGCCCTGACGCGCCGTTCATGGCCGTCTTTTCATGCAGAACCCGCTCCATGTTGCTCCCGTCAGAGTACGGGCAACATGTGTGAAATTTGGCTTAACTATGTGCCCTTACTATCCACCCCCTCTTCCCCCTGGCTAGCTTCGGCAACATTGTGGCGTTTCAGAACGGGAGCGCACTCGGCAACAAAATTTTAAATTCATTTGGCCGTTCTGCCTTAAGCAGTGTCATGATAGGACCATCCCTAACGAATGGTTCTCTGCGTGAGCAAGAGCACCGTAGCCCCCTCACACTCTAAGGGACGTGGACAGCTTCATCTGGCGCCTGGCTGTTCGGCGAGGACAGTGTTTAACTGCGGTACCATCTCGTGTTCTCGTGTGCGTTAAGTGTCTCGTGTGGTTTGTTGGTCGGAGAAGATAGACAATTTGACTTTCCCTGAAGGAAGAGTATAAGAATATAAGTGTTTTTGTTTTGTAATTAGAATATAAGTGTACTAGGTCACGGACAAGTCAAGGCAACCATTTTTATCAGCCCCCCCCCAGATGTTATATTCGGGCGGGGTGATGTGGCGACGGCATCGAACCAGGGCACAGGCCGACGCGCGGTGCCACAGGCCGGCTCGCCTCGCCCTGCGTCCCGAGGGTTCAGCGCTCGCCCCCGCTCTCCCCCGGCCACCCTCTAAACGACAACCAGACCTTCGCTTGAGCGAGGGTGCGGCGCCCGCCCCCCCTCCTCCCCCAACCACCCCCTAACGACACCCACGCCTCCGCTCGACCGGGGGTGCGACGCTCGCCCCCGCACCCCTCCACCCACCCACATGCCCAGACCTGCTCCCGATCGGCGCCTATGTAAGAGCCAGTGCGGCTCCACTCAGGGCAGTCTTCAGCTACTTGACCGAGTGAACACCCCTGGACTCCTTCGGGCCACCAGGCGCTCCGGATGAGAACACTGAGACTGTCACGTGGACTCGTGGCGCGGGCTTCGTGCTCAGTGAGTGAACCACCTTGGACGCCTTACGGCGAGCGGGCGCTCGAACTGAGTACCGAACCCGACGCGAGGACGCCGTCGCCGCCATTGCCGTTGCCGCCGAGCTTTGCTGCCACTGCCTCTTGCTCGCTTGTGACTTGTCCGCGGCCTTGTAAGTGAACATGCATTTCCATTAAGCATGGAATAAACCACTATAAAAGCGTAGTGTGTCATGTTATTCACCTGCCCTCCTGCTCCCTTCACTTGTCGTCACGGCGTCACGACAGCTAGATCAGTGGGATTATACACTCGACGGTGAATGATGAACGCAGCACTAGGCCCTAGCAATGAGTTTTCCGCGCAAGAGGCGTCAAATTTTCTATTTTTGTCTGATATCGAATTGTCCTTAGCTAAGGAATTTTACAATTGTCCATAATGTATACTGTGATATATTTACAGCTACCACTGACAAGTCATCAGCTGTTACGGTGTGATCCAATCGGGAACTTACACGACACTACAGTGACGTCACTGTGGTGACGTTCAACCTTCCAATTGGATGGCACCATAACAGCTGATTTACTTCAGAGGCAGCTCTAAATAAATCTAAGAATAGTTTGCTACTGTACTTTTTGTCTATTTAATTTATTTATTTCTCATCTTCTTGCCGTATTTCTTCGTAACGTTACTATCCTGAGTTAGTTGTCTGAAACGTCTGACCACCCGCTCAGGTCTTTCGCACTCTCCCTACAGCCACTGCTGCCTTCTCCGAACCGCGTCTCAGATCTGTTGCAGCCGTGCTCCCTCCCTATTCTCCGATTAAAACAGGAAGCCCCCTCAGAGCTTGCAGGATGGTCGTCCAATCGCGAGCTCTGTTACGACTTAAAGTTTGGTATTGTGTAATGGTTAATGCACCTTCATATAAGAGTAATGTAAAGCATTGCGCAACAGAAGCAATGGATATTTCCTCATACATGTACCCGAGAGAAATATCGTTTCTTTACATTATCTAAACTGGGGTGGCGTCCGGACCGGGCGCTCGAAGGCTTATCTTTATCTTTAAGTAATATTGATGAGAGGGGCCCAAAACCGCTGTCAGCGTTAATGAGGAGGCAGATTGTGGAAGCGGGGGTGTAGCGAGACTTACGAGAAAGTGATCTCAAAAAGGCGAAAGCACTCGGACAGTAATGTTTGTTTATTACATCCGAGACATGTACAATTCAGGTGGGGGTGGCGTAATGGCCCCATAAATTTCCCTGTTTTCTATAAAAGGATCCTCTAGCGCTGATAACGGGACAGACAGCCCAGAGAAACTGTTGTAGCAACTTCACGCTGCTCTGCAGCTCTATTTTTTATTAAACTTATTTTCATACTTCATCGGACTTGGTCTCTCTACTTGAAACCTCGCTCACCATCACGTTCCTCAGGGAACTTAGCTTCCCTGCGAACTCAGTATTTGCATCCTATATTGGAAGCATTTGTAATTGCCTGTAAGCACTGCTGGTAGCACATCACACCTGCAGCGAAAGGCATTACAATTGAAGCTCCCGATTTAATGACTGTCTCCACCTTTTTTTCATGTCGTGACCTTGAAAGAACTTCCGGTTTCCGTCGAAGTATAGTGACAGGTGCCCGTCTGTTTTCACCATCCCTCCCGCCAGTCACCAGAGCCACCGCCTCTCACCACCGCCGCTGCCCTCTTTACCTTAGGTTTTGCAAGCGAACTGGGGGAGCTAACACCTTCCCCTTCCCTGCTCACTCTCACTCAGTCGCTTGCTGCAACCTGCACGCAGCGGTCTCGACTGGGTCTTCCTCCTTAAGCATCTATTAAAACTCATCGTTATACTGTATCATTGTGATCGTGATCAAACGGATTTGTCACCATGCCCACTGTTGGATATAGCGAAGATGCCTCTCTGCCTCCTTAACCACTTTGACCCGCGGCGAGTGGCACATTTTTCCCCGGACGGGCTAAGAGGCCCAACAAGTTGTAACTTCTTCGTACTGGTAGGTCGTGACGCGCGGACGTGTGTTGTGTGAGGCAGAAAATGGCGAGGTTTCGGGTGCAACTACACACCGCCTCTCATCCACAAACATCCAGTTTGTTTTACTAAGTGCGACATTAGTTACATGTTTGTTAGAGAGTCGCAAACTTTGCAAACGGACACAACCGTTCGTTTTTCACCTTTATTTGCATACCAAGTGAAAAGGTTTGGCACGTGTAAATCGCATGGGCAGCAGGCATGCTTCCCTTTTGTTACTTGGTGTTTAAGCCATTGTCCAAAGGCTTGCACATGAGCAGAACTACATTCAACGTTACCACCGCTCTGTGTGGCATTTCTTCGTCCTGGGTCAGCCACGGATGGATTACGTCCGCCAGCTTACGTGTTCGCGTACGACCCAAACTGGAAAACTCCAGGAACATTGGTATCTTCAATGAAACTGTAATGTTTTTTAATTGTTTAATTGTCAAACTATGAATCTGTAATTTTCAAGCTAAGCTTGCAGCAACCATTACATTGGACATTTTCAGCATTATATATATTAATTACTCATTGGTTTGTACATTCACATATTCTATTTGTACCTCCAGGTGTTTGTCATGCATTATATATTAATTACTCATTGGTTTGTACATTCACATATTCTATTTGTATCTGTAACCTTATTATTTCTTATATAATTAAAATTAGATCATAAAATGTGGATTATTTGTCACCCACACTGAGTCACCGAGGATGTGAAGTTAGCTACCTCATCCCACGCTCCTTACTGCAGTCCACTGCTGTGGTAGCAACAACTCACACCCACATGAACTTAAGTGGTGGTTGCATTACTACTGACCTATTGGACAACTGTAACATACATTCGCAGATAAAATTCATTTCGCTTTGAGTGTTTCCTAAAGGTCTGTTATTGTCTACAAGCAATAATTATTTACATTACATCTCTTTTTAATGCTAATCAATCAAAACTTTCGTACGTTAATAGAAGCCTTGTCAACTAGGTATTTTAGTGTTTTTTATTAAAAGAATTGCTTTACAGGTTCTTATTTTCTTTGAACTTCCCTATTACGTAGTGAATTGTGCACATGATTACTATTACTTATGGTCTTGATCTGTGATAATCTATTACACCACTCAATGCATTCACAAAGACTTTTAATTGTATTGAATTCATTTCATGTTTTACTGTGTGTGACTGAACATTAACATTATTTTAACTGAACATGTCTCTTTACTTGCAACTTCACGGTATCATTTGTCTATTAATTTAATATATTAAATGCTTGCTATATTATTAACTATTGCTTAACCTTTCTGCATTCTGAGTATCCATCTCACAGTACAAGACCTTTTAACTACCACCTCATCATATGCAATACACTTCAGTCTGCTGATCAATCAACTATCATGACATGTATCACAATGATCTATTTATGACAAGTATTTGCGTAGCGACCGTTGTTATTATGTGTGACAGGGGAAATTAATTTGTCCAATTCTCATCCTCCTGCTGGCACTATGGGAAGGAGAAGAGAATAGGAAACTATCGAACGCGGTCCGTATTCCGTTTTCTAGGCTATTGCTCGGTATTTCGCTTGAAAGCGATCAGAGATAACAAGGAAAATTACTGATCACAGCAGTGAGCCTATGATTTCGATATTGGAAGTGACCCAAACTCAGTTATGTAAATCAAATCAAGCAAATTTTCCCGCCTACCGAGGGCCGATCACGTGACACTTTAATTAGTACATTAGGGCCATACCGCGTTCCCTTAATGGTCCCCGCTATGGCGAACGGAGGAGACCGAGTCTTACACCTCTGTAACGCTCCTCGTGAATTTTCTTCTTCACTGCTGCCGAGAATGAAGAAGTGGTCTTCTTCACGGAAATTGCGTAGGTAGGAGAAAGAGTTTTATTATTCTGCAATACAAATTTACTTCTTCGCCGCTACAGCAAAAGTACGAGAACTTGCCATGCCATTTCGGTAATGCTCATTGTTGGTCGCTGCTGCGAAGGTAGGAAAATGTGGCATACTTTCCTGTAAGACTTCTTGCGAATTTTCTTCGTCGCTACTACAAGGAACGAGAACAAACACACCTGTCCGAAACGCTCTCAAATTCCTTTCCTTGTCGCTATCGCCTAGGTAGAACGAGTCTTACGCTTCTGCAATGCTCCTTCGCGTATACTGCGAAGGTAGGAGAACAAGTCTTACTTTTCTGTACTGCTCTTTGCGAATTCCTTTTTTCACCGGAACCGAAAATGTTCAAGAATGTTTCTTGCCTTTCTAAAATGCTTCTTCTTTGCAGATACCGTAAAGGTAGGAGAACAAATATTGCTGTTTTGTAACGCTCTTTGTGAATTGCCTTATTTTCCGCTACCGCATAGATAGGATAATTCTACCTAGGCAATCTTACACTTGTGAATTGCTCTTTGCAAATTCTTTCTTCACCGCTAGCGCCTTGACATGAGAATGAGTCTAGCTTTTCTGAAATCTCCCTCTTCACAAATACCGCAAAGGTAGGAGAACGACCCTTACTCTTTTGCAATGTTCCTCGCGAATTCCCTTCTTCGCCGCTACTGCATAGCACGGTGTAAGATATATAGGTGTGTTCACTCCCAGACTAAAACTGAAGCTTATGTGAGGCTAGTTCTCACAGTTCTTGCATATAAGCGCTGCGATCTTTGGGTCTCATTTGGCAATGTCGTGATCCATTCGGCAGCTCTGCGGCCAGCTGATTTCGAATTTCAAGTCAGTGATTAGTCACTTCACGGTGGAATTGGTAAAGTCTAAAGCGAACAGTTATGAAATTGGTTAGGAAATGTTTTGTAAAACTGTGTCATAGTCACAGTTTAAGATGTCATCTTAAGATGTATATCTTACACCGTGACCCAAACTCGTCCGCACCGTACGAACAAGCGAGGAACTAGCCTCAAACTGGCTTCAGAAAATTTGCCCCAAAGGCCCCTAGTTGACACACCTAATATATCATTACACCGTGCGCATAGGTAGGAAAACGAATCTTAGGTGGCTGTCACAATGGATAAATTATGATTGGGCGTTTGACATTTCGATACCGCAACATTGTTTAAACACGTGATAGTAAACATTAAGGGAAATGCTCATAGCACATCCCAACAATTTCTTCCGACAGAATCCGAAAATGTTGGCTGTTGAACGAAAATCTTATACATTTGGTGTTGTCGGTCTGATGTGGGCTGCCCGAAATTTCGGCCAAAATTGGTTCCACTGTGACCGACGTCTAATCTTCTCTAACGCTCTTTGGGAATTCTCTTCAACGTACTGTTGAAACCATTATAGTCACATTCTTCAAAATCAGGATATTTGTAGGCTTTCTTTGGCGCCGGGTATTACAGTAAATTACATCTCGGTGTCCTCTCAAACTGCGTTTCCAGTTTGTTCTTTTCCATTTGTTGACAATGAGTCTAAAGTTCAGTTTTCATTTAACTGTACACAATCTGTTTGTTAAATTAACTAAAATAAAATAAAAGTTACAATTAACATTGAGGTTAAGGAAAACGAATGTTCACCAATATCTAGGGTCCATTTAGAAAAATTTCTTTACAAATAAGTGGAAAACTTATTTTTGTTTTGGTTTTGTTTGGTTTGGTTTAGATTTGGTTTCTGGTTAGGTTGAATCAGGTTACATTTGGTATCTGTATTAGGTTACAGTAGAATTAGGTGGATAAGTACGTGATGTGCAATTTTATGGACTGAGGACTGAATTTTTTATGAAGCTGTTTATTGGATATTAAATATAGTAATTATTCTTAGGAATTTATTTTGAATAATTTGGATTTTATTAAGGTTGGTATTGGCTGCATTCTGTATTGGGTGTGCGTACAGTAGGAGGGAGTCAAATACTGGGTATACTGGTTTTGTATATTATGAGCGTGTCATTCACATGGTATATGGCTGTTTATATTGATTATTGACTGTAATTGTAATAGTTTGTTTTTATCCTGTGCTAAGGCTTTAAAATAGTTAATAACATAATTAGAAATATAGTCAATGCAGAATATGACTTGCCGCGTTTTTTTCTCTCTGCGATATTATGCTCGCGGTTTTTTTGAGAAAAATAAACATATCTTGAACGCGTGAGCTTATCCTGGATCTGCGACAAGGGAAGCTTATAACTATTTATTAGAGGTTAGGCGCCAAATTTAAATAAAGTGATAGCAATGTGGTAACAGCCTTTATTGCTGTATTGTCAATGTAATGTTTCCCGAGCAGTTTGGTATCAATGTTTAGGCATGAATATTTTATTGGCTTATTTAATGGGTATCAGTTTATAGTTCAATTATTTAGTGTTAATGACGAACGGGCATTGGACCAAGTGTGAATATTTTAGCTGCTTTTTGGAGCTTTAGTTTTATTTCCCATTTTACTGAACAGTTTTCAATTAGATTTATATACATTTGAAATATTTTTTAATGCCACGATTGATGTTTCAGATGAGAACATTTCTGTGTTGTCAGCATACAGCGCTATTTGTATGTGTTCAACTTTGGAACGTCTGCTGCAGATAAAGTGTATTGAAAAGAGAGGGATTAGGCGGGGAGGGGGACTCTGAAGTAAACTTGCGTTCATTATTTTTGGGTTTAAGTGGTGATTATTGCCTGTTACTGAAGATGTAATGTGTTTCTGAACATTTCTGTACGAGTTCCGTATTATAAAATCGGTTCAGCTTTTTAAAATTATGTGTAATCATGTTTGATGACAGACTATCAAAAGGTTGCGAAATGTCTAAGAATATTGCCATTGTATGATGTTTCTTTATACACGATGAATATAAGTGCTGGAAGAATATAAACAATTGGCATTACGTCGAAATGCGTTTCATAGCGCTGAATTGTTCTTCGTGTATTATATTAGTAGAAACTATAAATTTGAGGGTCCCCGAAACTGCTAATAACTATCATTAGCTTGATTCCCAGATATGGTTGGATAACATTCGATTATCAAAACATTGAAAGATAAGTAACAGCTCACATGGAGATGTCGTGGGTTCTACAAATTCGTGCTTGACTGTTCTTCCCTCGAAATGAACACTATATAAGACAAATTTAACTGATAGTAATAGCTGCTATAGTTGTAGCTGAGGAGCATCTGGTATTGCAGAAACAAGTCTTCTGATGACAACCTCGCTAATTAATCAGTGAGTTTGGTTTTGTTATTAAAAGTTGTTTAATTACTTTGTTAAAAAGTTGATACAAGATTGGTCACAATGTACGCATATATATTAGCATACAGATTAGGGCTCTTTAATTTAGAATAGCGATGTGAGTCGGGGCATGTGTGAGTAGACATTTATGAAATATTATGGTATCTGGGATTTGTCTGTGAAATCTCTTGAAAGTTTTGGGCAGGCTTTAAAGAAATTATTCATTGAAAATGAGTGCGTGTCTACTGAACGTGAGGAAAGCGAAATATCATGTTTTTATTGTTAACTCTCAAATCCCTGAATGATGTAGAACACAACACCGCGACATATTTTTTGTTAGTTCTTATTTCTTAAGTCTTACTTCTTTATTTGTCCAAAAACATTATGATGTTTTGTGATATTATAACTTTTGTGAGTTAAACACAAATCTTTCAATTAAATGTATTAAAAAACACTTGATTGCTTTCTGAAAATTATCTCGCATCACAACTTTCTGAAGAGAGACCTATGGTAAGTTATTTTATTTTCGATTAGAATGTCTGTAAGGCATTGTTACATTGCTTTCGACTGCCTGATGATCTGTTTTCATTCTGTTTGAGACAGGAAATTAGAATATAATTATACCAAAGATAATAGGCCTAACAGTTCTGGAACATTTCTTAAACTTAAAATTTACGCAGAATATTAGATACAATACATTTCATTAATTTAAACTGCTATAATACTCCATCATTTTTTGGCCACTCATAATGGTTACGTAATCCCTACAAAGTTAACCTGAGCCCCTCCGTCATTCACGGTTACACCCCTTCCCCTACCGGAGCAATTGAGGCAATTCGACGTGGCTGGGTCTCTTGGTTGGAACTGGCCATTCTTTCCAGACCAATCTCAAAATTGCCAAGATTTCTTAAAAAAAACCGTTTTGGGGGATTTTTTTATAATATTCTGTTTATTTACAATCTGTTTTTTTAACAAACATTCAGTAAATGTGATAATTATGTATTAATTGAATTCATCATCATGTGGGTTGTTTGAAACGGAATGGTAATTCCAGAATATGGTATCTTTTAAGTCGGTGTTCTTCCTCACTATTGTCCAGTAGATTGATGGCTGATGGATTTGGATGTTTGGCTAACTGCTCTTGGTAGGTGGTGCTACGCTGAGTGATTTCTTCATATATTGTAGGTATCTTAAGGTCTCGCCGTAGTGTGTCATTTGTCACGTACCATGGTGCATTGGCTAATCTTCGAATACATTTGACTCGAATCTTCTAAGTATTTCTATATTTGATTTGCTAGCGGATCCCCAGAGTTGGATTTCGTAGCTACAAATAGGCCTGATAATTGCTTTGTAAAGGAGTACTTTGTTGTTTAAAGAAAGTTTTGAGTGACGGTTGATAAGCCATGATAATTGGGAGAATCTGATTTGTGCTTCTTTCTTCTTTGCAGATAGATGGTTCCTCCATGTTAGTTCGTTTGTCCATATGAAAACCTAAGTATTTAATGCAAGATACTTGTGCTAGGTATACATGGTTTGCTGGACTTTAGGACACTCCTTTTTGGAGAGGGTAAATATGATGTTTTTGGATTTGGAGGCATTTGCTTGAATACATCTTTGTAACCATTGTTCTAGTTGGTCCAGGCGTTCTTGCAGATTTAGTGAAGCTTGGAGTGGGTCTTCATGCACAGCCAAGATTGCTGTATAGTCCGCAAAAGTTGCAGTTGTAGTATTTTCATTGGTTGGTAGATCATAGGTGTATATAAGGTATAAAACAGGACCCAGTACACTGCCTTGAGGACTCCTGATTTAATGGGATGGAAGGATGATAATTCTTCTTGGTATTTAATTTGGAAGTGGCGATTAGATAGATATGACTTCATCAGTAGGTAATATGCATGGGGCAAAGTGGATTTAATTTTATACAGAAGTTCTTCGTGCCATACTTTGTCAAATGCTTGTTGTATATCAGGAAATACAGCTGCGCAGTAGCTTTTCATTTCGAAGCTTTGAGTAATCACTTCAACAACTCGGTGTGCTTGTTCGACTGTTGAGTGTTGTTCTCTAAATCCAAACTGGTGTTCTGAGGGAATTTTAAGCAATTAAAAAGTATTAAGGTATTATCGGAAGTGATCATTGGCTCGTTCAAACCTCTCGAGAAGACAAATCAACTGGCTCTTTTCTTAGATATATCTCGACCAAGTTGAGAATGATGTTTACAGGAGCGCGCCACCGTCTGTGTTTACAGCCGAAACGACAGAGACGGAGATTTAAGGATACTCAATTCAAAATTAAAATGTGACCCTGTCAAACTATTACGAAAAAAGCGCGATTTATTTTGTTGCAAATCTACTATTTTCTCAATTAATATTTTAACTACAGTTGGACATGTCTGCACCTCATATTGAAGGAAATAAAAGTATATTTTTCTCTGCAAAACGATTCAAAATTTTGAAATTAAATCTTTCGATGAGCAGTAACGTTCATATAAATCGTTTATTTGAACTTAAGTAGTTTCTCATGATAAATTGCAAATAAAATTATTTTTATGTAAGAAGTAACTACCACCTTAATCAAGAATATTGTAGATACTTATGACAGTAAAGTTAATGTTTTGGTACTTTATTGCATACCTAACAAACCGCCTAAAACCTATGGAAAAAAAGTTGAATGAAGAAAAATACAAAATGTTTAAATTCAATGAATAAGTATTAAAAATTCAATATAAATATAACTTTGTATTAAATACTTCTACTGAAACGGTGAAAAGTAAAAAAAAGAAACTTACAGGGACAAAGATAAAACAGGGCAAATCTTGCGTGATGTGTCTCTGAAGTTATATTTTATCAGCTGATTCACAACCTCTATGAAGGAGGCCATGGTGATTCCGTAGTAGCAGTCTCTGAACTTGCTTCCCGCTCCTGGCAACTTTTGTTAGTGACACCGACTGTTCAGCCCCCTGTTTACACTGTTAGTTCCACGACGCGCCGCAATCGCATCCTTTATTCTTCGGTTGGTCGGGCTATACCTCTAAACCGACCGCGAGGCGCCGGGTAGAAAAACGCGCAGCTCGTCACCTCTTCTCAGCGTTGCGGTTGACTTTCAACGAAAGGAGACGAGCATTGAACGGGTCAAGACCCATGATAGTCATAATAAGCTCTTTCCTATTCGTTGGGCAGGCTCAAGTCGCATACGGAAAGAATTGGCGCACAGTTCGGCCAGTAGCCTCGTCATGCCACCGTTGCCACCAGGCGATCCCCAATTCCGCTTTCATCGTCTGGAATCGGCGAGACGATTCGCTGGGGGTATTTACTTCTCACGACGGAGTGAAAAGAAGGTTGTGTAATGCTGCGCCGAAAAACCAGCGAATTTTCGGCAGAAAACTCTTATTTCAGGGCCCTGGTAACGAAAAAATGGATAAATACAGTTGCTAAATTTAGAAAAGCCTCTTACACGTAGTGTAATCAGAATCGAAGTTTTGTGAGTCCTTGATGACGAAAAATCGAATGGCGGTAAAAGTCTACATGTCTTCCTCCGTCTGTCTGTCTGTCCGTCCGTCTGTGAACAATGCTAGAGGCTAAACCGTTCAGACTATTTTCTTTACAATTTACATTCTATCGATCTTATTGATGAAGCGGCCCCTTGAATTTGAAACCGATTCTTTAATTTTGAGAGGTACATTACATGAAAGACATTTTCAAGATTTTCAAAAAAAGGCCCAACCGTTTTTATTAAATTTTGGTTTTGGATAATGTCGTACATTTAAGAGAATGGTGCAGGTATCATGTTCGTTTAAAAACCCAGATTTTTCGAAAATTTCAAAAACTTTTAATTTGTAGCATCTTTCTATAACTGCAATTATGAGAATAGAGATTTTTTCCCTTAATGCAATCTGTTCCATGAAGATAGATTTTGAAATAAGATAAAGTACAATTTTCTGAAAATTTTAAAACTTTACGCTTAATTTTGCTTGAAAGTACAGGAGAAAATGTGCTCTTTTAGCACCATTAGTTTCCTTTTTGAAACGAACGCCGACCTGTCGGAAAAATATGTTTTTGTATTCCAGCATTATAAACGACCTTTTCTGTTGCAAGAAATCGTTCATAAACGAACGTTTTACGGCACAAATGTTACACAAGTGGAACACAAATGTTACACAAGCTGATTTTGTGGCGCCGTGCTAATCAGCACTTTCTCATATTGTTTCCCTTCGCAGAACTGATAAGAACGATGAACGGATGCAAGATTGAATCGTGCGGAAGGCATTGCTCATGCGTTATCTCCGTGCATTGAAAGATGTCCAGAATTGTTAGATTTTCGTCCTTGTCATTATTTTTGTCGTTTTTGGAAAGAAATTGCCTTATTGCTTAAGCGGAGATAACCATTAAAATCAATTTATTTCTTCACTTTTTTAAATAAAAATTTAAATAAATATTTGTAAATGATTTAAAATATAAATTAACCAACTTTCTAACATACAAACGCCATCTAAAAAGTATGCAGTGAAAGAACAGAAAGCGCCCTTAAGATCTTTTCTTGATTTATTGTTTCGTTCCGCTACTTTCCTACCTCGCTTATTATCTGGTAACTTCAGCGTACATAAATAGATAACTTTACAATCTTAAACAGAATCCCTTCTGTCCGTGTCTATCAAAAATACTCGCGACCCTATTATGCGGGCGATCCGTCTGATGCGGGTACCCGTATGATGCGGGCGGGTTTAACCGGCTAGAATACCCGCATATACGGGTCCTGGGTACCCGCATGACTGAAGACCCGTATAACTCCAAGAGCTGTACTCCACACCGCACAATAATCAGAAGTGGACGATTTGCAGGGCGGTGTCGCTGCTGGTGTCCGCGCTCGGCCTCCCGCTGGCGCTTTGGCGATGGGGGACGCGCCGCTTCCACATGTTGCGCCTGGGCGCCACGTTCCCGGGGCCGTTCGCTCTGCCCTTGGTCGGCAATGCCTTGGACCCTGGGAGCAACGATGCCGCAGGTGGGTCGATTACTATTTAAGAAAACAACTTTAGCTCTTGGAATTTATTTAATTTTTCCAAAAAAAGTGTTACTCAAACACACAATATATTGTTTTATTTCCAAATATCAAGAAGTCTCGTTGTCAAAACGAAAGCAAATAAGATAGAGAAGACAGAGATTTTTTCCTTCAAATAAAGTTTGTTCTCCATAGCGAGTCATTTCATGACCTGTACATTTTTTGAATACTTTTCGCGCAATATTGCGTGAAATATGTGCGACTTCAAAACAACAAAAACAAGAATTTGTCAAAAACCGCTCCAGTTTTTTCTTTAAACTTTTGGTAGGGATAGTACTAAATATACTCTATAAGATGATATAAACACCATATTGCTCTATCCTTTTCTTTTTTCAAAAATTACAGAAATGCATTTTTTTACTTGTCTCTCACGTCGTTAGTATTTAGGTTGGCTGCAATTTGTTCACATTATTATATTTATGAGTATATGTGCTTTAAATCAAGTCAAATTAAGTTCTTCGAAAACTCAACTGTTTTCCGTGAAAACTAGCTTAAAATTTCGCATTTTCAGGAAATTTCAAACGCCATTTTCTTATAAATGACTACAAATTTTCTCTTCATACATTTCGAACGGCTAGTGCTAGTTGCACTCTTTGATATAACTTAAAGTTCATTCTGGAGTATATGTTTTTTCAAAAATTACACAAATGTAATTTTTTGAATGATTTCTCACACTGTTATAATTTCCAGCAATATGTAAACACTATTGGATTTGTGAGTAAAAGTGTTTTAAATGACTTTAAATGAAGTTTTCGAAAACTCAAAAATGTTCTGTGAGAAAGAGCTTTAAATTTTGAATTTACAGCAGTGCATAAACGCCATTTTCTTAAAAATTTCTCCAACATTTTCAAAGAAAATTGCCATTTAGAACGAGGTTTTACTGTTTTTTAATATTCTTAAAATAATATTTCCGTTCTACTATTAGGAAACCGATAAATTAAGAAAATGTAAAAAAAATATATATGTATTTGGGTGGCTATAGATGGCAACTGGGTAGAGTATGTGGCAAGTCCGAATAGCTAGCAGAGACTAAAGAAAATTTATTAAACCGTATTAGTTTTCTAATACAGTTAAGTCCGTGCCATTCTGTAACATCACTTGTTTGATTAAGACTTCAGTACTTAGTGGTTTCTTCAATCTATAAAACATGGTGATCTCATTAATTTGAATTATTGTAAAACTGGCATGCAAGTGCAGTTTAAAATATTGAAATGATATTCTCTAAAAATTATCTCGAATCTCTCTATCTAATCTAACTTTCGCACGAGAACTGGATATATTGTATTCTATTTTATTATTTATAGTTAATGCTTTCTTTTGAGCTCGAACCTAAATTAAATAAGCTAGGAGTCTAAATTAGACGTCTATTCCTCCACTTCCTTCCGGAAATGGAAGTGGAGTAATCGTGTCTAATAGTCACATTTTCCAACAATGTTCAAATATATGAAAACCTCTTGGTATTAAAAAGAATCTATATGAGAATTTGAATTAAATTCAATGTGTTCGATTGTTAATAAAATATTTAAAAAATACTGGTTTGACTAAATTAATTTAAAGTGAAAACATATTATAGTTCATTATTCTTTGGGTGCATTCTTATTATATTTATTGTTTAAATATTGCTAATACTTAAATATTACTCGTCGCTAATGACGTGACCTGTTTGTAAAGTGATCTAATATAAATACATTTAAAAAGTATAATTTTTTAATGAGATAAATGCATTTTACAATGAGAGTGTTATTTGTGATTCTTTTAGTAATACTTAATTTTCATTAGATCTTTATTGAGAGCACGAAAATGAAAACTACAAATTAGGCAACTTTCCGATACATCCGTACAAGTTAGTTTTATATGCATTTTGAACAACCCACTAAACAATCTGCGGGTCCATATTAGAAACACGATGAAGGAAATTAGGAGAACTTTGAAGAACGACGAAGAACGACACGTTTTCACTATTCTATGATTTAAAAGCAAATGCTGAGAAATAGATGACTAAATATTTTAATCATATGTTGCCGGATTTAATTTTTTCTTTTTAATGTTTGTTTTTTGCATAAGAAAAGAATTATTTTTTGAGACGGTATCGGCAACTAAAAGTATAATAAATTTTTATTTATTTAAATCATTTAATTCTATAATTATGAGAAATGAGATTTAAAATTGACTGTTTTTTTTCCTAGCTATATACAACTGGGGATATAATATGTTGATGAAATTTACTCCTTTATTCCGTTATTATATTGGACCGTTTTTGATAATAGTGTCAGCGCATCCAAAAAACAACGAGGTAAGCATACCTTATAAGTAGTTTCATAGTTCATGAAATATAGATGAAATTATATTAAAATTCCTTACTCTTTGCAAATATGTGCATTTACATTTCTTCATTCAACATTCATAATAAAATATGCAGGTATTATAACTTTGAAGATAATTTTTTTTTGGAAATTGCAATTAAATTTTGTTTTACATGCAATGTATTTTCAGCGAATTCTTTCTGGGTATAAGTTCTTGAACAAAAGTCATCTTTACAACATGTTCCTAGAACCATGGTTAGGTGATGGTCTTCTACTTTCGCAGGGTGAGTCCAAAAGGTATTTCTTACCGTTGAATTAGAATAACCTACTGGGGCTTATAGCACGTATTTATCAGCTTTCCTAATGATTAAGTTATATTATATTAATTAAAATACTGTAATTTCTGTTCGCACTAACTTTTCAATCGTCGATCGGTCGTCTCATCTCAGTCGTTTACTTCGCATGTTTGTCTTATTTCGATAAACAGATTCCCTGAAAACAAAATGTAAATTACAATAAATGTCGCCAAATTGTAATTGCATAATACATCGATCAACTGCAATCCCCAAATCTTACGAGATGTATATTGCTTAAAAATATCTTTCATGGTGCAAAGAAAATGGAGGAGGATATTTATTTGTTTAAAAATATATTGAAAATTGAATTGTATTTTGTACTGGCACACACAGTTGTTAAAAGTATTGAGTTGTAACTATTCAATTGATGAGGCTAATTTCCGGCATGCTTTCCTGCTGCCGTGTGCAAATGTTATCCGCAGGAGATAAATGGCGGTCGCGGCGCAAGAGGCTGACGCCGGCGTTCCACTTCAAGATCCTCGAGCAATTCCAGAGCGTCTTCCTCAACTTGCGGGAACGAGTTCGTGCGGCAGCTGCGGAAGCGCGCGGGGGGCGCCGCCTTCGACGTGTGGCCGCTCGTCAAACTCCTCACGCTCGACGTCATATGCGGTACGTGGCCTTTCGGCGTCCCATTCGGAATACACGAGGGAAATATCGGAAACGATCATTTGATTAGAAATTAAGTTAGAAATAGGTATGACTGTTTTTGCAAACAAATGGATTACACATTTGATTATTTACCTGAATAATGTTCTCTGTCATTTTCCAGAAACTGCAATGGGTGTAAAAGTGAATGCACAGATAGATAGCAGTTCAAAATATGTTAATGATGTTGAAGAGTGAGTAATTTCACAAAGTGATGTTTGGTTCGTTCTTTGTTACTGTGCACTATATTAAGAAGCATAGAAAATGTCATAACTAGTGGTGCTACAGAATGGCACAGACTTTCCCGTATTACTTTTCTATTTCCTTGGGTCTGCGCTAGCTATTCGAAATTGCCACAAACTCATTCCAGCTGCCATCTATCGCCCAAAGTACATTTTTTGATATTTTTTTAATTTTTCGTTTTCCTAACGATAGAACGTAAATATTCATTTTAGAATATTAAAGAACACAAAAACGTAATTCTAAATGGTAACTTTCTTTTAAACATTATAGGCCGTTTAAAAGAAAATGGCGTTTTAGCCCAAATAAATACCAAAAATTGGAAGCTCTTTTTCACAGATAATTATTGAGTTATCAAAATACTTCATTGAAGTTATTTAAAGCACTTACACTCACAAATATAATAATCCTTACAAATTGATGGTAATGTGCGTATTAAAGATGTGAGAGATCTTAAAAAAATTACATTTGTGTAATTTGAAAAAACAATATAAATAACTCAAAATAAACTTTACATCATATGAAAGAGTGTAATTGGCACTATCCGTTACAAAAGTTTCAAAAAAAATATTTGCAGCCATATATCAGAAAATGGCGTTTGAGCGTTTCTGAAAATGCCGAAATTTGAGCTACTTTTCACAGAAAACGGTAGTGTTTTCGAGAAACCTTCACTTGACATTATTTAAAGCATATATACTCGTAAATATAATAATGTGAAAAAATCGCCGATAATGTAAATATTAACGACCTGAGAGACAAGTAAAAAAATGTACATTTTTGTAATGTTTGAAAAAACCAACCGATAGAGCAATATGACTTTTATGTCATCTGATGGAGTACATTAACCACTATCCCTACCAAAAGTTTAAAGAAAAAATTTGGAGCCGTTTTTGAGAAAATCTTGTTTTTGTAATATTTTAAAATTGCATATATTGCACGCAATTTTGCACGAAAACTACTAAAAGTTTGATAAACATTTACATGACCTTTATGAAAGAACTCAATATGCAGAACAAATTTTATTTGAAGAAAAAATCTCTATCTTCAATTTTGTAGTTGGAGAAAGACGCCGAAAAAAATTCAAACTTTCACAATTTTCGAAACTTCAGAGATATTCGTGAAAATCGGACCTATGCCATGTTAATAACTGTATTTTACTCTATTCATACAAGAAATTTAAAGAAAAAATTTGGAGCCATTTTCGAGAAAAGTTTCAAAATCCCCAGGGGGCTTCATGTAAAGTACCCCCAAATATTGAAGAATCTTTTTCAAAATCTCAAAGCTTCGAACTAGAATCAGATCGACCGGGGAATATCCATTTAGGAAGAAATAGTACGTATGGTTTAGGCGTTAGCAGTGTTCACAGACCGACAGACGGACTGACGGACTGACGGACGGACAGACGGACAGACGGACGTTTTCCTTTCAATTGGTTTTTCGGTATCAAGGTCATAGAAAAGGTTTCTGGCTATACCACGTGTTAGGGGATTTTTTTGTTAATTTAGCAATTCGGTTTTATCCACTTTTTCGTTTTCACGGCCCGGCAATTAATTTTTTTACCGCCGAAAATTGGCCATTTTTTCGCGCAGCATTACATACCTTTCCCTATACTACGTATATCACTCCGTGTATACGTACGTATAGGGGAAAGTAAAAAACGAAACGAGTCAGAAAAAAATACCGATATTTCTGGCCTCTCAAAGTTAGGGTCTGGGTGGTTGATAATCGTGGGGTTGCCCGTTTTTCCAAGAAAAAAGTACATACCGGCTGGACTATTTCAGTCATTTGATTGAAGCTCTGTTAGTTAGGCTGCAACGTGAGTAAGATGTTGGGCCAAAGAAAAATACATAGGTTAATGCAAAGGCTCAATCATATGAATAAAGTCTTTATGAGTTAAATTGATATTTAATGGATCGTAAATGTGGCCCCTAAAAATATTTGTCAATGGTATCATAACCCTCTTTTAAAAGGGCAAACACATTTTTCTCGTCGTAAACAGCGATACGCATCTACGCACACGCAAAAACATATACAAAAGACTCTTAGTAAGGGCTCAAGAAATTACTTTCGACGACTCAGCAATTAACAATCGACGATCGACTGGTTCGAAACGGAAGAACAGTTATCTTTGCTGATAATACGAATATTCTTTGCAATAAAGAAACAGTAAATAGGACAATAAGAGATGTTTAAAATTTGTTAAAAGCTTAAGTTCATGTAAAATATTTTCTGCTGCATAACTGTTTCAATACAATTAGAGACTGCATCGAGTATCAAAAAGGAAAGGAATATTAATTTTAACAATGATATTTAATGTATAATTTATCATTTGACTGTATAATTCTAAACAAACTTTAACAACTTTTGTACCTCAGCTTTTCGATTAATGACCCTAATTTCGATCAGGTTTTTCGTCCAGTTTCCCTGATATATGAGCAAACGATGTAGATGGCCCCATGTTTTCCTTCTGGACATAAATGTAACTTCATTATCAGTGCACGTCATCTAGAATTCCGTGGGCAATATAGTTATTCAAATTATCGTTTTCCATGTTGTCGCGTCAGAAAGTATTGTTTCTTAACGAAGGATATGATGAGAGGTAAGACCCCAAATCTAGAGCTGATTTACCCTTGAAAGTATATTTTATTACATCGGAGCGAAAATGTTGTTAACAATCTTTGTAAAAAACAGCTCATTGCTTGCTGTATTTAAAATTCAACTAGTATATGGTTTAAGGAAAGGATCACGGAATTATGAAAACATACACAAAATTCTCTTCTCCCCATAGCACGTCACGCAGAGTTTATAATTGTTTATGAGGTGAAATAAATCAAAAATAAAACATAATTTAACCAATAGTATTTACGAATACTAAATTAAGGTACTACGCGGATACATTGCAAGTTCTTCACAACCAAAATATTTTGAAAATGTTGCTTTTTCATACCGAAAGAAATGAACAGAAAATATTTAATAGCGGTTGCCCTCTTTGTGGGAACCTTGCGACCGCATGACGTCAACGTGCCGTTAGAAGTGGTGAATCTGAGTATGAGAATGAAGTCGATATGAGCAGTACAATAATAGACGGAATACTACAATCAAACATTACAATTTTCTGTCAAAAAGAAACTTTTATATTTGATGAACTTTCGCGAGTTCCTGGCTATCTAACACAACCATACACACGGCCGGAGACTGCAGATTTTTCTTTCCATTTCTGCGTTCATTGAAAATTAGCGATGTCGTTGCGTATTAATCGAGTAATTGCGTCCGTCCGACACTCAACGTTAGGTCATAAAGTAATATCATGAATGTGATGTGGCGCAGTCTACCCAGTTCAGCCAATCAGCTTAATGCACCAGTTTGCCTCACAATATGAGCGGGAATTTTAAATCCAGCCAAATACGAAGTAACGATCACCTTGTCACAAATATTTGAAACGATTTGAAGCACTTTTTTAAATATTGCCTATTTTATTTCAACTATACCTTCATCGTACTATTTTTGGTTGTTCACTGTAGGAAATTGTCACTTTATACCACTTTCAAAATGTTTGTCATGAGTACTACTCACTTTCCATGCTGTGTGGCTTGGCTTTTTCAAACGAAGGGTACGTGATAATATCACGTGGTTCGGGACGTATCTGGTGCTGCAAAAAACGAGCAAAAATGTGCGCGACGGACCAGCACACCCAAGTCCTTGCACCATGGGTTAGACTACTTCCCGTCCACTAAGAAAAACAATTGAATTTGAATAATTTTATAATTTGTAGTGGTGTATAATTGAAAAATTCACTTATTATCTAATTCCGTTCTCAGGGCCATGATACGACAGCATCTGCAGTATCGTTTACAATGTTTGCACTATCCCGCCACCAAGATGTACAGGTGAGTAAAGAAACTGAAAACATATTATAAACATGGGTTTCAAAAATTTTCAATTTTAAAAATCCTATATAGCGAATTTAATTCCACGTAATCCTCTTTCTATTCATGATTCTGTATTAGTAAATATAGCAAATATAAGTACCTCCGATTTAACATTTACCATGCTTTGGTTTTCTACCTTAGGAGAAAGTTTTAGAGGAACTGAAGACAGTTTTTGACAGTTCCCAACCTCTAGAACCAACAATGCAACAAATTTCGGATTTGAAATACCTCGAAATGGTAGTCAAAGAGTCTCTTCGAATGTACCCACCTGTTCCGCTAATTTATCGAGATATCCACCAAGACGAGAAACTACCCACAAGTAAGTATTTAAATAATTATAGAAATCGTGACATTAAAAGTATTTTGAAAGTAATTTCAAATACACCTTTGTAATATTTCGTCTAAACAGAGTACAGTAGTCAAAAATTTGTATACGAATAACATATCCTAAATAATATGCATGCTACTTTGCGAGATAAATATAGTCATTGTTCAGAAATCAAAGTAAGGCAACTCAATGGCGCAACGGAGACATTCAACGGCAACAATATCAACGGTGATCAAGCGGTGTAATAACCGTCCACTTGCTTCCAGCCGGACATGTATTGCCAGCTGGTTCATTGATGGAGGTTAGCATCATGGGTGTTCACTGCTACGAAGAACTGTACCCGGATCCTGAGAGGTTCGACCCCGAACGCTTCTCAACGGAGCAGAGTGCCAAACGTCACCCATACGCCTATCTGCCCTTCAGCGCCGGGCCACGCAACTGCATTGGTGAGACCGTCGAACGTCACTGCTTAAGGCTGACATGGTGTTGGCCATGCGATAATGAGTATCTACTGAATACAAATGTTTCAACCCTAAACATGCCAAAGGTAGAAATTAACACGAATGGTTGATCGAATGAGTTCTAAAGGACAGACTGCTCAGTCGTTGCCTCCCATGCATCTGATCAGTCATTTCTTCAGATCCTTTCTGAGCTGACGCCCATTTACGGTCAGCAGTTCAAAACTCGCAATCTTTCGTTCTCCTGTTTGTGCGTCTCACACGGGGAGGAGGATGAACTTTAGACTTAAAGTATAGTTACACGTAGTTACACGTTAGTTAAACACGTAGTTAGTTACACGTTAGTTAGTTACACGTTAGTTACACGTAGTTACAAGTTAGTTACACGTAGTTAAACGTATATTTACACGTTACACGTTACACGATGAAAGTATAGATACACGTAGGATGAAGTATAGATACACGAGAATGAACTTTAGACTTAAAGTATAGATACACAGTATATAGAGTACACGTAGTGAAAAAGTAATCGGGAAGATTGCAAATTTCTCCGAGAAACTAAGAAATTAACTGATGACTGGAAAGGAGTAGAATTCTTTCTATGAACACGTGCTTTACTAACCCAGAATTACCTTGGTCATCACGTCTATTTGTTTGAAAGGAAATACATCCAGAGAATGAAAAGGTGGGGTGATCTACTGACGTGAAAAACGTGGTAAAGAACATTTCCTCGAATTTTATTAATTTGTAAAGTTAAACTAGTAACTAATGGGAACTAGTGTACCGCTGTTTCACAAAAAAATCGTTATTGCACAAAAAGAATACGCTGACACACATTATGCGCTTGCCTCTTGTACATGAAGTAAATGCTGGAAGGTTCGAAACCATCAAATCAGTGCACGACGTAATTTATACACGCAAGAGTTTTCCAAGAGATTTTACAGAAGTTTGCACTGTATTTACCGAGAAGAAATCCCATGCGATCGCGTTTCCCTCCATTTGCTTTTTTAAATAAATATTTATTTTTCATTTGGAAATACATAGTTCAGTTACACATTCACTTTTTTATAAGCATTGCATGGTTTACAACAATTCATATTTCATAATCTTAAAATGAACTCTAAATACAAGAAGAGGTAGGAAGCTACAATCTGCACCTACTGCTAACAATTTTTCGCGGGTGAATTTAGGATAGCGTCAATAGGGTATCGGTTTTTTATTTATGTTGGAATGTAGTCTGTTGAGTCGAGGTTGTGGTGGATGACGTGTGATATAGAGTTGATGTTTGAATAAAAGTTATGGGAGAGGTGGTTTATGTTTTTGTTGTTATGTTATATTCAGTTCTTTGTGTATTTATTTGTTGAATACAAACAGTGGAGCGTGAGATGCTAATAGGAGAAATCAGTTTTGTATTATTTACAGTGTGTTTATAGTTGTAACGGATACATTACTCCATACGGAGTACGCCTATAACATTAAGGATCTGATTATTGATTTGTATAATGTTAGGACATTGTCTATCAACAGGTAGCTTTTTGTAATTTATTAGAGATTTTATTTGTGCTATTTCTCTTGTTGAGTTTTGGTTTACTACGAGCATTTCAGTTTAGTTTTGTAAGTAAATTAACCTAAGGTAATTAACTGTTTTACAATGAGTGGTCCATTGTACTGTTGTCGATTATGAAGGGGGAGGGGTATAGAAGTGCATTACCGACAATTTTTTGGCAGTGAATTTTGTTGGGTTTAATTTAATCTTTCAAATTGTTGACCAGTTGTCTATTCGGTTTACATGCATATTTTCGCTAATTGTTTCCTTCATTTGTGCACAATACTGGGAAGGCGAAGACAGTCACGGTCAATTTCGTCAGCCAAAAATATTTTCAAGAACACAAATCTCTGCCTACGAGTAGATTTTGGTCGTCACGAATCATTAAAAATATTTTGTGAAATTTTAAATATCAATGTGTTTTGTTGGCGGAAATAAGAAATTATACATGATAATTTAAAATTATAATTACTCAAGACACGAATCTCCGTTGAGATCCACTTGTATGTCATGATCCGCGAACACCAAAGACAAGGATTAACATTGCTAAGGTGGAGACGCAAATATGCAAAGTTTTCCTCGTTGCTCTAATCATATCTTAATGTTTCTACACTTTGTTACAGCAAGAGGATATGAATATAGTCGTCAGTAAACTAGTGTGGTCATTACTTTCGTAAGTGTAATTCATCCTATACTGAGAGAAGCTTGAATGATTCCCGACCAAAATCGACTCGTGACATCGGAACTTTTGGATTTATCAATAATTTCCTATGCACATATGGTTTTAATTATGCTACAGACAAAACCATGGACTACATAATTTCGTACACCTTAGACAAACAATCACGGAGCAACAAACTCAGTGTTTTAAAATCTGAAACATTTACCGCGGTATTCTCGGTTTACGATATAATTTAAAAAGTCATAATGAAACTGTTAATATGTACTTTTTCAAGGTAACACAAGTCGACATTATTTTCGCTAAGAACAAGTCACACATTTTCTTACTGTATTTTCCATTTCTTTCAATTCTGTTTGTGTGTGTTTGCGTTCGTATGAATGATTTAGAATCGTCTTTCACAAATCCAATTCCAGACACTTCTACTCTGTATGTTCTATCGAAAAGTCACTAATTTATGTTCATGTGTACATCTGTAAGAACTCGTATATGTATCATGTTATACCGCTCTGAAACGCCTTATGCGTCGCACATTCCACATATTTTTGCTTTCATTTTTCGTAATAAATGTACAAATCTGTCTCCAGGCCAGCGCTTTGCCATGCTGGAACTGAAGAGCATCATCGCTAAAGTGGTGTGGAACTTCCGCATCCTGCCGGACCTCGATTACGAGCCGCAGTTGTCCTGGAAGCTCATCCTGAAGTCCGAGAACGGCCTGCGCATGAGGCTGGAGCAGCGGAGCTAGAGACGTGTCTCGGCGATTCGAGTCATTCTCCTGATTCGGATCTCCGCGTTAGCTGATCTCCGTAGACGGTGTTAACAGGAGTCAAACTTAAGACTGTTTTCATGAGAGCGTAACATTAACTTCTGAGCTAAACGAACATATTAATTTAAACAGATTTTTTTTATCTTTTGTATAAATTATTAAAGTTATAAGAAAATCAACGGATATTAAGGAGTAAAATGTTGATTTTCTATTTTAAGGAGTTAAAAGAACCAGTAATTAAAAATTTTAAGTGCTAATAACATTTTGTAAAAATTATTATACAGGTAGAACCTTTGTTTCATATATAAATTTCATAATTGTGAAACAAATAAAACACGTTTTCGAGGGATTGTGGAAAAAAAATCAACACTTAATTTCACATGTCCGACATTACTATTACAGTTGCAACATTTCCATACATTTCCAACATTACATTACTATAGTACTCAACATTTGTACAAAAATTGTAATAAAGTTTCTTATTGAAAAGTATAAGTATTGTAACGAATAAATGAACACCCATGTGCGGAATGTCTGCTCAAGAGCCGTGCGAACGCGTTGTCTCGGCCTCCCGGGCGATGGGCACGCACTTCCGCCCAACTTCCCGCCCGACGACCTCAAATTGCCTCCGCAGGTGACGCTGAGTAAAATGGTTGTTTTTTATTTAAGGTGGCATTAACTACTAGGTCATTAGCGACCACTATTGGATGTAACCTTATGACACTATGATGACACGATATAATGATAGGGGGTGAAAGGACGAACACATACATCCATGCCCGAGACGGGATTCGAACCCGCGATCCCACGGTCCAAGATCACTACGGTACTACTGCTTTAGCGATCTCGGCGAAGGGGCCGACAAAATGGTTGCTTGTCTCTTGTCTTTCCTGTATGTGTGTTTACGCGGAAGGCCTTTTGAGCCTGCTGACTACACGTGGAGGAGCCCGCAAGTGCACCTATTAAAATCCGTTGTAATTACGTTTTCATGGTCATCAAACTGGGGTTTTCTACCACATGCACATGAACTGTTAAGTGATGTTTGCAGTACTACTACTGACCTATTGTGTAACTGTAACATGAATTTGCAGATAAATTTCATTTCGCTTCAAGTTCATTCTAGATTACCACCGACAAGTGTTTAGGGACCGAGGACGCAGAAAGTGCCCAACTCCTGAGAGCTATGTTCGTGAATATGAAAATCCTTTCATTTTACCCGCTGCTGGACGGCTTTTAATTACCAGAATAACGCATTTTTAGTGATGCAGAGGTCTGTGCTGATACAATATAAAATTGCTGATATGGTTTGATCACAAGAAAAATATCGCATTTTATTTGTTTCACAGAAAAGTCTACACTTTCGAACATGATCTATGGAATCAAAGAAAATGGAAATATAGTTATTTTTAACTTTGGTAGTGAAAACTGATTGTGAATTTGTTTTATTTCTGAAATAAATGCCCCAATATTACTGAAAATCTCAAACGTTTTGTTATGTTAATTGGAGGAATGGAAGATTTATCCTGCTTAAATGGATTTGATGTTGAGGTGTAGGAATGTAATCATCTACTTTGTCTGGAAGATCTTGAAATGAATTGGAAGTAGGAGCAAAATTAGATGTAGAAGAATCATCCGTAGTGTCGGTTAATCGTTTGCGTTTAGAATTAATGAGGTCCATAAATGTTACATTATCAGGAGGTAATGGAACACTGGAAGAAGATTTAGAAAACTCACTTGTAGTATTTACTGTAACTGCTTGATTTAGGTTTACAACTGCTTAGAATGCAGTAGTAGTTGTAAATCTTGTGCGTGTTGTTTGAGGTACATAATTTCATGTTCTAAAGCACTGATACTCGTTTGAGACACCATAATTAATGTATTATTACTTGGAATCTAAAGAATATTATATGTTAGGAGTTTCCGTATTGTTTGGATTATTTACCATATTGGGTGCGTCGATTGTAAGCTGCCCCTAGGGTAATTTGAAATGTCCTTTCAAATCCGCTGAAATTTCTTGATTTTCTTATATTAAAAGAAGCAGCAAATGATTCAGTATATAATATTAGTATTTGCTATCTGTCAGTACTGTCACAATACTCATTATTCAAGGTGAGAATTAGGTTTCCTCAACTGTAATTTTAGTTAAAAGATTAATTTTTGTTTTATTAATAAGTCAACAAACATTACGTAGAGTTAAATGAAAACTGAACGGTGTATTCAGTATCATTAAAAGGAATACAACTATAAACGCACTTTGAGAGAGTAGTAAAATAAAATTTACTGTAAAATCTTCAATGAATGAGGAGGTCTTAAATCAAATGTATCCATAGTAATAGTCTCTTTTAGACTAAAATAAAATTTACTGTAAAATCTTCAATGAATGAGGAGGTCTTAAATCAAATGTATCCATAGTAATAGTCTCTTTTAGACTATTACTATGGATACATTTGATTTAAGACCTCCTCATTCATTGAAGATTTTACAGTAGTCTCTTTTAGACTATTACTATGGATACATTTGATTTAAGACCTCCTCATTCATTGAAGATTTTACAGTAAATTTTTTTTACTACTCTCTCAAAGTGCGTTTATAGTTGTATTCCTTTTAATGATACTGAATACACCGTTCAGTTTTCATTTAACTCTACGTAATGTTTGTTGACTTATTAATAAAACAAAAATTAATCTTTTAACTAAAATTACAGTTGAGGAAACCTAATTCTCACCTCTATAGTACATTTCGAAAAATTTATTTAGGAATATATGAAGGCGATATTTTAATAGTGCTACAACTCCATTTTTTTGATAAATTGATATATAACTCGACCGAGTTGAGAACGATGTTTACAAGAGCGAGCAACTGTTTGTTTTACAGCCGAAGCGACAGAGACAGAGATACAATATAAAGATAGTCAACTCTAATTAAAAATGGGATCATGCCAAACTGTTGCGGGAAAAAACGCAATTTATTTCGTCACGAATTTGATATATTTTCAATGAATATTATAACTCTATTTGGACATGTCTGCACCTTATATTGGAAAAAATAAAACTGTATTTTTCTCTGCAGAGTGATTCAACATTTTGATCGAATTCCTTCGATGAGCAGAAAATTTGTAATGTAATATTCATATAAATCATTTAACGTAAGTAGTTTCTCAGAATATATAGACCAAATCAAATTATTTTTTATGTAAGTAGCAACTATCACCATCATAAAGTACATTTTATATTCTTAATGCAAGTAAAATTAATGTTTTCGGTACTTTATTGCACACCTAACAAATCGCTTAAGTATAAAAAAGATGAAGAAGAATAGAAAATATTCAAATTCAATAAGTATTAAAAATTCGATATAAAAAGAAAGTATTTTTTGTCTTGTTGTACTAGAACGGTAAAAAGTAGAAAAATAAACTTAACGTGACGAAAATAAAATATTGCATAATGTGTCTATGACGTCACATTTCATCAGCTGGTTCCGTTGAAGTAGTATCCGTTTCTGAAGCCGTTTCCTGGCTGAGAGAGTGTTTTTGTCACTAGTGTAAACGATTCGTTCGGCGGGTTCGGGCGTGTTTGTTATTAATAAATTAAATAATAACAATAATACTACTCTTATTCGGCATACGTTGGCGTGCCACTGTAAACAGTTTTCTTAATAATAATAATTGTCTCCTCGGTCGTCGTGGGGTGCGGACGTGCGAGCAGGTAGCTCCCAGGCATTAGCGGTGAAAGCAAGGCGACGGTGGCATGGGCTGCTCGCTGGAAGCGTACCGGGCGAGAATCGGTAACTGGGCTGGCCGGGCGGGATGTCTTCGCGTACGTTTTGCAAAACGCGACGGATATCTCGGGCTGACGGCAACGGTGAGTGTTTTATCTTTAATTTCCGTGCTACTAGTAATTGGCGGCCTGGAATTAAACCCCGGTCCTTCATGTTTCGTGTGTCGAAGAGCGCTGAAATCCGGTGCCGAATGCAGTGTGTGTGGGAAGTGGTACCATAACTCTTGCGAGCGCATCCGCGACGTAGACATTAATGGCGACGAATGGTCGTGTAACCGGTGCGTAAGGAAAAATGTAAAAGTGCTCATTGAACGTGTTCGTGCGTTTGAAGTTGAGAACATTGAACTCAGGGAAGAAAATCTTCGATTGGCGCGTGCCGTGAAGAAGTCGAGGGCTACGACGGCCCAGACTCCCAAATCAGCGGTGAGTGCTGCGCGGAAGAAGACTGTGGCTGCGACTGCTGCGCGGGAGGCGACGGCGACGGGCTTTGCTACACGGGAGGGCATCCCACTCGTGACCGCGGTGCGGGATGCCACAACCGACGCTAATTCCGCAGATACACAATATCTCGTTCTGAGGGACTCTATCGTCCGCCACATCGGTAAAAACGAAAATCTCACGGTGAAGTGTTTTCCCGGAATTAGAACCAGGCAGTTGTCAAATGTCATAGACAACATGGAAATCTCACAGCCCAATGTAGTTGTACTACACGTTGGTACTAATGACATAAAGGGTAGGCACGATCTGGACATGAAAATGGGTGACGTATATGACCTTGCAACGACTGTAAAAAAGAAGTTCCCGAGATCACAATTTATACCCAGTGGATTAATTGCAAGACCAGATGTCTCGTCAAATAAGATTCACGCAATGAATGACAGGCTATTGTGGGTGGCACGTGTGCAAAAAATGTCTTTTGTAGACCCAAACAAGTGGCTGAGTTTCAGGGACCTGGGAAGAGACGGCTTGCACCTTAATAGAGCAGGTGCACACAAGCTCGGCAGACTTTTTCGACAGTGTTGCGAGGCAATACGCAGAAATGCGTTAAACTGAACGACGCAAACGGCGATAGAAGATATTCCGATCTCGATACAAAGCGACCGGAAGAGATTGTTGCGACGAGTCCGAAAACAGGAAATGAAAATGACGAAGGCGACGTAAAATCGTTCATCGGACGTTCACTTCAAAAATGTCTCGAACAGAGTAGGAAAGCATCAACCCGCTTTTGACGGTACAAGTATCATCCATCTCGTATAATAGACCGGAGACGACTACGGCGGCGGCGGAGACGACGATGACGATGGCGACGGAGAAGGCGGCGGTGGAGACAACGGCGGCGGAGGCGATGACAGCGGCAGCGACGTCGAGGGACGCGCTCCTTCGAGAACACATTCAGGTGAGGAAAGGGTTCCTTCGGTTGTTGCAGGTGAACTGTCGTAGTATAATCAATAAAGAAATAGAGTTTTGGAATATAGTTGATGCCTGCGATCCCGACATAGTGATAGGGACTGAGTCGTGGCTAACTGAGGAAATCGGGTCCTCTGAAATTTTTCATTCCCATTACAAAATCCTTAGGAGGGATAGAAATAGTAGAGGGGACGGAGTCTTTATTTGCGTCAAAGAGAACATAAATATTAGATTAGAGTGGGTCAGTAGAGAGTTTGAAATGATGGGAATAGAAATTATTACGTCAGGAACTGTATTCGAAATTATTGCATGCTATAGGCCACCGAGCGACGACTTTTAGATGACATCATTCAGAGAACGGGAAACGAAAATGGCCATCCTATTGTTATTAGAGGCGACTTAAATTTTCCGAACGCACACCGGGTTATACCCATTTGCAGTTTAAATAAAGCTATCTATCTAATTGATAATAACAATAATAATATGAATGAGAACGATAATAATTTTACCTTTACTTGCCACACATTGGGCAGCCACTGTAAACAACTCGCCATGGTGAGATGTTTATTTTTTTATAATAGAAATGATATCTAATTCGCCGTGCGTCGGAGTGCCAATGAATACAGGAGCACGGGTCCCAAACCCTTTAAACCGTTTCCGAAAATTTGTAGGATCCTGAGAAGGGCAAAGCCGCCTTAAGAGGTACGGTGATTATCTCTATTGTGAAATACTACTGCAAATGATAACATGTAAATATCAATTGCGAAGCCACCATCAATGGCGCGCTAATTTAATTTCTGTTTTCCTGAAACTAATCTCCTTCGTCAACTAACTTTATCAGTGAACTATTCAATGACGTATTTAATACATACACCAATGAAACAAAACGCATAATAATAATATAATAATAATAATAATAATAATAATAATAATAATAATAATAATAATCTTCCTTTTGAATAAAATAATTTTGAATGATGCAACGAAACGAAAACGTAATTTAAGCATGGCTTGGATAGACTACCAGAAGGCCTTTGACAGTACCACACAATTGGATTTTGAAGACCCTGGAGATCTATCGATTTCATCCTAGACTTGTTGAGTTTTGCAAGGCTAGTATGAAGTCGTGGAGAACCAGGTTACTAATCCACAGCGGAAAGGGAGTAGTAGAAACAAGAAGTATTCAGATTAACAGGGGAATTTTTCAAGGAGATTCACTATCCCCTCTGCTGTTTTGCATTAGTTTGATCCCTCTATCGAGACAGCTGTCGCACACTGACTTTGGTTACAAGCTCCATGGTGATGAACTGCCTGTGTCACATTTATTTTACATGGATGATCTTAGAGTAGTTGCTAAGAATGAATCAATTCTCTCCTAAATGCTGTCTGTCATTAATGATTTTAGCAATGACATCTGCATGAAGTTTGGCCTTGACAAGTGTGCAAAAGCCAACTTAAAAAGAGGCAAAATGACTACGTCTGAGAACATTGAAGTTGATAGACACACTGTGATTCATGATCTTCAGCCAGGTAAAACTTACAAATATCTGGACATTGAAAAATGTGAGACCATCTCGAACGACACAATGAAAGAGAGAATTCGTAGGGAGTATTATAGAAGAGTGAGACTTGTCCTGCAGTCTGCTCTAAACTCAAGGAATAAAATATCAGCAATAGGTAGTTTGGCGGTGCGTGTAGCCGAATACAGTTTCGGACTAGTAGACTGGACTGAACAGGAAATTCGCATCATGGATTGAAAAACCAGAAAACTGCTAACAATGCATCATGTCGCCCACCCCCGAGCTGATATACATGGACTTTATGTGTCACGTAAGGAAGGAGGAAGAGGCCTCAGACAAATTGAAGCCTCCTAGCACAATGCCATGACCGGGATGGGAAAGTATGTAGTCAGACGTCAAGATGACCCACTAATGAGGCAGGTCATGAAATCTGACCGAAGAATGGGAAACAGGCATTGTAAGTGTAGCAAGAAGCATTGCGAACAAGACTATGCAAGACACCCAGAATGACAGAGACACTGAACTTCTGATGCTACTTAATATGAAATTTGAGACACAAAAAATGTTAAAGAAATCGTGGAGAGACAAATCACTCCACGGACAATATTTGAAACAAATGGACAAAGTGCAGATCAAGGTCAAGCTTGTCCACACCTAGCAAAGATCGAATACTTGAAAGACACGACAGGGTGTGTTGCTACCTCCACTGGCAGATCTGTACCGCCCTCGAAGTTCCGAACACATGCCCCAAGTGATACGAACACTCACCGAAACCGGTGACGTCTATTGGATTGTGTATGATATTGTACGACCAACAAATTCAAACTGATCGCATGATATTGGCAAACAAACCGGATATAGTCATCCGGGATTTGGAGAACAAATCGTGTTTACTTGTCGATGTTGCTGTACCTTGCGATCAAAAGGTCGTTAACAAGGAGGCAGAGAAACGTCTTAAATACAAGAGTTTGGAAATCGAGATCAGCCGAATGTGGTGCCTAAAAACACATGTCGTCCCGATAGTTATCGGAGCTCTGGGATTTGTTCCGCAAAATTTGAGTAAGAACTTGTCTAAACTCCCAGGTAATTCAAAAGACTGGGAAGTGCAAGAAATTGCTTTATTTGGAACAGCCCACATTTTGCGTTACGTATTGTAGAGGCACTGATATTCACCGAATCTGCTCCTTAGGTAGCTGGTTGCAACCTGGAGTAGATTTTATATTCAGCCGACTCATAACATTTTAGTCGTGATGTAATGGAATAATAATAATAATAATAATAATAATAATAATAATAATAATAATAATAATAATAATAATAATAATAATAGTACTTTCACACACACACACTTAACATTTCAGTAAATTCATTCTGTGGGCATGTTTTTTTCTCCTAGCATGGCCATTCAAAATTATCATTACCAAAAAGAAATACTTTTCTAGTTTCGAATTAAAATTTTGACAAGCTTGACCTTGCTACAATATCCGTGCGTTCACTCAGTTGAATCAAAGAAAGTTAATTCACTTCCCTGCAGATTCTGCAACGCTGGAAATTCCTCTGGCAATCATACTCCATTTTCTCCCACTGCTGCCGGGGATATGCATTCCATTTCCCCAGCTCACACCATAGCTTGATGTAACATTTCCCGTTCGAATCCCGATACTCATATTTGAACTACGAAACTGTTTATCATTTTTCACGGAAACACGATGCGTCCTCTAACAAAAATTACTCATCTGATACGAACCATGACACGTTCCCCACGAAAACTCTTTTTCGTCTGACTGTCTCGTAATCTGTATTCACCACGAAAACTTTTTGAACAAAAAACTGTCTGTCCCACGTTTTGTTTGACACATTGTTTCAACACGAAAATCACGTTTTCTAACTCCGTTTGCTTATAGACTCACGTCCGTCTCTTAAAAAATACATCGGCAAAATTGGAAAGAAAGTTCCATTTTATTAAAAGCCTTCAAACTGTCTCTATTTTATTATTTTCCCTATCATCCACATTGCTTGTAACATTCAACTGTTTATTGACGTCACTTTGTGCTATTGAGATTTTCCAAATTCCATGGTGTTCTACTATTGTAGTTCTAGTTTGCACCTCACTTAAAATAAACTATTTTATTTGTTTACGTTGGCTGGCTCGAACTACGCTAAATTACGTGATATTTGCATCATAATATGCACAGCTCCGACGCCATTGCACCGACTTTTGTCACTGCAACAATACCAAAGCTTTCATTCATGGAAATGATGTTCATAAATAAGTTTTTCTTAATTAAACCACTCGTGAACTGTCACATTAGATTTGCTGCCACTTTGCAGAATGATCTGCAAATTTACATCTCCGGGAAACCGTCACAGGTAGCAATGCTAATAATAAATTAAATAATGAACTCTCATTTGTAGTCATTTAGAAACGGATTCAATTTAAATCCTACAAAATCACAAACCATAATTGGCTCTTCTTAAATGCACAAGAAACTTGAATGTTCATTTGTTCCTGATGTGCTTATAGACAATGTTGCAGTGCCTCGTCATTCACAAGTGAAAAACTTGGGCTTAATACTTGATGATCATCTAAGCTGGGAATATCAAATCCGAAATGTCTGTCGCATAGCATACGCATCTTTGCAGTCCCTTGGATATATCGAGAAATGTCTCCCTACAAATACGAAGGAAATGTTAGTAAATACCCTCTTGCGTCCTCATTTCGACTACGGTGACATGGTGTATAACAATTTGAAAGATTCACTTCCTCAAACTCTGTAAATGGCTCAAAATGCATGTATTCGTTTCATTTATAATATAAGAAAATACGATCACATCTCCGTTATTTATAAAGAGCACAAAGTTTTAACACTAAAGAAAAGGCGTTTGCATCACAGCCTCTGTCTTTTATTTAAGATGCTAAAAATAGGTTCCCCGTCATTTTTAACAAAGTATTTCGTAAATCTTAAATCCTCCAGATTTCAGAAATCCCCGTTTCTCTGTATTCCAAAAAATAAAAATAACTACTACAATAAATCGTTCGCAATTACTGTAACCCGAGAGTGGAATAAATTGCCTTCCAATATTAAAAACTGCTCCTCATTAACATCGTTTAAAAAACACCGGAATTGTTTTCTTACAAAGAAGTCGGTTTACATCAGTTACATCAGTTTACAATTTAAATAACATTTGATTATCGGTTATCAAATTAAACCTATGACAGTTTTACTTCTTCCTCAGGAGTGTTAAGAAATTATTAATATGTTTTAGGAATAATATTAAAGTATTTTTGTTGAAAATTTACTTTCGTACGAATTGTTTGATATTGCCGGAACTGTATTTCATTCATAGGAGCAGAGGCGGAGTTAAGAAAGAATACGACTCCGTTCAGCATGGGCAGCAGCTGAAGAAAACATTCCAAGGACCTCTCACTTCGTTTTAGCTTAGTTTACCTCTGTATTAGGACGCAGCCTGCCTGGTGGGTTTTCCCCGACCAGCGGGTTTTCCTCCAGGGTCGGGCGGCGGGTGAAATTGAGTGTGGCGGCGGGTGTATTAATAGATTACAGTCGCTCGGGGTGAATACCTGGCTGCCGCGTAGCGCGCAAGCAAGTGGAGCTCATAATGATATCCAATTCAAATTTTGTTTTCAACTTCCGTCTCTGAATTTAAATTTTTTTCAAATTTCATTCTGTAACATTTTTGTATCTGTTTAACCTCTGATATCTTTTTTAAAATTTATTATTAAAGTCGCATCGACAACTGAGGTCATTAGCGACTACTTTAAGTACAATTTTACAATATTAACATGGCAACTTTACAATAGATATGAAAATTTACAGATATTACAATATATATGAATATGTAGAGACAGACATTACATGCATTTTGATGTTACAGAATTAGTTTCTAGTATCCATACCAATACACCTATTACAATTAAATTTCTTTAAGAATGTTGCAGTCTTTACAGAATTTCAATATTTTATTTTGATAGTCCTTGGATGATATCATCTGATATCTTTTATAAGTTGCTTTAATTGACACTTGTTTTCAACTAACTACTTACCAATCATTAACTATCCTACTTTTACTTTTGTAGTTTGTATTGTATTAACTAATTTGTAAATATGTGACATGTGGTTAGACGGAAGAGCGAACCTGAAGTCCTGAGCCTCGCCATATCAATAAAGGCATTATTATTATTATTATTATTATTATTATTATTATTATTATTCCATTACAACACGACTAAAGATCTTATGAGTCGGCTGAGAATAAAATCTACTCCAGGTTGCAACCAGCTACCTAAGGAGCAGATTCGGTGAATATCAGTGCCTCTACAATACGTAACGCAAAATGTGGGCTGTTCCAAATAAAGCAATTTCTTGCACTTCCAGTCTTTTGAATTACCTGGGAGTTTAGACAAGTTCTTACTCAAATTTTGCGGAACAAATCCCAGAGCTCCGATAACTATCGGGACGACCTGTGCTTTTACGCCCCACATTCGGCTGATCTCGATTTCCAAACTCTTGTATTTAAGACGTTTCTCTGCCTCCTTGTTAACGACCTTTTGATCGCAAGGTACAGCAACATCGACGAGTAAACACGATTTGTTCTCCAAATCCCGGATGACTATATCCGGTTTGTTTGCCAATATCATGCGATCAGTTTGAATTTGTTGGTCGTACAATATCATACACAATCCAATAGACGTCACAGGTTTCGGTGAGTGTTCGTACCACTTGGGGCATGTGTTTGGAACTTCGAGGGCGGTACAGATCTGCCAGTGGAGGTAACTACACACCCTGTCATGTCTTTTAAGGTATTCGGTCTTTGCTAGGATTGGACAAGCTGAGACAATATGATCAATGGTTTCTACTTGCTCCAGGCAAATGCGGCATTTGTCATCTTGGGAAATTTTGAGAACCGCTTTATCATAATGTCGTGTTCTCAAGGCCTGATCTTGGGCAGCTATTACAAGTGCTTCCGATTCTGGCTTCATCCTTCCCCTTTTAAGCCTCATAAATGATTGACCTTTATTGATCTGAACCTTGTCCATTCGTTTCAAGTATTGTCCGTGGAGTGGTTTGTCTCTCCACGATTTCTTTAACATTTTTTGTGTCTCACACTTCATGTTTAGCAGCATCAGAAGTTCAGAGTCTGTGTTATTCGACGTGTCTTGCCTAGTTTTCTTCGCAATGTTTCTTGCTACACAAACAATGCCTCTGTTTCCCATTCTTCGGTCAGATTTCATGACCTGCCTCATTAGAGGGTCGTCTTGATGACTGACTACATACTTCCCCAACCCGACTATTGCGTTGTGCCAGGAGGCCTCAATTTGTCTGAGGCCTCTTCCTCCTTCCTTACGTGACACATAAAGTCTATGTATATCAGCTCGAGGGTGGGCAACATAATGCATCGTTAGCAGTTTTCTGGTTTTTCGATCCATGGTGCAAATTTCTTGCTCAGTCCAGTCCACTAGTCCAAAACTGTATTCGGCTACAGGTACCGCCAAACTACCTATTGCAGATATTTTATTCCTGGAATTCAGAGCGGACTGCAGGACCAGTCTTACTCTCCTATAATACTCCCTACGAATTCTCTCTTTCATTCAGTCATTCGAGATGGTTTCACATTCTTCAATGTCCAGATATTTGTAAGTTTTACCTGGCTCAAGATCTTGAATCAGAGTGTGCGTATCAATTTCAATGTTCTCAGACGTTGTGAGTTTCCCTCTTTTTAAATTGATTTTTGCACACTTGTCAAGACCAAACTTCATGCAGATGTCATTGCTAAAGTCATTCACGACAGACAGCATTTTGGAGAGAATAGCTTCATTCTTAGCAAACACTTTCAGATCATCCATATAAAACCAATGTGATACTGGCCTTTCCTAACCATGGAGCTTAAAACCAAAGTCAGCTTGCGACAACTGTCTCGATAGTGGGATCAATCTAATGCAAAACAGCATAGGGGATAGTGAATTTCCTTGAAAAATACCCCTGTCAATCTGAATACTTCTGGTCTCTACTGCTTCCTTTCCGCTGTGTATTAGTAACCTGGTACTCCAGGACTTCATACTAGCCTTGCAAAATTCAATAAGTCTAGGATGAAATCGATAGATCTCCATGGTCTTCAAAATCCAATCGCGTGGTACACTATCAAAGGCCTTTTGGTAGTCAATCCAAGCCATGCTCTAATTACGTTTGCGTTTCTTTACATCATTCAAGATGACTTTATTCAGTAGCAAGATTTCCTTACAGCCATAAGAGCCTTTACGACATCCTTTTTTTTCAGCTGGCATTAGATGATTCTTATCTAGATGTCTATACATTTTGTCAGCTATGGCTGAAGTTATAACTTTGCACAGTACTGGCAGACAAATAATTGGCCTGTAGTTCTTCGCCAAAGAGATGTCTCCCGCTTTGGGTAGCAAATACGTGATGCCGCGTGTGAGCCATTCCGGGATTTCCTTTGGGTTTTCAAAAATTTTATTAACAGCCTTTGCTAGATGAGAATGTATTGCTCTTAATTTCTTAATCCAATAAATCTGGATCTTATCAATCCCGGGGGGACTTCCAGTTTCCCATGTTCTTAATTGCTTGGAAGAGGTCCTCTTCCGAGAATTGGTGAACATCTTCCACTGTTTCTACACGTTCATCGGCAGCATCAACTTCAGATTGAAGCCAAGATGCGTCTTTGTTGTAGGATCTGCTCTCTTCCCAGATTCCTGCCCAAAATGCTTGGACGTCATCTTTTGAAGGAGTAACAGCTTTGCCATTCGGTTTTTGAGTCAGATTGCGATAGAATCTCTTCGCGTCTGTTTCAAACAACCGGTTCTGTACACGGAAATCTATTCTACGTTTGTACCTTCTTATTCGTTGTCGTTATTATTATTATTATTATTATTATTATTTCTATTATCATTAAAATATGTGGGAGAAAGTACGTGCTGTTTTAGCACGTACAAGTTCCTTTATCATTCGCTCGACCTCGAGATATGGTAGGATATTATTTGATTATCAAAACATTGGAAGATAAGTAACAGTGTACACGAAGATGGCTGTGAGTCCTACAAATATGTGCTTGACTGTTGTCCCCTCAAAGTGCACACTCGTAACTTAACATGATATACTATATAAGAGAAATTTATCTGACAGTATTTTTTTCGATTGTAGACGAGGAGCATCTGGTGTTGCAGAAACCACGCCTTCTGATGACGTCGATAATTAATCAGTAAGTTTGGTTTTGTTATTAAAGGTTGTTTAAATCTGTTTGTTAAAAAATTTATTAGATCGGTGACAACTCACGCATATACGAGTCGGTAGACAGATTACTGACCTTTCATTGGGAATTAAGTTGAGAGTTAGTACATGTACGTATGTAGATATTTAAGTGTAGTAGATATTTATGATAATATTAGGTATCTAGTATTTGTCCGTGAAACCTCTAGCCAGTTAAAACAAAATCATTGAAACCGATTGCATGTCTATTGAACGTGTGGATATCGAAAGACCATTCATTTATCGTTAACTATGAAACCCCTGAACTGTGTAGAACATAACACCCGCAACATACATATTGTTAGTTCTAATTCTTAATTAATTCTTAATTGATCCAAATAAATTATGTTTTGTGATTTTATAACTCTTGTGAATTAATCACAAATATTTTAATTAAATGTATTGTAAAATGCCTGACTGGTTTTTGAAACTTGCCTCGCTTCACATCTTTTTGAAGAGGGATCAGCGTGAATTATTTTCTCTTCGATTAAAATGACTGTAAGACTTTGTTACATACACTGCTTACGACTACCTGATGATTTGAATGTTTACATTCTTATGTGAGAGTAACTTTATGTGATAGACACCCAAGAATTGTCTAATACATGTTAAATTTATCATTTACGCCGAAATATTAAAAACATAAAATACATTTCATGAATTTAAACCGAAGGCACTAAAACATCACATCCTCTTTCGGTCACTTATAACGGTTATGTAATCCTTCCAAAGGTAACCTGAACCCCTCCGTCATTCACGGTTACACCCCTTCCACCTATCGGAGCAATTCAGACGTCATTCAATGCAGCTGGGTCTCCTGGTTTAGTACATTTTCCACCGAAATAAACGTCGACAATACACTTTAGTCCACTCCACACCGTACAATAATCAGAAGTGGACGATTTGCAGGGCGGTGTCGCTGCTGGTGTCCGCGCTCGGCCTCCCGCTGGCGCTTTGGCGATGGGGGACGCGCCGCTTCCACATGTTGCGCCTGGGCGCCACGTTCCCGGGGCCGTTCGCTCTGCCCTTGGTCGGCAACGCCTTGGACCCTGGGAGCAACGATGCCGCAGGTGGGTCGATTAGCGCACAACAAAAAAACGTCCACACGTGGAATCTGTTTAGTTTTTGGAAACAAGAGTTGCTCATAGAATATTTTGTGTTTTTCTGCTGTGTTTCACGATCATCTGTAGTAGAATCCATCCAGTCGTTCATGGGTAATGGTCCATAAATGTAACTTTTATCTGTTTGCCGACGTTTCGGAGTTTTATTTCTCCATCATCAGGGCTGAATACCTTAACAACACAGTTAGATTTATAAACACTAATTACACCATGTATAAACGCAAATTATATACAAGTATGCTGAATATATGAGTGTCCCTTATATTGCCCAAATTGTCCATTATTGCAATTTTTTTGGGTCCCCCTAAATATTTTCCCTTGGGTCATATTTACTGAAAAATAGAATTTCATCTCAATAGGTCGATATTAACCCGTGGCGACTTGAGCGCGAAATTTGAATGTTAGGGAAAATAGGTTTTGTTGGGTTAAGTCAGTGGGAAAAACTACTGATACATTTTTCATATATAATTTTATATTACAATTTAATTAATTTTTACTCTTTAGACTGTGTTATGGTTTCAACTTTTCTAGTGGGTCCTTTTTTTTAGTGTTTCTTTCTTGCAATATGCGTACAGTCAACGATGTTCTTGAACAACTTAACAAAAATTGCTTTCGCTCCTCATCTCCAGTCCATGAAAATCTTGCATTAATTCAACAGGCCTGCCAATCTTGCATTAATTCAACAGCACTGCCATTCACAGCTTTTAACTTTATAAATAACCTTTTAGCTTCTGAATATGAAGAGTTGCTTTTCCAGGTCAAAGGACAGTTTGGAATAAACCAGTATCCAACTTTAGGCAAGAGAAGAGGTATCTGCTTTTGGTTGACACAAGAAAGTCGGTAATTGATTCATTGAAATGAAGATTAAATTGAATTAGGAGATGCATTGTATATTAACGAAGCAATAATTAAAGAACGGTCGTCGGTATACAATTGCCCTTACCATGTTATTCTTCATCAAATTCTTTACAAAAAAATAATACTCTACCATGTGTAGATTTTCTCAGGCTAAATTTGCTACCATTTTGATTTTGAATTGTACGTCTGCTTCATCAGAGAGTACGACAAACAATATTTCTAATAAATACTACATTGTTTAAAACAATTGTTTTAAAGTTGCTTTTGAAATTGAGGAATCTATCTTTTCATGCAATTTTATAAATTTTATAAAGCACCTTGAAAAGGAGCTTTTACAGCTGCACTGCCCTAAAGACACGGGTTGACATAATCGATTACAATCAACAGAAAGACATTATTTAAGGAATTTTTAATTACACAAGATAGTTTAAATTCTGATCTGAGCAGAAACATTTTAAATATTAAATATCTCTTGCAATCTATCGAGCTCTATGCATTGAAGATGTATCATTAGTTTGTTACTTTCATAAATGTCCAATATTTCTTTAATTTTGTTCTCATTAAAGAACACTTCCACATTCTCTTTGTCTCTTTGGAAATTAATGGCATTAACACTTTCCCCGTTTTCATTAAAATTCTAAAAAAGTGGTGTCAGGATTGCTTGCTACATTATGTATTTTACATTCAAACACACATTGTAAAATAAGATTTTATATATGTGATGACGACACCTAGAACAATGCTCTGCACAAATTTTCTTCAAGAAATACGTATACTCCTTCAAAACTTCAAGTGTTTGATGTAGTTGTATTACTTTAAAGAATTTGTAATATTTTTTTATTCTTGTAATGTTCTTTGTCTCGCCCTTTCTTCTTTATCCAAGAGATATTCATCTAGACCTGCAAAATAGCATTTACATCCTGACTCTCTGTATATCGAAATAAAAACATCCTTTCTTCTCCCAACGTTATCGTTAATAAAGCATTCGGGTGTGCAATATCAAATAGATTGTTCAAATTATTTCTAAACTCCTCTTCACGATGCTTACAAAATATCTTCTCACTTGTTTGCGGTTTTTATAATTTTCCTCACTCCGAATAGTACAAGTTAATAAGTTCTTGCGTACAATGCTGATTAACTCTTGTCGGGATTCTTGCTTTTTCCCAAAATATCATTCTCTCACGAACCACAAGTTTAGCGCTTGCACTAACAATTTATTTTACTTCCCATAAATTATAAAATTAAACTTCAAGCATTTGTTTGATAGTAAATTGTACCCAGTTCTTTGGTAGTTTATATTAATAATTAATATTATCACTTACTAAAACACACATTCTTTGGCACTGCATATGTGACACTAACATACAATATTATGTTAGATTAGCAACCTGTGAAAACGAGTGACACAATCGAATAAAATTCATGTGTTGTGCTCGGTCCTCACTCAGCGGTGGGTGATAGCTCTGCACATGTTCGACATGCGAATTTGCACTCAAGCCGGCACTGGTAGGAATGCTCCGATCTCAACAAAATTTTGTATATGCATGTTTTAAGGTCATTCGAATAAAACAGGAGGGTGAGCAGTCAAAAATTTGAAAGTCGGATTATAAGGGACACTCTAATATATAATCCCTCAACATTCGCGAGAGTTAGGTTCCCCAAAAACATCGCGACTGTTATATCCGCGAATGTTATGCATATCTTTTAATGAAGAAAGGTGGGTTAGGTTTCTGGATATTGAAAAACTCTTTAAAACAGAAAGAAAAAATCTGACAATCAATTACAGTATAACTGATTAAGCGCTACTACAAACAGATTTCAAAATTGTCAGTCCAAAATGAAGAAATAAAATAATGTTTGAAACATTTCAAAGTTGAAAATGATTGGATATAGGATTTGATATTTTTTTGTTACATCGTTTCTCTCGCTGTTCTAATATCCAAATATGGAAGAGTTCCTGCTTCTATTCTCTCTTAAATTTTGAAATTATTTCCATGTTTGGATCACATTCGAATGCCAGATTAACCAGATTGTTGATTATTTTACAATTGTGTTATTCTATCAATGTGAATTGACATTTCATTTGTGAAATTTTTGGAAAAAGATATACTTCGAGCTTCGAGGTCTGCCGACTTCGTTTTCCAGATGATGATGATGAGGAGGAGGAGGATGATAAAGGAAATGGTGCTCGCTTTTAAAAAATGTAGTACGACCAAAAGACGCACTCGCGAATGTCGAAGTCACGAATGTTAAAACCAGTAGCAACTCTCTAATCGCGAATGTTCAGAACTCGCGAATAGCGAATCCGCGGATGTCGAGGGATAACTGTATGTATATATATGTAAGCCACAATGTAAATAGTTCCAAGGGAGCGGAGTTCAGGGTAAGAATCGACACATATAAGATGCAGTAAACAACTGTAATATAAATAATATGTACAGATTAGCGAAGTCCAGAAATATAATGGTGAACAAATAGGCTTAAAACTAAAGATTAAAACTAACCTGAATCAATACAATTGCCGATGGCTAGCCTTTCTATACATCAATACAATAACATCAATGCTCACAGCTCGGAGTCTTATTATCAACTGACTCTCACGCGCATGTCGACAAGCGACGTAGCCAAGCTTTATTACACGCAAGCTTACATATATGAATCAGAACAACATATCAGAAAATATATATATATATATATATTGCCTTTTTAAGATCTATTTAGAGGAAGCCCTAGGAGAGTGGAAGAGGATATATATATATATATATATATATATATATATATATTTTTTCTGACGCCAACCCACCCTGAACTATAACAATTTAATGCCCTCCACAAAATTGTTGAGCGTCAGGGCGGTGCGCAGATATCTGCTCTTGCGAGCTATTGTTACCTCGGGGCAGTAGGATCTTTTTGGGTGTTGAGAGCCAATCCAAGCAAGAACACATTAACAGTTAAACAGTGTTTAATTGCCTAAAAAAAACATTACGTCTACTACAAAATCACCATCATACATAAACTTCAATGCAACATCAACACACAAAAATATTCACGTCAAAAAAACAAAGACAAATTCGAGACTCTTCAAAATTTGCACACTAAATAATTACTCAAAGAACTAAGAAATTCCTTTGTAACTAAATTTTGGCCAAATGTATCTCCAATTCTAATCAAACAATTCGTGATCTTTAAATTAAGATTGGTAAATTTTCTTGCATAAGGTTACATGAACAAAACCGCGTGCGATAGGGCACCACTCTCTCTACACTTCAATTGGAACTATGAATAATAAATTAACTACATTCTATTTACAAACTCTTGAGGTAATAAGGCATCAAAATGGCTCGTGCGTTATGAATCACAAAATGAAAGTTGTATTGCCTCCAGAGTCCACAACTTCCACGTATTTTTCTCTTTTAAATTTCCCTTAGTGCGACGCGAACTTCACTTAGATTTTCGTGCTCGAACAGTTACCTTCCCCTTTTCGCTCAGCTGGCCTTGCGTCCGGGCGCTGGCTGCCGCACGGACACCGATGGCTCGTGCAACCAAAGTCGAGACCTCGCCTCTGTCGACTCGTTGCCTCCTCGCGTGCTTTCCCTCTTTGGTCTCGGCGCCGTTTCTTCTCTCTTCAGTTCCCGGCCCCTATTCTTCTCTCTTTAGCTCCCGGCCCCTCTTCTTCTCTCTTCTGCTCCCGGCTCCGGTCCCTCGTCCAATTCCGAGAGGTATACGCCCGGCTCCAATCTTGTCCAGCACGTCCGTTGTACGCGCCCGGTGCTTTCCGTTACGCCGGCGTGATATAAGACTCTCGCTTCACGAAGCACCTGTGCCAGTCTCTCCTGCTGCAGATTATACCTGGCTAAATCTCAGCGCGAACTACTATCGCAATTTAATAGGCGAATTCACCACTGTGTCGTAACTGGAGAAAAATTTCTCTCAACATCTAATAAAATTCGTGGACGACTGACTAGTACGTCTTTCTGACGTTGGACACTCCTAGCTAACGTCGTTACGGCGAATAATTCCAACACCCAAAAGCATGAGTTGGGTCGGCGATCCGGAACCAAGAAAGACGCTTCCGCTCGCGTTTTATGTGCCCTTCATGGTAGGGGTAACGCGGCGTCTCCCCCCTCTCCGGCTGATGTACGTCATTTTCGTCGCGTCGTTCAGCGGACGCTGCGGGCGAGTCTTCTCGGCCGCGGGCGCGCCCTTTTCGAAATGCGCCGCGCTCTCTTATCCGTTCTATTATCGGCGTTATTATGAAGTGTGAGCACGTATGACGAACCTCCACACATACGTTCGTCACAATATATATATATATATATATATATATATATATATATATATATATATATATATATATATATTGAAATATACCTGCATCCTTCACTTCGTAATACGTTGTCGTGAGTTTGACCTGTTCCGAATTTATAGAAAGATGTGGGCGCCAGGAACAGGTGACATAAACTAATACTAACTTTTCCCTATTTAATTCTGTCAAAATTATATGGGCATCCAGCTAGCTTGGGCCGATGGATTCGGATTACATGTATTCGCTATCGCTCAGATAGCCGATTACCTGATCTGCCGACTGTACAGCCTGGCGTGGAATCTGAAATATGGAAATTCTCTGCTTCCAACTAATTAGAAGCTTATGATTGACAAATGAACAGACTCTTTTCTTTTTCCAAAGAACAAAATTTAACAATTTATTCAATGTTAATTTTAACAGATTACTTAATGGCCATGACCCCTTTTAAAAGATATTATTTTAATATACTGCAGTATATGTTACCGTCTTGCCGACCCGCTCGTTCCGAAGACGCTTCTCACTTGGCCGATGAATCCGAGTCGCTCTTCTGTCTTCTGATCTTGCGCGGTTGCTGAAGTATCCAGTCCACACTGCATAAAATCTAGCTAAGTTCTTTCCGACGCTTTAGGTTTATAATCTTTCACACGAGTTTAATAAAATACTAATGTTCGAACTATCGTCCGGTGAACACCCAAAACTGCCCAAGTCCGCGGATGTACTCCGGCAAATAATTTCTAAGTCCGATGACGACTGTTACTTTTCGCACGAAAATGTATAAGTCTCACTTTCAACTACAAGGTCCGCACACTATTTGCACTCCACGAAACTCAAGAGCCGAGTTCACGACCTACACTCCACCACTCTGAGTCAGACTGTAACGATCTGCACTCAACGAAGCTCCAAGTCCGAAAGAATGTTTTTCTGTATTTTGCAACCCTTGATGGGTCGGTAGCGTCTCACGTTCTATTTTTCCAAAACACGGCGGTAAACACCAGAAAGTCTAATTGCCCCCCGCCAACCCGCTCATTCTTACAACCCCATGTAGCCGCGCCTTCGTCCGTCATACGTTTTTCGACCAATCACATATTCTTTATTATATCGATCTAGCCAGCGTTCCGGCACCTACGAGGCTTGCAGCTAGTTTATTTACCTGCCCTGCACCATAGCAACCCTCTGCGCTGGCGTTACTAGGGCCGGATATCGCCATTTTACAAGTCCATTTAGTCGCCCCGTATACAACTAATATTATGAATAAACCATGTCCCGTTCTGGTATATCACAATATATATATATATATATATATATATATATATATATATATATATATATATATAAACCACCCACGCGAATTCATCACCTCGTGTGTAGGAGCGAAGCGCGCGGTAGCTCGGTGGTCGCAAACTGTGCCATCTATCCGTAGTTGTCCCAAGAACGACGCGCGACTTCGCAACGAAAATTTCTCCAATGGTCAAGCCTGCGAGAAGAGAAATGACCACCCCTCCAAGGGCTCGAGCTGCACATAAATACCGTGACACGCTTCGAGCGATCTCTCTGTTAATCTGGCGACGAGAACGTTCGTGTCTTTATTAGTCTGGTGTTGCGAACGAAAGTTTTGGTTAAATTCAGGTTAAAATGGATTTAGACCAGGGTGCTCATGTATATATGGGATATTTACATTACGAAACCTGATTGAAAAAAGAGTTTGTAGATGTTTAACAACTCATATAGCTTTTGTAGATCTACACAAGGCTTACGACACTGTCCCACAAAACAAGTTGTGGACCAGTTTTTATAAGAATGAAGTGTCGACAACTTATGTTAAAGCCGTAAAAGAATTTTACAGCAACTGTATGATCATGGTCAAAATAGGCAATAAAGTTTCCTCAGAATTCCTGGTTACGAAGGGCCATCGACAGGGATGTACTATGGCACCGACACTTTTTAAGATCTATTTAGAGGAAGCCCTAGGAGAGTGGAAGAGGAAATGTAGTGTATGGGCATTCCAGTAGGTGGTGAAATTATGTATAGCCTACTCTTTGCCGACGATCAGGTCATCGTGGCCGGGGATATGGATGACTTGACCTACATGCTCCGTAAGTTGAAAGACGAATTTGAAAAATGGGGCCTAAAGATTAATGTCCTAAAACTGAGTATTTGAAAGTGGGAGATGACGAGCTGGAAGATATAGAGATAGAGACTGAAAAAATTAAAGGTTGTAAAACTTTTAAATATTTAGGGGTCACTTTATCATGTAATGGTAAAAGCAGTGATGACATTAATAATAAAATTGGACAAGGTAAACGAGCGATACGGCAACTAAACCCCATTCTGTGGAATGACAAAATAAAAAAAGAACAAAGCAGATCATTTACTTCTCGGTGGTTGAAAGTATTACAACCTATGGTGCAGAAGTTTGGGAACTGAATAAAAGAGAACGAGACAGACTTCTTGCACTTGAAATGGATTTTTGGAGAAGAAGCAGTGGCATTTCCAAACTGGAACATGTGCGTAATGAAAGAATAAGAAATATAATGGGCGTTAAATGAAATATTATCGACAAAATTGAAAACAAACGCCTCTTCTGGAATGGTCATCTAGAAAGAATGGAGGAGTTTAGATGGCCTAAATTAATATGGAAATGGATTCCTCCCGAGAGAAGGAAACGGGGTCGACCACCAAAAAGCTGGGCCCAAGATGTATAAGACGCGATGGCTGCCAGAGTACTGCAGGAAGGAGATTGGGATGATAGAGAAAAATGGAGATTGGGAAGCGAGATGCGGCGTCAGCCGTAAAAAACTCGTTGTATGTATATAATTTCCCAGTTTGAGACATTTGAAAATATATTTTTAATTTTTGATTTAGTTTTAATTGTCTTCCTTTTATTTTTGATTTTTACTTGAACAACACCACATTCTTACATATTTCTTTACTTCATTTGTTCCTGCGGGGTACAAGAGGAAGTAAAAATTCAATTGAATAAAGAAAATTATTGATAAAGTACTTAAAAACTAATGGTTTGGTAAATTTAATTTAAGCTATTGTGAAAAAATATTGTAGTTCACTATTGTTTCGGTGTGTTGTATCTAAAGTATTTTAAATTTACTGTATAAATATTGCTAACACTTTCAATAATAGTGGTCGCTAATGATTTAAGCTGCTTATAAAGTGACATAATATCAATACATTAAAAAAATATGTAATTCATAATGAGAGTACTGTAGTATTATTTTAGTGATGGCCACTGAAAGTCGAAGGCTCAGAGCTGCCGGAAGAGTCCATTCCTCAAACGATCGGTTTAGAGGACAGCGCGTCCCTTCCCTGCACGTGTTGTCAGCCCTATTCCAGTTGTAAACAATGACTCTGACTTTTCGTATCTGCGAGATGCAAGCTTTCAGTTGCGTTTCCTACTAGAGTGAAGCATTTGCAGTGATTGGTGAAGTTCTGTTTAAGTGAATATTGTTCTATTTGTGATTATTGCAATGTGTCCGGTTCAGAGCAAGTGGCATGGCGAAGTCCTTCACAGACAGATACGTAAAGTCGTTGCCAAAGTATATCAGTTGAAGAAGACAGAAGAAAAAGCTGATAAAAATGTCAAAGCAGTTCTTAAGAGAGTGGCTGCTGCTACGGGTACTTCGGAAGAAGTAGTTTCAGAATTATTAAGAAAGTGAATTCCATTGAACCGGGACAATCGTAAATAATGTTCATTTTGAACTCCTAATAAAGAGAGGAAGAGGATGAAAATGGAATCTGCTGTCGATGGTTTCAATGAGAGAGAGATTCGCCGCACAATCATTTAATGCATCACGTCAAGAAATGTCTATACTTGACCGCAAACGGCGAAAAAGGTTAGTCATTACTGTGATAGTGATGCTAGTTATGATAGTGAGGAAACAGGAAACTGCAAAAGATGTAAATAATGGCATCGGAGCCGGGCCATCACGTGAATTTGGTGTTTTTCCACAACCGAACGAACATATTAAAGCAAATTATTTTCCAACCAAATTCGCTTGCACGAGCGGTGCGCTAGGCTAATGTTTTTGGTACGGGCAAACGCACGCAACTCCAGCTTCCTGGCTCCCCACCACTTTCAGCTTCCCCCGCTACTTGCGAATCCCAGCGGCCACTCTAGAAAAAATTTGCTGCATTTTATAATGAGACTAATGATAGTAATTTTTTTGAGAAATACTTTTTCTTTGAATCTTTAGTGAGAGCACGCAAATGAAAAATACATATCTGAAGGGAATAAAGCAACTTCCATCCACTAACACACAAGCTAGTCTTAGATGCATTTAGAGCAATCCATTAGTCATAGTGTGACCGCAATTTCTCCTTTTTAACACTTTTATCGTGACGATGGCCGCGTGTCACTCGAGCAATAATTGTAGTATCGCTCGGATACGGGCGTAGTGGTAATACACACTGTACAATTGTTGGGAGACGTGGAATATGTCCAACGACTCTCCGAATGGGAGTAGGTACGTTCTTTTTCTTTTTTGTTATTATCGTCAGAAATGTATATAAGCTTTCAGTTTGCTTTCAGTTTAGCAAAAAAAAACAACAAATGTATTCTGATTATAAGAGGGTACAAATTCAGTAATTTGAAGCTAATCCACTCGTCAAGCGAATGCTCATACAGATAGCTCTCCCACCCCGGGTATCGATACCTTCCCTATACTTGATACAGATATTACTTTCCGTACAAATACATTTGGGAATACACTACCCTTCAAAATCACACACAAAAAAAATCAACACTGTATACATAAACACTTTCATGAATCACTACACTGGAAGGGAACAACAAAAGAACACATGTGGCACATAAACCCTTTTGAATGTTTAAATACTACTAATTGTTACAATATACAAAGACGTCTTGACTTGAATTCTAGTATTTTAGCCAAGTTTCTATTTGGTCGATTTGAGAAAAAAATGAATGTTTAATAAAAAAGAAAATCTAAAATTCTATCATATTATACACAAAATTTAATTGTTTCTCTCACTTATTTGTAACACACAAAAATGAATTCAACTTCAATTGATTTATACACTGAATTATACATATACAATAAGGAAATTAATTCTAAATAACATCTGTGTTCAATTTACGACTTTTTAAGCATAAGTTAATGGTACGAAAGTTATCTTTAGTTACCTTCAAATGCTAAGAAAATGAATGCCTTCACGAGAAACTAGTCGTTCATGAAATCATACAGTATTAGTTCAAGTTTCGTCGTCGTCAGAATTTCGAATGAAAGTAATGGAGTCGATACGACTTACAGTAGCCTTCGGAGTGTATTGTTAATGTTCCGTTGCGGCAGCCGTTTGGAATTCCTTCAAGGTCGTATGCAGCTCCTCCAATTCTTCCCTCGCCGCGCGGACCGGTCCCACGAAGGCGTTCCTATGAATCTCTCTCCTCCGGGTTGGCGAGGCGTAGTTAGGTTCCGTAGAATAGTTTCACAGAACTATTAAATGTTCCTCAATGTGGGACGAAGCCCAAAAAAGTTGCATAGTATTCTTACGTACAAGAGTACCAAAGCTCAATAAGAAAACCAAAGCAGAATAAGAAAAAAACAAATAAAAGGCTGAAAAGAAAAGAAATAATCTATTAGAAAAAATACTTTTCTTCGAAGTATGACTACGTGCTCCGTATCGTACACACAATTCATATATTAGTGGATTCCGCACGGTCATGTTTGAATTACATTACGTTACTATTTACAATAATCTTCAATTTAGTTGTACATTCTTCTAAGATGCGTAAACAGGAGAAATACCTTTATTAAGCTTCTTCTAATCCTTCCAATGGTGAAATCCGTCTCGCAGTCTTCTCCAGCCTTCCGTATACGAAGGGTTCCTTCCCACGGCGTAGATCAAAATGGCTGAGATCGGCTCTTCATCATAGAAAATTACTTCCGAAGTCTTCTTAATTTGTGACTGGTTGTTTGATTTTACCGTTGAGTGCTTTCACAAACTTCTTATCAACAGTGGCGTCACCTTTGAGGTACTGCGAATATTAGATTTCGTGGTCCGAAAGGTCGCGCTCTCTCATGGTGAATTGCTTTAGTTTTTGGAATTCATGTAAAGGCTAAGTTAGCGGTTACAATAGCTATCATATTAGATACACGGAGAACAAAATTAGTACCACTTTGAAGAACGCGAGGTTTCATATTTTCACTTTTCTACAATTTAAAAGCAGATGCCGAGAAATTTAGGACTGAATATTTTTATAAAATGTTGCGCCTTTAAATTTTTCTTCGTGTTTCATGTTGCTTCGTTTTTTGCATAAAGAAACAATTACCTTATGGCACGATATGAGCAACTTAGAATATTATAATTTTATTTTTTTAAAACCTTTATTTCTATAAATATGAGAAAAAATTAAAATTAATTTTATTTTTTCTAGCTATATTCAAATGGGCATATGATATGGCGATGAAATATACTCCCCTTTACCGTTATTATGTTGGACCGTTTTTGTTAATTGTTTCAACGTATCCAAAAGACAATGAGGTAAGCATATCACGTGAGTAGTTTAATAGTTGATGAAATAATAATGATAGCATAATACTGTTCCATATTCATTACAAATATATGCATTTACGTTTCTCCATTCAACATTCATAACATAATGAGTACGAACTTATAGTATTCAAGAGAATGTACTTTGTAAATTATAATTGAATTTTATTACACATGTACTGTATTTTCAGCGAATTCTTTCTGGGTATAAGTTCTTGAATAAAAGTCATCTTTACAACAAGTTTCTTGAACCGTGGTTGGGTGATGGTCTACTACTTTCGCGTGGTGAGTCCTAAATATGGTATTTCTTATTGTAGAATTAGAATAAACAAGTGGCGCTTCAAAGGCACGTTCTTTCTCGCATCACTAACGGTTCGGTTACGTAATATCAAAATATTATAAATTCTTTTCACACTAACTTCACAGTAGTTTGGTCGTGACATCACAGTCGTTCATTTCATAAATGTGTCATTTCGGTAAATATGTAGTTCCCCGGAAAAGAAAATGTAAATTACAATAAATGTCGCCAAATTGTAATTGCATAATACATCGATCAACTGCAATCCCCAAATCTTACGAGATGTATATTGCTTGAAAATATCTTTCATGGTGCAAAAAAAATGGAGAAGGATATTTATTTGTTTAAAAATATATTGAAATTTGAATTGTATTTCGTACTGGCACACACAGTTGTTAAAAGTATTGAGTTGTAACTATTCAATTGATCAGGCTAATTTCCGGCATGCTTTCCTGCTGCCGTGTGCAAATGTTATCCGCAGGAGATAAATGGCGGTCGCGGCGCAAGAGGCTGACGCCGGCGTTCCACTTCAAGATCCTCGACCAATTCCAGAGCGTCTTCCTCAACTGCGGGAACGAGTTCGTGCGGCAGCTGCGGAAGCGCGCGGGGGGCGCCGCCTTCGACGTGTGGCCGCTCGTCAAACTCCTCACGCTCGACGTCATATGCGGTACGTGGCCTTTCGGCGTCCCATTCGGAATACACGAGGAAATATCGGAAACGATTATTTGATTAGAAATTAACTTAGAAATAGGTATGACTGTTTTTGCAAACAAATGGATTACACATTTGATTATTTACCTGAATAATGTTCTCTGTCATTTTCCAGAAACTGCAATGGGTGTAAAAATTAATGCACAGATAGATAGCAGTTCAAAATATGTTAATGCTGTTGAAGAGTGAGTACTTTCACAGAGTGATGTTTGGTTCGTTCTTTGTTACTGTGCACTATATAAGAAGTATAGAAAATGTCATATAAAAACTCATTCACAATGCAAACATATTCTTGACGTTAAAATAAAAAGTAAATTAAAAGTTAGGGCTGCGTCTAAAAGCAAACTTATGCACAATGCTTTCGCATAAGCATAACACGTAAGACAAGGATATGACATTTAAATGAAAATCCAGTTGCTAAATTAAGAAAAAAGTCGTCCACCACGTGGTATAGCGGAATTCATGTTTGTGTGTCCTTGATGCGGAGAAATCAAAAGACGGCAAAGTGTCTGTCCGTCTGTCTGTCAACGCTAACTGCCAGAGCGTACAGCAGATTTTGCACAGATACACAGCAATTCAAAATATGTTAATGCTGTCGAAGCGTAAGTACTTTCACACAACAACTTGGTTCGTTCTTAGTTACTCTGCACTGCTGACGTAGTATAGAGTAAGTCACGTAATGATGCAGCGAAAACCGGTGATTTCGAGAAAATTTGTATTGCAGGCTCCTGTTAATAAAATTCTGGATAAAAAATGGATAATTCTTTTTCCTAAAGATGTATAGCAAATTTATTCCTCTAGCAAGTTGTTTAGTGCGAACGTCTGGCTTACGTGATCTGCGACCTTCCCACGGAAAAGTTGGTTTACGAAAGGGCGTCCGATTCTCTGGTCGTCCCGCTTGTCTGTGAACAGCACTAGCGGCTAAACCGCACACAAGTTACTCACCAAAATCGATATTCGCTGGTCGATATGGCTGATGCAAGTTCCCTTGAACTTAAAACGAATATTTTTATTTTGAAGGCATATTACATAAAGACTCAGCATATTCCAGATTTTGTCAAAAAGTCTCCCATTGTTTTCCCTATTTTCTCCTCATATTACATACATTAAATTGAGGTTATAATAATGCGGAAGGTTCCAGTTTTGTACAAATTAATAATTTTCGAGGATTGCAATATTTAAAGATTTTTGGTGCTACTACAATATTGAATATAGAATTTATTTGTAAATTAACTCTGTTCAAAATTAGATCATTAAAATGAGGGTATATATATTATTTCAAAATACGGGTTTTTGTGGTAACTTTATATGAAATAAAAGTGATTTTTAACAAAAGATTTTATGAAATCACCTCCAAATATTTTCTTAATTTTTTTCCCTTATTAAATAGTGGTAGTTGATTTTTCTACACTTTGAATTTTCACAAATAGGAAAAGTTGTAATTAATGCGAGAAAGTATGTGCTGTTGTTGCCCACCAAGTGGTTTTCTTTTATTATTCTTTATTTATCGAAAACTGTTGACTTGCAGGCCTGATTCTTTTTGTATCTCGGTAATAGTAAATACTTTGATAGTTTAGAAATCTAATGGAAGAGGCACTCACAACCAGCGTCCGAAAAGGTACTGAATACCGCTAAAATTATCGGTAAAATACCGGTATTTTCTATACCCCTATCAAATATCTTTATTCTTTTATACCGGAAAAAACTTGATAGGACGTCTATGCCGGTATTTTCAATGGAAAATATTGTCGCTCACACCATCCACACAGAAATAACTTCCTTTCGTTATTCCAGAGGTTTCCAACTGGCGGTCCACGGCCTGCATGCGGCTACGATATTTATGTGCTTTGAAAATTTTTATTTTACCAACAAAATACAAATCACTTGCACAGCTCATCTTATTTTCATTTTAAGATATATTAATTTTCGTAGTATGTACATTAATAATTATGTTGAATCATTAATAATTATGTTGAGTCGTATCTGATATATATTTATTTCAATGCAATCTCAACAGGTACAAACCATCTTAAATTGCGTTGCGGCCCGCGGCTTAACTAGAATTTGATATGTGGCCCATAAGCCCTTTTAAGTTGGAGAGTCCTGTTTAATCATTTTGTGAAATGCTTATTAATAAAATAAGAAAAAAATGTATGCACGTAGGCTTTCCTGTACAAGCACGCACAAGGCATACGCGCGCGCCCACTCACACGCGCCTACTCAGGCGCCCACTCTTTCTTCCTCTCCGTCTGTCTCTGCCTCTGTCTCCCTCTCTCGCTCTGTCGTAGTCTCTCTCAACACACACACAAACACACTCGGCAGAAAATTTGCTAGGGCTAACGCTCAAACATCTGTCGCTCACATTTCAATGATTCAAACTTACTTTATTTAAGTTATATAATATTATGCAGTTATATTCTCCTGTACCAAAACAAATAACTTTTACTTTATACTTTTACATTTTTCCTTTACTGTTTCTTGTCTTCCCAATCGTATTCTTTTAATTTTTTCTCTTTCATAAAGGTATTATTGCTTTTTACTTCCCCGTATACGTATATATATATATATATATATATATATATATATATATATATATATATATTGAAATATACCTTCATCCTTCACTTCGTAATACGTTGTCGTGAGTTTGACCTGTTCCGAATTTATAGAAAGATGTGGGCACCAGGAACAGGTGACATAAACTAATACTAACTTTTCCCTATTTAATTCTGTCAAAATTATATGGGCATCCAGCTAGCTTGGGCCGATGGATTCGGATTACATGTATTCGCTATCGCTAAGATAGCCGATTACCTGATCTGCCGACTGTACAGCCTGGCGTGGAATCTGAAATATGGAAATTCTCTGCTTCCAACTAATTAGAAGCTTATGATTGACAAATGAACAGACTCTTTTCTTTTTCCAAAGAACAAAATTTAACAATTTATTCAATGTTAATTTTAACAGATTACTTAATGGCCATGACCCCTTTTAAAAGATATTATTTTAATATACTGCAGTATATGTTACCGTCTTGCCGACCCGCTCGTTCCGAAGACGCTTCTCACTTGGCCGATGAATCCGAGTCGCTCTTCTGTCTTCTGATCTTGCGCGGTTGCTGAAGTATCCAGTCCACACTGCATAAAATCTAGCTAAGTTCTTTTCGACGCTTTAGGTTTATAATCTTTCACACGAGTTTAATAAAATACTAATGTTCGAACTATCGTCCGGTGAACACCCAAAACTGCCCAAGTCCGCGGATGTACTCCGGCAAATAATTTCTAAGTCCGATGACGACTGTTACTTTTCGCACGAAAATGTATAAGTCTCACTTTCAACTACAAGGTCCGCACACTATTTGCACTCCACGAAACTCAAGAGCCGAGTTCACGACCTACACTCCACCACTCTGAGTCAGACTGTAACGATCTGCACTCAACGAAGCTCCAAGTCCGAATGAATGTTTTTCGGTATTTTGCAACCCTTGATGGGTCGGTAGCGTCTCACGTTCTATTTTTCCAAAACACGGCGGTAAACACCAGAAAGTCTAATTGCCCCCCGCCAACCCGCTCATTTCTTACAACCCCATGTAGCCGCGCCTTCGTCCGTCATACGTTTTTCGACCAATCACATATTCTTTATTATATCGATCTAGCCAGCGTTCCGGCACCTACGAGGCTTGCAGCTAGTTTATTTACCTGCCCTGCACCATAGCAACCCTCTGCGCTGGCGTTACTAGGGCCGGATATCGCCATTTTACAAGTCCATTTAGTCGCCCCGTATACAACTAATATTATGAATAAACCATGTCCCGTTCTGGTATATCACAATATATATATATATATATATATATATATATATATATATATAAGGAGTAATAAACGTAGTGTAGGAAAACTTATGTAATGCTGCGCCAAAAAAATGGCGAATTTTCGGAAAAATAATTCGTTGCCGGGCCGCGATAACGAAAAAGTGGATAAATCTAGTTGCCAAATTAAGAAAAAATCCGCTAACAGGTGGTGTAGCCAGAACCCCTGTTTTGTGGGTCCTTGATATCGAAAAACCAACTGAAACAAACGTCCGTCTGTCGAACTGTTCGTCCGTCCGTCTGCCTGTCCGTCCATCCGTCTGTCTGTCTGTCCGTGAACACCACTAACGAATAGGAATAGGAATTTTTCCACATTGAAGAAAGCCCTGTCGATCTGGCTCGAGTCGAAGCTTTGAAATTTTAAAAAACTTTCTTCAAAATTTGGGAGTACTTTACATGAAGCCCCCCGGATATTTTAAACATTTTCTCAAAAACAACTCCAAATTTTTTCATTAAATTTCTTGTAATAATACAGTGAAATACACTTATAAAAGTGGCATATGTCCGATTCACTTATTATTATTCTTCAAATTCAATGTTTCAAGGCAATTTATAAGTTTACTTCAAAAAATACCCATGAAATACTTCGAATTTCACAAGTTCATAACACGCGCAATTTTCATTTCATTTTACTCGTTTGTCGACAATTTGAGTCGTCTTTATGGAAGAAAATTATGGTGCCATAGACTGAAAATAACCACGAGTTATAGTGCTGGCCAGCTAACGTAACTACTTTTGAATAATGTCACTTACTTGCGTATTATACGTAACTACACCGTCATTATACTTCCGTAGATTCTGCCAATATTCATGACAATAACGTTGGATTTTGCTGTACTAGTTTGGTATTGTTGCTAGCGATTCGCATTTTGCAGTTTGCAGTTTTTCATAAACTACACTGGAGTTCAATAAACGTCATATACAGCGATCTAGTATTTTGGTGGCACTAGTTTAATTCTAGTGGCGGCTGGTGCCGCACGAACCAGGTTGTTGTAGACATACGTACGTCATTTCTAGGGCTCGGACTTTCAGATAAAAACATATTTCCCCTTAAATCTTGAGCGATTAAAGTTCAATGGAAATTCAAGAAACTTCAAATGGTTTTCGCCTACCGAATTGCACATCATCAAAAAAAAATTTAAGTTGCATAAAAATAAATATTTTCGTCAAAACAAATGTTATTACATTTTTCGAACAATTTTATTGGATAAATTAATATTTTGAGTGTTTTCACGTTTAATGCTTTAAGGGTTTATGGATACAGAATGAAAGACGAGTCAGTTTGGAAAGTCATAGCCCGCTAGTATGCTTTAAAAGCCTCGGCACTCCGGCCCCGTCCTTGTTATATGTAAAAGTTCCGCTACTGACCGCTGGAGCGCTGCTCGCCGACCATTCCTCGATCTGCTGCTACACGCAAATATACGGAGATCCGCATTACAAACAGAACTTTTCGACTGACAGGCTTTGAATTCAAGTATTTAGGCATCTCCATTACTTCTTTAGTAAAAGCAGCAATGTTCTTCAAGACCTCTGATAAAAAAAATGTTTAAAATTATGTCAATGATCGTTATTAAATCTGCGCACTCGTCACATGCAAGGAAACTGTTTCTTTGCAAAGCTGGCTTAATATATTTTTGAAGGTTTCTTTTCACAACAAACCTTGGAAGTGGAGGTACAGCTTTCACAATAAATTGTTCTACCACATATAACCATCAGGGTCTTTTAAAGATGAGACTGATTTATTTATTTATTTATTTAATGTCCACCCATGCAAATTATCTTCATATAGTAAATAAATATTAACATACATTCTTAATGTTTCTGAACGTTATAAAAATATGCAACCCATGGTGGAAATAACTTCGGCTACCTAACAATTCAGTTTATTCTCAAATTTCGATACAAAGTTTGAAAATATACTCACAAATAGCACAAAAAATTTCTGTTTATGTTCAATAAAAACATACTGACTCCAAGTACTGGAAATGATCGTTTGAGTCAGCTTTAGATATTTCTCGTATTGTAAACTTTTCAATCAAAAAGTGACACATTTTCTCACAAACGTCATTGGATATCACGAGAAGTCTGATTGTTGATTTTTATTTATGATGTTTGATTTATTGTTTTGTCATTGTTGTGGAATTTGGAAGCGGACTACGCAAAGAATTAGAAATAATGTCTACATTGTACTTTAGTTGCTCTTATTGAAAATATCTAATAGTTTTTTCTGGTATCTCCATGAGAGCGCCAATATGAATTTCGCTAGTCGGAAATCATTTTTTGATTCTATCTCTTGGTGAGAACGTTTTTACCAGGGCAATAGTGATTTGGAGTACTTTTTTTGAGTGAACTTTTGTGAGTATTATTTACAACAACGTCAACATTTATAACAGCGTCCGTAGTCCGTTTTAGAACTAGTTTCTTCTGGTTATTTAGATATTTTTTCACGAACAATTATATCTTGAATTTTTACTTTTTTGAGCGTGTAATATAGATTAAAAAATAAATACAGCTTGAAATATAAAAATAGATAGTATAAAACTGATAAAATAATAGTTTTCTATTCATTTCGTTTTCATCCAATGTCTTTAAAAACCTTAAAGACATTATGTGCATTATAGTTCTCTTTAAACACCTAAATATCAGAAATAATTAAGAATAAATATTGCATTTTATATGTCAAGAAGAATCACTACTGGCTCACTAACCAAGTAGATTCCACACATGCTATGTTAATTTCAATCATTCACTCCACAATTTCTTTTAAGCAAACTGCACAGTGAAATATAATTTCAGTATTGTTTAATATTACCATCAACACGAGTTTGCAATGCCTCATATCACAGTCAGTGACCAAAATCGTCCGAAATGCGGGCATTTCCCTATGCATTAAAACGGCCCGAAGGTCTCGCGAATGGTCGGCGACCAGCGCTCCAGCGGCCACAATGTGAACTTCGCCCGTTCGCTGGCTTCCATAAGGATCGGCGAAGTGCCGCGGCTTTTAGGCATACTAGCGGGCTATGGGAAAGTGGAGTCAGTGGAACGGTTGGTCACACATCAGGCTACTGTGGGACTTCCTGAGATTCAGTAGAGTGAGTCTGATACACGACCTGTCAAAACGTCTGAGGGGCATTCTAACACTTTCGGCAATGGCCCTCTGAGCGATAACATACATTCACAACACGAGCAGCTCCAAAACTTCCTCAGATTGCACTGACGCATTATGCAGAGTGATAAAGACGAAAGAGTCACGTTTCGCGTCGCAACATCTTACTAACGTAACGAAAAACAATAACCATTTGTGTTGAATGGGATACGTCTGTGGTTTCATCTGTAATAATTTACAGAAAATCTAAATTCCAAATTTCTTTCGAAATTTCTTCCTTACAGACCTCCAAGATTACTTGCAATAATTCATTCTGTATTACTTTGGACGTTAATTCGCTTAAAAACTGTTGCTTTTTCAAGATTGGTTCTCAAAGCAGAATCTAACACTGAACAAGGCTTTTAAAAATTCCAGGATTTGAGGATTTTTCAGTCTCTTCGTGTCCCCTCAACGCCAGTTCAAAAGCCCCGCAGATACGGACACAGTTCGTTAAAGTATTGAGAACATGTCTGTTATGCCGAATTTTTTCATTTTCTTTTATCTTTCTCCGGTAAGCGGTGTACAGCTGTGACGATATACCGGTATTTCAAAATAATGTGAACTTCAAAATGTTTTTTAAGTTACAGCTGATGATTCATGTTTTTTTATATAAACATTCAAATGATTCCTGATTTTGTCCAGGAATTTTCTATTAATTATCAATAAATGACTTTTGACTACTAGTAATCACAGTAATTCACTTCACACTCAAAGCAGCTCAAACAGAACTCGTCCACGAGCACCACGAGGCAAACCAGCATAGGCAACTGTGTCATCTATCTTCTTAATTCCATATACCTCGGTGGCTAAAATCCATCACGGTCTTGAGAGGTGCTGCTCCACGTGTCGGTGTTGGGAATCATTTGCAACACATTAGGGGGATTATGGGACAGTATAGGAAAATACAAAGGAGAAGTTCGGCTCGTATCGCACGCCAGGACCGGATTGTTGCGTCTGAAAACAAACTCCCTTGATGATGTCAGCTCTCGGTCGCTCACTCGCTCACTGGAGCCTCTCTTCGTCTGTCAGCGTTTGCGGATAAGACATTGGTTCAGTTCATTCCAAGATAGACCACTCGCACGAAGTGATTTGTTTTTAATATTAATGTGTCAAGGGACATTGGCCAAAAATTTTTGCTTGTTGTGCAACACTGCAACAATGCCACGAACCGCCACGGTTGAATTCTCCATTTATACGCTAAAGCACTTTTTGGAAATTTCTTAGAATCTTACGGCCGAATCTGAAAGAAAATTATCAGTTCCCCTTCAGGAGACCGAGACGCGTCGAATGGCACATCGGATGTCTCGACTGGTGCACAGAAAGTGGCCTAACCGGGAGGTGCAGAGCCGTTTTTTCTCCACGCACGCACACGAGGAGTTTACTCAAATAATTATACAGGGATGTATAATGGTTATAGGAAAAAGTATATTAACACATTGTAAACAAATTGAATAAAATAAAATCTATTGAACAAATTAAAACAATATCTTGTTCTATTATAAATGTAACATCGAATACTAAAATACTATAAAGAATACATTATTCTATTGGGACATTAAAACATTTAAATAGACGTATCAACTCTCTAAGTTCCTCAGTCTTTGTGTAGTGAAATATGTGAATGCAACTCTTCAAAGTTGGATATGCTTAGGATGCGCGTTTTGTTGTTTCCCAAATCTGGCTACGAATAGTGCTCCACAAACCTTCTTCATTCGGTTTGGTAAAATATTCCACTCATCACCCAATCTTTAGACATGGCATTATGCTGTGTGTGTGTTGCGTCAGAATGTAAGTTTGATAAATTCCATATTAAAACTTAACCATTAATTGTTAAATGTGCTTAAAATTCATTTTATATTCACGTAATAGTGGAAATTCACTATCACTTTCTTTACAATTGCCTAATTTAATATTTTAAAATATGTCGATATAATTCCAATAGAACAAAATATTAATATTTAAATATACAATATTGTAAATTAAAATTTGAATCTAACTGTAAGACCACTGTAACACTACGAACAAACTTTAATAACCCGAAATGTTCATTTAATTCTAAATAATACCTATTGCAAAATAACAAATAATATATTTACAAAACGTTTACACACATAAGATTGATAAATTTTTAATTTGCATTATTCAAATAATTTATAAATATTTTCAATGAAATTCAAGATATTTTAATCTGTGTCAAAATATTCTTAGTAGTAAATGTCTTACGATCTTACGATTCAACCCAAGTAGAATTCAAATAGAATCTTAGGATTCAACCCTAATTTTATGTAGCATGAGATGTCATAGCATCATTCTCAGTAACCTTTCACTTAAATAATAGCAACACGTATATTTTTAGTTTGAAATATATTAAGATATTTCTCTTTTCTTGTAGGATAGCAGACATTACTGTGAAACGTATTTTTCAACCATGGCTGCATGTAGATTTCATATTCTATTGGTCTCCTCTCGGCCGCAAATACAAGAAATGCCTGGAGATACTACATGGCACTACTGACAAAGTAAGAATTTGCTTTCATGAATTTCCTGTAGTTGTGGATAGTTTTGTCGTTTCCATGTGTGTTATAAATATTAAAAAGGTTCAAAGCTTTTACGTAAATTGAGTTATATGTACTCTATGGATTTTTTTCCTGTATGAATTTTGTTTTTAGAAACCAAAAGTTTGCGAGGCATAATGGCATTTCCTCGAATATTTAGCCCGTTTCTGTAAAGAAATAGTAATTTTTGTCAAATAATACTAAATTTTAAAAAAATCTAATAAAGATATTCACTGAAGTTAAAGTTTTAAAAAATGCAGCCTTTCCTCCACAAGACGGTTTATATAAATTAAAATAGACACATTTGATTTTGTTAAAGTACACATTTAATTTTTGCAAACGAATTAACGGAAGTCTTATTTTGCAGGTTATTCGAGATAGAAGAGAGGAAATTCTCAAAATAAGTGAGACCTTGGGAGACGCCACGTTCGACATTGATGAGCTCGGTGAGTAATATTCCATAAAGTTCTAAAACCTGAATTAATAATATTATAGAAATATTTTGTGCCGGGAAAAATTAACTCCAAATCATTTTGTAGAACATAAGTGCATTAACTTATACTAATTTTGTTTTAAGTAAATGTAGCGAGAGCAATTCAATCTCAAATAGGAATTTTATATGAATCCCAATTTTAGGAGATAATATCCCGTCACAATTAATGCCAGATGCAAATTTGCTAACATTTTAAATCTTATGAAGTACATCAGTGAAAGCAGCTTAAATATTTCGCTTACAAAGAAGAAAAATACAATGCGATCAATGCCCAAAATAAACTACCGCGCGAAAAACTTTCCTTTTACCCTGTAATAAGTGCAAACTGAGTGCCAAAATATAACTTTCGTTGTTTTCGTAATTAATTAGGGTTGATATATTTTCCTTAAACCACCAGGTATACTACAATGACAATTACAATTATAAGGTCGGTTGTTCATGCTTGCTTTGCAGTCATACTGAGACATGCTGGGCATTCTGAAGCCGAACCTCTTATAATAATGAATTGTATTACATCAATATACAATACAAGAGTAAAATATAATAAAACCTTCTCATTGACCTACAAAACCGCAACAGCAACGCGTCTCTTTAACTTACTTCTTCTCATTTGTTTACATAAAGTAGTGAACCTTCTACGTATATTTTATACATGTTCAAATAATAACATATTATGGGAAAGGAAGAAATGGATTTTTTTTATTAGGGAGACGACGGCGAGTTGCCTTCTTGGATCTGTTGCTGATAGAAGCCCGCAACGGCAACCTTTCTGACGCAGATATCCGTGAGGAGGTGGACACTTTCATGTTTGAGGTAAGTCATCTTTCTAAATGCATCTCTTTTATCTTTTTTAGTAAAAGTTACAAAAATCAATGTCTCACGAGAACTTTGGCTCATTGGCAAGGACTTGATGTAATGCACTAGGAGTGACGAAACTGACGTTCGAAGTTTAAAGACTCATTTAACGCGTGCGACACAACCTTTTGCTTTACTTCATGTCTCAGGGCTCCAGGATTAACCTTAGGCAACTGATGGAGGTTGTGTCAGGTAAGCCGTAACGTGAGTAATAATTTGGGCTAATGAAGAATATGGTGTTAAATGCTCAATCATACGAGTCCAGTCCTTGTGAGTTAAAGTGATATTTATTGGATCGTAAACGTGGCCCCTGAAAATATTTGTTACTGGTATTCTAACCCTTTAAAAGTGCAAACACATGTTTGTCGTCGTCAACACTGATATGCATCTATGCACACGAAACAAAAAATAAAAAGGCTCTTGTGGCTTTGCAGGAAATTGCATTCGACGATTTGACAATCAACATTCGTCGATTGACGATTAGAAACGGAAGAACAGTTTTCTTTGCGGATGATACGAATATTCTTCGCAATTAAGAAACCGTAAATAGTACAATAACAGGTGTTTCAAATCGGTTAAAAGTTTCAGTCCCTAGTAAAATATTTTCTGCTACATAACACTATTTACACAATTAGAGACTATATCGATCATCAAAAAGGGAAGTAATATTGATTTTAACAATGATATTTAATGTATTATTTACCGTTTGACCGTATAATTAACTTAACCGTATAAACAACTTGCAACAAATATCGTACCTCAGCTTCCGGGTCAATTACCCTAATCTCGAGCAGGTTTTTCGACCAATTTCCTTGATCCTTGATCAAAAGCTAAGATGGCCTCTTGTTTTGCTTCTGCACATAAATGTAGGTTACAATGCACAAACAACAACTATTTTGAAGAATTTGCTGTTTCATAATGCAAGAAATGAAAATAAAATATTTGATAGCGATCGCCCTTTTCTCGGGAGCCTTGCGATCGCATAACGTCAACGTATCATTAGAAGTGTTGAATCTGAGTACGAGAACAAAGTCGATATGAGCAGTATAATAAAAGGAACGAACAAACATTTTAATTTTCTGTCACAAAGGAAACTGTTAACTAATTGATAAATTTTACCGAGTTCCTGGATTTATAACAAAACCATACACACAGCCGGATACTGCACATTTTTCTTTCAATTTCTGCGCACAATGGAAATTAGTAACACTTATATCCTTGCATATTAATCGAGTAATTGCGTCCGTTCGTCACTCACGGTTGGGTCATGATGCAGTGATATGTACAGGTGTCCCAGAAATTCGTTTTTACTGTTTGAACTTCGATAACTCGAACAAAAATAAAAATGTTTTTTAATCACAATGATGTTCATTTAAGATGTTCAAAATGTTCTCTATTGGCAGAAATACATCTTCTACAACGTTGTGGGACAGACACGTGGTACGGTTTCCATAAGAATGGATTCACAAGCAATCACGACAGCCTCTCTCATGTCATTCAGAGTACGCGGTTTTGTGGAGTAACCAGTGTTCTTCAGAGTTGCCCACAGAAAAAAGTCTAACGTTAGATCGGGGGATGAGGGTGTATATTTGACACTTCCCCACAGCCTATCTGCCTCTCAACGAATGTTTCAATGAGGACGTTTTGGTGGTAATGTGCCGGTGCGCCGTGTTGTTGAAGAAAACAATCTTTACCTGGGTAGACAGCTGGCAAACTTGCTTCCCGCAACATGTTAAGATAAACAGCACCTGTCATTGTTCCTTCAAACACGAATGAGCCTACAAATCCTCTGACAGACATACCACACCACACTGATAATTCAGGAAGATTAACAGCTCATTCTTTCACAAAATTGGGATTTTCTTTCGCCCAGTACACACAGTAGTGGTGATTAACAGTTCCATTCAATTTAAAAGTCGCCTCATCAAAATAAACAATCAAATCAGTCAACTGTTCCTCACACATCCATTCACAAGATTGGTGACGCCTATCCGGATCGTCCTCATTTAACGCGTGAAGCAACTTGGGAATGTAGGATTTCCGCTTTTCTTGTTGTAAAATGTGGTAGATACTTGACTTGCACCTGTCTTACGCGAAGCTTCCCTTATGATCTTCGGGGATCATAAGAAACATTGTTCCACTGCTTTAATCCCTCTCTCGCTTGAAACTGATTTCTTCCTGCGACGCGGTCCCTTCTTTACTTCACACACAGTTTCATCCCTCTCAAACTTTTGCGTATTTTCGTAATTGTTACACGTGACGGTGGCCCAGCATTAAATTCTGAACGCCATCGCCTTTGCAATTCTTTCACGTTCTCACATTTCCAATGGCACTTTATAATCCACTTTCGTTGCACAAAGGTAAGGTTTCAAGCCATCTTGTCTGTTACTTGTTATAGTCGGTAATGAACCAAAAGTAAGAATCAATAAACAAAACTAAGTGAAAGAAAATAAACAAATGATTACTAACAAACACTAATCTTGACTATTCTAGACACAAATATTTCAGTCACGTGATCTGCGATATTGTATCTGTTATTAACATTCAAACAGTGTAAACCCCTTTCTAGGACACTCTGTAGTTGCCGCTGCACAGTCTATCCGGCTTCAGCCAATGAGCTTCATGCACAAGTTTGCCTGTTATCACAGTATAAGCGGGAATTTTAAATCCATCCAGGTATAATTCGCGCACCTTTTCTTGACCGATGGATTAAAGAAATGCGGGTGGATTGGGGGTATTAGTTACGAAATCGGCCACTAGATTTTATGAAGCAATGTCAGTCTCTGGAGAATCAGTCGTCTTTGCAACTTTTTAAATAACTTGCGTTTTAACTTTCTCAGGAGTTCGAGGTATCTTCTATGATGGATCTTCACGTGCTTCGGTCATTTCTTTAAATTTTTTGGAGAAAGTCACTGACAGAAGTTCTCGTCTTCAACAGAAAAAAGTGTCTATTTTGCGCCAGTGAAGATATGCTGGGAAAGTTGTCATCAGTGCTCGCTGGGATCTTTTGCCGTTAACTGTTTATTCTGCCAGAGATGGGAAAGCAAGGTCATCGGTCAAGAAAAGTGGCGCGATTAATACCAAATAACGATCACCATGTCACAAATATTTGAAACAATTTGAAGTATAAATTAAATATTGCATATTTTCTTTCAACTATAACTTGATACTGTTATTTTCTGTTGGTCACCGTTGAAAATTGTCATTTATATGCCTTTCAAAGTGTTTGTCATTGGTACTGCTCACTTTTCATGCCGCGGGTCTGGCCTGGCTTTTCAAACGAAGGTCCCGTGATATTGCCACGTGGTTCGAGACTGGCGCTGCGAAGAACGAACGAACGAAGAGGGTACGGGCGAGCAGCAAACCTATGCCCTTGCGTGATGGGTTAGACCACTTCCCGTCCACTAATAAAAACAGAATTGAATATGAATTATTTTATAATTTGTAGTGGTGTTTAATTTCAAAATTCATTTATTATCCAAATCCGTTCTCAGGGCCATGATACGACGGCATCTGCAGTATCATTTACCATGTTTGCATTATCCCGCCATCAAGATGTACAGGTGAGTGAAGAAACTGAAAAAAATATTGCACACATGGTTTTCATAAGCTTACATCCTTAACAATCACGTGACATATTAGGATGCGTCGAAAATATTTTTTTTCGCCCGCTGGGTGCTTAAATTGAAGTTTTTGATGAGAAATGTTTTGTGAAACATAACGATTTAATCATAATTCTAGAGGGCACACCGATAGCTTATACATGGAATTTTTTGGTACTTTTTTGACATTTGGTCTAGTAGAACACAATAGATGCGTAGGAAAAATCTGAATATTTTTTATGTTTTTTCCGCATTGATACCGAACAACCCTTGTACAAATATATAATTTTTTGGACCTAAGTATTTTTAACCTAAGTATTGCTAAACTAGTGGTGCAATAGAATGGCACAGACTTCCCTGTATTAGTTTTCTTTTTCGTTTGGTCTCGGCTATCTCGGACATGCCACTACTGTTGACAACTGCCATCTATCGCCGCACAAATTACATATTTTTGACATTTTATTAATTTTTCGATTTCTTAATAAAAGAACAGAAATACTATTTTAAGAATATTAAAAAACAATAAAACCTTTTTCTAAATGGCAATTTGTGTTGAAAAAACAGTCGTTTTTAAAAAATTGGCGTTTTAGCCCTTCTGTAAATGCAAAATTTGAAGCTGCTTTTCACATTCAATTCCACGTAGTTTATTAGACAAAATATACCTAAAATAGTCTTAAGATCTTATTTTCGAAGTTTCGACGTTTCCTACCCCGACGCCTTCTATGTATAACTTAACTTTTTAATTCCACGTAATCCCCCTTATATTAATGTTTCTAAGTATAGCAAATACAAGTACCACCGTGTTAACATGATACCATGCTTTGGTTCTCTACCTTAGGACAAAGTTTTAGAGGAACTGAAAACAGTTTTTGACAGTTCCCAACCTCTAGAACCAACAATGCAACAAATTTCGGATTTGAAGTACCTGGAAATGGTAGTCAAAGAGACTATGCGATTGTACCTGCCTGTTCCGCTAATTTATCGAGATATCCACCAAGACGAGAAACTACCGGCAAGTAAGTTTTTAAATAATTATATAAATTCTGACAATTATATAAATCCTTTGAAAGTAATTCCAAATACTCCTTTGTAATATCATGTAAAGGCAGGTTTTAACAACTAAAAAGGCTCTGGTTGTTACGTGTAAATCGTCTCCCAAGAGTAATGTAGTCAATAATGTTCATACGAATAACATAAATAATATGCATGGCATTTGTGAAATAAATATTCTCGTGGTTCGGAAATCAAAGTAATACAACTCAATGACGCATAATCTACGGAAATCAAGCAGTGTAATAATTGTCCATTTGCTTCCAGCCGGACATGTATTGCCAGCTGGTTCGACGATGGAAGTAAGCGTCATGGGTGTTCACTACTACGAAGAACTGTACCCGGATCCTGAGAGGTTCGACCCCGAACGCTTCTCAACGGAGGAGAGCGCCAAACGTCACCCATACGCCTATCTGCCCTTCAGCGCCGGGCCACGCAACTGCATTGGTGAGACCGTCACTGCTGAAACGGTGCCGAAACTGTGTGGTTATGCGTTAATGTGCATTGCACGTTGTATTGAATTCAAGTGTTTCAAATCAAAATACGTAAAAAAACAACAACAGAAATTATCACGAATGAGTTATAAAGACAGACCTGCTCAGTCGTTGCCTCCCATGCATCTGATCAGTCATTTCTTCAGATTCTTTATGAGCTGACGCGCATTTACGGTCAGCAGTTCATAACTCGCAATCTTCCAATCTCCTATTTCTGCGTTTCGAACGGGGAGGAGGATGGACTTTAGACTAAAACCATTACACAGAGTATAAGTAGTGAGAAACTAATCAGAAATATTGCAAATTCCACAGAGAAACCAGAAATTCAATTTATGACAAGAAAGGTCGTAGAACTATTTCTGTAGAAACGTGCTTTAGAACCCAGAATTATCTCTTACAAATGCAGTAAAGCAGACCTCTCATTCTATGTATTATGATCATCACGTCTATTTGTTTGAATGGAAATAGCTATCCAGGGAATGGACAGGTGAGGCGATCCAGAGACGTGAAAAACATTTTCTCGATTTTCATTAATTGTAAGGGTTCGTGATAACTAGTTAACGAATGAGACTGAGTTTACCGCCGTTTCACAGAAAATCGTTATTGTGTAATGAATCACATGAATTCACTGCCTCTTACATTGAATGCGCTTGCCTCTTGTACATGAAGTAAATGCTGGGAGGTTCAAAGTTGTCAAAAGAGTGCATTATGTAAAAATACACGCAAGAGTTTACAAGAGAGTTTACAGAAGTTTTCAACGTATCCTTCGAGAACAAATTCGCTGCGATCACAGACGTCTCCTTTTCCTACCTTTGCTTTTTTAATACATATTTATTTTTCATTCTGAAATACACAGTTCAGTTACAGATTCACTTTTTCATATGCATTGTATGGCTTATTTCATAATCTCAAAACTAACTCTATCTACAAGAATTGGTAGAAAGCTACAATTTACACCTACTGTTAACAATTGTTCGCGAATATGATTAGGAAGGCTTCAAAAGGGTACCGTTTTTTTTCTTGTTGGAGTGTAGTCTGTTGAGTAGAAGGCGTGTGGTACAGAGTTCATGTTTAAGTAAAAGTAATTGGAGGGGTGGGCTAGTCTTTTAGTATTCGATGTTATATTTAGTTCTTTGTGTACTTGTTTGTTGGATACAAACCAAGGAGCATGAGTTGCTAATCGTAGAAAATCTATTTTATATTATTTTCAGTTTATTTATGGTTGTAGCTGATACATTACTCCATACGGGGCATGCATATAACATTAAGGGTTTGATTATTGATTTGTTTAATGTGATGACATTGTCCATCGATAGGCAACTTTTGAAGTTCATTAGAGGTTTTAATTGTGCTATTTTCCATTTTGATTTTTGAAAGTTGGTTGTAATATGGGAATTACATTTCAGTTTTGTATCTAAATTTGGCCCAAGGCATTCAACTATTTGACATTTAGGAGTCCATGGTATTGTACTGTTGTTGATTGTAAAGTGGGAAGGAGTGTAGAAATGCATTCGCGAGAACACTTCGGCAGTGGATTTTGTTGCGTTTAATTTAATTTACCAAATTGTTGACCAGTTGTCTATTATGTCTAAATGTTGTTGTATTTGTTCACAATTGGTTTCCTCCATCTGTGCACGATGCTGAGAAGGGGAAGTCTCTCACGGTCAATTTCATCAGCCAAATACATTTTCAAGAGCACATTTTAGAGAGACAAATTTGAAGAGTCGATTTTCGTCGTCACGAATCGTCAAAGCTATTTTGTGGAAATTTAAATATCAATTTGTTTTGTTGAATGAAATATGAAATTCTTCATGATAATTTAAAAATATTATTACTCAAGATACGAATCTTCTTTGAGGTCCACTTGTAACTCATGATCTGCCCAAAAGAAGGATTAACATTGCTAAGATGGAGGCCCAAGTATGCAAAGTTTTCCTCGTTGTTCTAATCATATCTTAATGTTTCTAGACGTTCTCTTACAGTAACACGATATTAATACAGTCATTGGTAAATTAATATTGTAATTACTCACGCAAGTGTAATTTATCCTATACTGAAGGGATCTTTAATGATTCCTGACCAAATTGGATTCGTCACTTTGCAATTCTAGGATTGATAAATAATTTCCCATTCTCAAGTGGTTTTAATTATGCTACAGACGAAACAATAGACCCCATGATTTCATACAATTTACGCAAATAATCATGGGGCAACAAATTCAATGTTTTAACACTGACAAAGTTATCGCGGTCTTCCGGTTTACGATAAAATTTGATCGGTCATAATGAAACTGTCAATGTCTACTTTTTCAAGGTAACACAAGTCGACCTGATTATTTTCGCTTAGAACAAGTCACACTGCATTGTCCATTCTTTTAAAGTCAGTTCGTGTGTGCTTTGCGTTTGTATGAATGATTTAGAATCGTCTTTCGTATATCCAGTTCCAGACACTTCTACTCTGTATTGTAACCGCACACCTCCCCCAATGATGCTTAAGGATGTGTACGCACTACAGCCTAACTTCCAGTTATGCCTAAACTTCTTATGTTACTTTCTATTATAATTCATTGTATCTGTATAATCTCTGGGCTTTGGGATCCTGATTGTTAGGTTATTAGTCATACTTACACACTGGATTGTATACAAAAAAATATATATTTCACTATAAATGACAATAATCAACATAAATTCAATGCACCCTTATTCTTCTTACAAGCATCAGAACCATGAATAGGTGCTTTAAACTACAGTGATCCAAATCTAATTACCCTTCAAATTTATTTTCTTTTGGTTTACAAACCTAAAAAAAATACTTGGAAACATGCAAGTAAATTGTTTCCCCTATATTCAAAGCTTTATTCACTTGGACGAATTACTTGCAATGTCATTAACATGACTAATTAGTAAATTGTTTTATCTATTCAAGTAACTATTCACTTTCAACAAATAAACTTGGAATGTGCATTAACATTCCAGACAATATGTACAACAAATAGGTGCCCTTACACCAGAACAATTTAGAATTGTACATTCTTCTTAACAATTTTCTTTCTTCCAAATAAAAAAATGTACATCCACATTTGACCAACACACACAGCAATAGAAATTTAATTTCTAATGTACATAAATAAATAAACCTTCTTCACCTTTTATGCATAAATTGTAAGAAAAGGCAGATTCCCAATTTACAAAGCTTTTAATTGCTTTCTGAGTACTAACTATTGCACTTACACAAGGAACACACTGCCAAAATTACCCCACAATTGGAAGGAAAGTTTATCAGTCTACGAAGATAAATGTTTTATTTATAAACGACTCCTCCTTGTAACACTAATAATGTCGCTGAACTGTCGCAACGGCTACGGCGAATTAATAGTCGCCGCATATACAACTCAATCCCCCAAAGTCAACTAGTTTGTGAGAATTATATCACTTTCCAAAACACAAAACAAGAGAAGCACAAAGTTAACAAATAATCTCATCTACTTATCGGTGATGATGGCAGGACGCAGATATGCGAAATCATAACGCTCTTGGCCGGTTTCCAGCAGCACCCTCTCGTCCAAAAATCTTCCGACAGTCTCGTGGCACATCATTTATTACCCAGTACGACTCGAAAAAAAACATCTTGACGCCATGGATGTTCTCGCTGGAATGCCCTCCGGCCTCCTTCATCGAGCTTACAACTACCCATCCTGGTCAAGAGTGCAACCGTATTACCTGTTCGCCACAGAACTTAATACATTTTAGCGCATACGTCGAAAGCGTAACTTTGTTACAATGATATTGTACGGTTACAGTATGAGCTGTCGAAAAAGTCCCTAATGTACTATGTCAAGTGTATCACGTGTAAAAGCATGTATATGTATCGTGTTATTACCGCTCTGAAACGCCTTATGCGCCGTACATTCCACATATTTTGCTTTCATTTTTCGTAATAAATGTACAAATCTGTCTCCAGGCCAGCGCTTTGCCATGCTGGAACTGAAGAGCATCATCGCTAAAGTGGTGTGGAACTTCCGCATCCTGCCGGACCTCGATTACGAGCCGCAGTTGTCCTGGAAGCTCATTCTGAAGTCCGAGAACGGCCTGCGCATGAGGCTGGAAGCAGCGGAGCTAGAGACGTGTCTCGGCGATTCGAGTCATTCTCCTGATTCGGATCTCCGCCTTAGCTGATCTCCGTAGACGGTATTAACAAGAGTCAACATAAGACTGTTTTCATGAGAGCGTAACATTAACTTCTGAGCAAAACGGACATATTAATTTAAACGGATTTATATCTTTTGCATAAATAATAAAAAATTTTAAGAATAGCAACGAATGCTGAACGAGTAACATATTAAAGTTTGTATTTTTAGGAGCTAAAAGAACCAGTAATTAAAAATTGTATGTCCTAGAAACATTTTTGTAAAAATTATTATACAGGTAGAACCTTTGTTTTCATATATAAGTTTCATAATTGTAAAACAAATAAAGCACGTGTTTGAGGGATTGTGGAAAAAAATCAACACTTAATTTCACATGTCCGACATTACTATTACAGTTGCCACATTTCCATACATTTCTAACATTACATTACTATAGTATTCAACATTTGTAAAAAAAATTGTAATAAAGTTTCTTATTGAAAAGTTTTAAGTATTGAAACGAATAAATTAACCCCCATGTGCAGGATGCCTTCTCAAGAACTGTGCTAATGCATTGCCTCGGCCTCCCGGGCGATGGGCACGCACTTCCCCCGAACTGCTCGCGCAACGGCATCTGCACGCCGTGCGCTTTTCCTCAACTTCCCCCGACGGAGATGCTGAGTAAAATGGTTATTTGTCTCTTGTCTTTCCTGTGCGTGTGTCAACGCGGAAGGCCTTGTAGGCCTGCTGACCACAGTTCGAGGAGCCCGCATGTGCATCTATTAAAAGCCGCTGATATACTTTTTCATGGTCATCACACTGGGGTTTCCCACCACGCCCACATGAACTGTTAAAGGGATGTTTGCACCATTACTAACCTATTGGGTAACTGTAACATGAATTTGCAGATAAATTTCATTTCGCTTCAAGTGCATTCTAGATTACCACCGACAAGTGTTAAGGGACCGAGGACGCAAAAAATGCCCAATTCCTGAGAACTACGTTCTTCTGTTTTTTGCATTATCGAGGCGTGAATATGAAAATAGCTTCATTTTCCCCTCGGCTGGGCGGCTTTTAATTACCAGAATAACGCATTTTTAGTGGTGCTGTGCAGTTACAATATAAAATTGCTGATAAGGTTTAATCACGATAAGAAAAATATCGCATTTCATGTGTTTTGTAGGAAAGTCTATACTTTCGAAAATCACCTATGGAATCAAAGAAAATGGAAATATAGTTGTTTTTTAACTTCGGTAGTGAAAACTAATTGTGAATTTGTTTTATTTCTGAAATAAATGCACCAATATTACTTAAAATATGAAAAATGTTTGTTATATTATTTGGAAGAATGGAAGATTTATCCTGCCTAAATTGGTTTATATCTTGATGTGTACGAATAGAATCATCTACTTCGTCTGGAAGATCTTGAATTGGAACTAGGAACAGTATTAGATGTAGAAGAATCATCGGTAGTGTTGGTAAAACCTTTGCGTTTACAAATAATGTGGTCCATAAATATTACATTATCAGTTGGTAATGAAGCACTGGAAGAAGATTTAGAAAACTCACTTGTATTATTTACTGTAACTGCTTGATTTAGGTTTACTACTGCTTAGAACGCAGTAGTTGTTTTAAATCTTGTGCGTGTTGTTTGAGGTACATAATTTCTTCTTCTAATGCATTGATACTTGTTTGAGACACCGTAATTAATGTATTATTACTTGGAATTTAAAGAATATTATATGTTAGGTGTTCGGGCCCACAGCAAAGCAGAAATAAATACGTTCACAAGCAAGGCAGAACAGTTGAATTGCGTAATCGGCAGAGCGCAGCCGTTGACCGCTGAGATCACATATCGCCTTCACATCCGTTGTTCCGCGTATTTTTCAACGGACGGGCGTGGCCGCTCGTACGTGATCGCCTGCCCAACTCACCCCCACAGCGCGGTCCGTTGGAGGAGCAACGGACAAAAACTGCCAGATCATTGCAAATTCAGATCAAATGGCAAATGGTAATTGGCCATCGCCATCCCCACCTCTGCCGCGCGTGTGAGCCCTCTCCTAACGTCTCTGCCCCAACCGAATTCGGCTTAACCGAATTCGGTAGTCCGCATAAAGACACCGTGCAAGATAGACGCGCGTGTTAGGGCTCCGCGCAGTAGCGTGTAAAGAATCTATAATCGTGCAAATGAGCTGCATACGGCTCGCACATAAATTGTTTAATCGTGGCAGTGCACGCTTTAATTGTGTCTGTCGCTCTTGCGTGGATTTGCGCCCGCAATTTTGGTTGAACTATGTAACTCGCGGCTGCTTCTGGTCGGCGTAAGGTAGCCACGGCGGTCCAAGGTGTCACTACAATGACTACGCTTGGACAGGTGTATTAATGCACCAAGAGAAAGTTTCATCTTAATTCTGTGCTTCTTGTGCATTTACTGTGTGAATACTGTACATTTACTTATTAAATATTGTTTGTGCTGGAAATTTGCTCGTATATGCATCCTGCACTCCTGCGCCAATCCCAAGAGCTATCAAAGGGTTTCGGGACTACTGTACTTCAACAATACAGTCCATTCATACAGTCCACTCATGAACATTAAGTGTATAGTAGCCCCGAACATTAGGTTTGTCCGTACGGTTTGGATTCTTTACCATATTGAGTGCGTCGATTGTAAGCTACCGCAACTTTAAATGTTCATTCAAAACTGCTGAAATCTCTTGATTTTCTTATATCAAAAGAAGCAGAAAATGATTCAGTTCTTAATATTAGTATTTGGTATCTGTCAGTATTGTTGACGCACCAAAATAAGCTTCAAAATAATGTGCTGGGAGAGCTATGATTTGGGATATGGAAACGTTCGCTCGATCTCTGGAAAGACACAATGTATCCCTATTATTAGAAGATGTATATGAAGGAATAAGCCACAACTAAATAAATCGTTCATCTTTTTACCTGTTTCTCACGGGAAAGCTACCTCCTTTTGTTAATTTTTCTGTAACAAGTTTCGCTTATTACTACAACAGCTTCGCGCCGAAAACGTGAGTATTCTTTGAGAACGACGGAGTGGCGACACTAGTACCAACTTTTGAGAGCTTAACCTGTTCTCATGGAACGTTAATACACGCTCATTGTAACTTGTTCCATGTGCTAGAACAAAACTGCTGTGAAGTTAGTTTCGGCGTTTGAATTTCGCGATAATGCTATTGTAGGTTAAAACGGAAATCTCCACGCCGTTTTCTATATGAATATTGCGTTTTGCGGTGAGAACCAAGTAGGAGTTGCCACCTGATGGAGGAATGCTGAACTAACAAGTAGATGCCGCCAAATATATTTCAAAACACTCAGAGAGAAAAAAAGTTGGCTGATTTTAAGGACAGGGTTCGGCTCACTAAAACAACGGCGCACGGTTCACTTGCGCATGGTTCACTCGCGCGGACCACGAGAACGGATCACTCAGGGAGCACTTCTTGCATTGTGCATTGTGCATTGTGCATTGTGCGGTGTGGTGCGAATGTGTAATGGAGAATTACAATGGTTAAATGCATAAAATGCGTTGCATGCATAATGTTAAATGCATAAAATGCGTTGGTAATGATGCGTTGGACAGACTCAAGGATGTTTTATGTTAACGCGAGGGCCGAAGGCCCGAGCCTCGTCCTCAACTTGGACACGGGTAGCGAAGCGTCACGATTCCACACGAAAGTGCGTTGGCCACGTGGTCGTGTGGCCGGGCACACTGTGGCGGCGCCGCGAGTGACTCGTTCGGAACCGAATCGTGCGCGTCAATAGGAGCCGATCCCTGTCCTTGAAATTTACCAAAAAGTTTATTCGCGTTCTTCGTTGTAATCAGCACGCGGTTCGACATGGTATGTTTAAAAATGCAAGTTCTGAGATAGGAATTGAGACCTAAGATTGTTATTAATAACTGATCTTCCGCCACGGCGCCAAATTTGAATTATTTATTGGTGCCTATGTGCCAACAAGTACTATCACAATATTCATTATTTTACAAAACATATAAGAGGCTATTACAATTGATACATTTGATTTAAGTCCTCCTCATTTATTGAAGATATTGCAGTAAATTTTATCTTATTACTCTTTCAAAGTGCGCTTTTAGTTGTATTCCTTCTGATGACATACTCAATGAGTGAATACACAGTTCAGTTTTCATTTAACTGTAAGTAATGTTTGCTGACTTATTAACTAAATAAAAATTAAACTTATAACTAACATTGCGGTTGAGAAAACCGAGTGCTCACCTCTATTGTCCATTTCGGAAAATGTCTTTAGAAATGTATAGAGGCATCGTTTTAATAGTGATACAACTCCACTTTTTTGATAAATTGAGTTATATCTGGACCAAGTTGAGAATGATGTTTACAAGAGCGCGCCAATGTTTGTGTTTACAGCCGAAGCGACAGAGACAGAGAAATAAGGTTACTAAACTCTAATTAAAAATGAGACAATGACAAACTATTGCAGGAAATATGCGCGATTTTTTTCGTCACAAATCTGTTATGTTTTCAATGAATATATATACATATATATATATATATGTATGTATACACTGAAACGAATTGTTATCAATAAAATGATAACAATGCGTTCCTGAGCATGAAGAACGTTTGAACTGCGCGGTAGCGGCCGGCGCGGCGACGGAGTCGGGCGCCGGAGTCGGTTCAGTGTGAAGAACTGAAGGCAGCGGAATCACGGGACGGACCGGCAGTGCAGCGATGGCGGAGGAATGAAACGGACGGTTATGTAGTGTGCGGAAGAAAGAGCATAGACAGTAGTGAAATCTGGAACCATCGTGGAGGATAGGCATCGGGAATGATAAGATAGTGGGGAAGGGCATGAAGTGAACTAAAACGGTGATGTTGCTAAAGTGAATAAAAGACAATATCGACGTGTAAAGATATCCACGTGGGCGAGTTCGGAGGTGCGGCTGAATGTGGATTCCCGTGCCTCAGTCCACCCGTTAATGTTTGGTATATGTAGCTTCGAGAACAGGCGGGAACAACGTCGTCATCGGAGTGAGCGAGATTAATTATTGGAATATGTTGAAAGTGGTGAACTCGGCATTGATAAAGTAACGCACGCGGGCGGACACCAGAATGGCATCGAGTGAGTGTAGAGGAACAACAATAAACAATCGGTTGTGAAACGGAGAAGAAAAGAACTTATTACTGACGGCGGAGGTGAGAAGCATTAACAGCCAACGCACGGTAGATCCGTTACAACGGCAGTGGACATCAAGATCTCGGCAGTCGGTGTCGTGCAGGGACGGCGGAGGAGCATCGAAGGCGGGAGGCGAAACGGGCCTCCCTCCCCACGTCGGCATCCTGCGACCCGAAGAGGCCTGAGCACGGACGGCGCGGCGCGAAGCCTCGCCCCGTTGGCGGAGGAGCGAATGCAAAGCGGCGTGGTCCGGGGACTGGAGTACCGTGAGTAAGAACGGCCGGAAGAGTATTGGGAGGGAGGGTAACTAGACAGCAGGAGACAGTGATCTTTAGTCGAGGCCCCACAGATGTGGGAATTATAACAAATGAGTGAGATTCCAGGGTAATAAAGAGTTTCCAAATGGGATGTGATTTAAAATAGGGAAAGGACAAAGTAAATGTTTTTGTGAGCAACAAGAATCACCAATTTTGTATTGTAATTATTCGAGCAATAAAAATTCATGTTTACCCGTAAGTTTCCATTGTTGAAAACGATTGAATCCAGAGCCCATTCCCGGGTAAGAGTCCCTGTCCCCTTTTCTAATAAATATTGTGCAGAGTCAAATCCACGACTCGTTTCAATACCAAATCAAATTCCTTTTCATATATAAGAAGCGACTATCACCATAATGAAGAATATTTTAGATTCTTATCAACAGTAAAATAAAATGTTTTGGAAATTTATTGCATGCATAACAAATCCCATAAAGTATACAAAAAGGAGAATGAAGAAGAATTGAAAATGTTCAAATTCAATAAGTATTAAAAATTTGAAATAAAGAGAAAATATTTTATTGTATTCTTATTCTAGAACTGTAAAAAGGAAAAAAATAAACTAAACGCGACAAAAATAAAATATTGCATAATGTGTCTATGACGTTACATTTCATCAGCTGATTCCGTTGAAGTAGTATCTCTGAAGCCGTAAGAGTTTCCTGGCTGTCTGAGAGAGTGTCCGTGTCACTAAATGATTTGCTGCCACTTTCCGGACCGACACTTATTATATTAGGTCATATACAACTATATTAGTTCATCAACAGCATTTTCAAGCAAAGCATCCCTATCCCAGTATTCGTTTGCTATTGTATCGGTGTGAGTGACAGCTTTTTTCCAGTCTTTAGTTATTGTATTAAGTGCTTCTGAAGTCATTATTTTTAAATTTGAAACTGACATTTGATACATGTCCCCCCCCCTTCATTTTCACCACGTTCCATATTAACTCTATAGAGTTCAGATCTGGATGATATGGCGCTAACCGAAGAGGAAAAACACCTTTCTCTTTGAGTAATTGGTCAATTTAAAACACAGGACGATATATTTTCACTAAAAGAAGTATTAATTCTGATTTACGCATATCGTGATGAAAATCAACATTGTGATAAGACAGACATGTCTGAATTTCCGATTTTCGTGCATTTCCTGATGGCGTCTTATGTACATGTTTATTGTCGTAAGAAGTATTATCCATAACTGCAATAATTCCTTCTGGAAGACCGGGAATGAGCATCTCAGAGACCCTTTTAACATTTTCGCTGTCCATTTCTTGGTGATAATCTGACGTCTTCGATTTAGAATCATAACACAAAAATGCACCAGGAATAAAACTCATTTCTCGCCCAGCATGTACTATGATGATACGCTGACCGCGGCTAGAGTTAGCAATAACGCCTGAAACGCTGTGACTTTGCCAGCACTTTTTAACTGTGTAGTGGGAGCGAATCCAGGTCTCAACTAGGTAAACGACGTGCCTCTTTCAACGCATCTCGTTATTCCTTTAAGTGGGAAGGTAAAAAGCTCGTCGAAACACAATGTCTTCACGTTCACAAAGCAGTCTTCTTGCGTTTTTGAACTTTTTAAATACAAATCCTAAAGATTTCACAATTTTTCTGACGGTTTCCTTTCTTCCAGTAAATTTCAATTCTTGCTCAGAAAAATTATACAATTTTCTTTTAGTTGGAATTTACTTTTTCGTAAAATTTTCGTCTAATAATGCACCTGTCCATTTCATCCATAACAAGTTTTCTTAATGCGATGTTATCAGACACCCATGTCTTTCAGCTTTACATCCTTTTTGAATTTTGCGAACCGTGTTTTCACTTAACTTTATGATTGCTGCTGCACGTTTGATGGCGCTTCCTAGAGGTATTTTAGGTCCTTCTGTTTTACTATCACAAAATTTAATAACATTATATGCAAGGCGTCTTGCCTAGCCGCGAAGTGTCACACCTCGACAAGAACTCATACTTCCCAAAGCTACACCGATGAACAACTCGCTTCACGCTCCTCGCGACTTTTATTCGCGAAACTGACTGTACAGACAGGTGTTTACACTGCTAATTCCACGACGCGCCGCAATCGCCTCCTTCATTCTTTGCTTGGTCGAGCTGTTACACCATTTTCAGTTCCACGCAAGTGTTATGCATTTATTCTGTATTGTGAAAAAACTCTAAGCCCGGGCAACGCCGGAAATTTTTCTAGTTAATAATACAATTATTATATCGCACATTTTTTTATTTAACATACACATTAAACTTAATGGTCTATGTGTTAAAAGACCTTCAAAAGTCTGTAACAAAAAAGAATAAAAATAAGCAAAATGCTGTATCTGACCAAAAATTAGATAAATTAGATTTGACTAAATAAGGCTTTTATAATGATGTACAAATTAACCTAATATTTAGACATTGGTTTGTACACAGTAAACTTTCAAACCACCAGTGGATGAGGAACAACTAAGGTTTTAAAAATCTTAAATATTCGGTTTCTACAACAACAGCAAAGGAAGGCTAATGAGAAATATGCTTGATTTGTTTCGATCCATTTCAAGCGTTAATCATGCTTATTTTACTGATCTGCAGGTAGGAACTGGACGATTTCGAGAAGATGAAGACAACTGAATGTGCCTCTTTTAAATTAATATTTAATCTGTTTTAATCAATAGGTTTTGCCTTCATTTGCAACTTTTTTCTTAGAACGACATCTTCGGATTTGGGCTAACAATCTCATTTTTACTGTGGCATAACTCCTTTACACCCCTATATTCCGCGAAGTACACAGTATGCTTATTCATATCTTCTTCATACAAACAAGTAAATATCTTATACAAGAAAAAAATCAATTTTTTGTCTAAATCCATCCCCGATTTTTTATACAATCATTTAACTTTGGAGCTCAATATCTCGAAACAAGTGTCAACGGAGTTGTATTACTTAAAATAACGCCTCCATAGGGAAAGGTTATTTAATTTTTACTTTTCTTGCTACGGAGTAGAGAGATAGTTATGTATTGCTGTTCGAAAAAACAGCGAGTTTTCGGCAGAAAAGCTCTTATTACAGGGCCCTGGTAAAGAAAAATGGATAAATCCAGTTGTTAAATTTAGAAGACAATTCGAAAATTGTAAAAGTTCAAATTTTTTTCGGAATCTTCCTAAAACAAATTTATTAAAGATATAGATTATTCCTCTTAAAAAATCTATTCCTTTAAATTGATTTTGAAATAAAGTCATGTAGAATTTTTCGAAAATATGAGTCCTTTTCGCGTAATTTTGCGTTAAAATATGAGGGAAAAGTACGTGCTGTTTTAGCACGTGCAAGTTCCTTTATCATTCGCTTGACCTCGAGATATGGTAGGATATAATTTGATTATCAAAACATTGGAAGATAACAGTGCACACAGAGATGCAGTGAGTCCTACAAATACGTGCTTGACTGTTGTTCCCTGGAAATGCTCACTTGAAATTTAACATGATATACTATATAAGAGAAATTTAACTGACAGTAATAATTATTCTCGACTGCAGACGAGGAGCATCTGGTGTTGCAGAAACAACGCCTTCTGATGACAACGTCGTTAATTAATCAGTAAGTTTGGTTTTGTTATTAAAGGTTGTTTTCTAACAATTTATTAGAATGGTGACAACGCACGCATGTACGAGTAGGTAGACAAATTACGGACCTTTCATTGGGAATTGCGATGTGAGTTAGGACATGTATGTATGTAGATATTTAAGTGTAGTAGATTTTTATGATAATATTACCTGGGATTGTCTGTGAAACCTCTTGAAAGTTATAGCCAGTTTAAAAGAAAATAATTGAAACCAATTGCATGTCTACTGAACGTGTGGATATCGAAAGACCATTCATTTATCGTTAACTATCAAGCCCCTGAACGGTGTAGAACACAACACCCGCAACATACATATTGTTAGTTATAATTCTTAATTAATTCTTAATTGATCCAAATAAATTATGTTTTGTGATTTCATAATTCTTGTGAATTAATCACAAATATTTTAATTAAATGTATTGTAAAATGCCTCACTGGTTTTTGAAACTTGTCTCGCTTCACATCTTTTTGAAGAGGGATCAACGTGAATTATTTTCTTTTCGATTAAAATGACTGTAAGGCTTTGTTACATACACTGCTTACGACTACCTGTGTGATCTGAATGTTTACATTGTTATGTGAGAGTAACTTAATGTGATAGACACCTAAGAATCCTCTAATACTTCTTAAAGTTATGATTTACGCCGAAATATTAGAAACAAAATACATTTCTTAAATTTAAACCGATGGCACTAAAATACCACATCCTTTTTCGGTCACTTATAAGGATTATGTAATCCTTCCAAAGGTAACCTGAACCCCTCCGTCATTCACGGTTACACCCCTTCCACCTATCGGAGCAATTCAGACGTCATTCCATGCAGATGGGTCTCCTGGTTTAGTACATTTTCCACCGAAATAAACGTCGACAATACACTTTTGTCTACTTCATATCCCAAACTAATCAGAAGTGGACGATTTGCAGGGCGGTGTCGCTGCTGGTGTCCGCGCTCGGCCTCCCGCTGGCGCTTTGGCGATGGGGGACGCGCCGCTTCCACATGTTGCGCCTGGGCGCCACGTTCCCGGGGCCGTTCGCTCTGCCCTTGGTCGGCAATGCCTTGGACCCTGGGAGCAACGATGCCGCAGGTGGGTCGATTAGCGCACAACAAAAAAACGTCCACACGTGGAATTTGTTTAGTTTTTGGAAACAAGAGTTGCTCATAGAATATTTTGTGTTTTTCTGCTGCCATCTGTAGTAGAATCCATCCAGTCGTTCATGGGTAATTGTCCATAAATGAAACTTTTATCTGTTTGCCGACGTTTCGGAGTTTTATTTCTCCATCATCAGGGCTGAATACCTTAACAACACGGTTAGATTTATAAACACTAATTACACAATGCATAATCACTAATTATATGCATGTATGCTGGAAGCACACATTATCAATCACAAATTATTTGGTATCCCTCTCCCTCTCTCGCTCTCTCTCTCTCTCTCTCTCTCTCTCTCTAATATATATTGAAACGTTCCTCTTTCGAGTTCATTTCAACAATATTTTTATGGGTGGGACAGGTGATCGTTTTTCGCGAATGGGCTCTGATTTTTGACACATTCATCAGAAATACACAAACATTGAAATATAAAGAACCTGGACAATACTTTATTTGACGTCGATTCATACACTCGGTGCGACACTTCTCCACTTTTCTAATATTAACTGCTAACAAATCACAACCGTACCTCCTTTTATTCTTAAAACACTAGACCATACACAGGGAAAGAGAAAACCTGGCATTTATTGGGCGATTCACTTAGCTTCCAGACGAGGCAGGCGAGGCGCAGTCTCTCCTCCAGATCGGCATTGCTCGGCTGCCCTCGGTCGGTTCCGTTACCCGGAGCCACGACCGGACGAAGCTGCTTGCAACTCGGGGCCCACGCGCTCCTCGTACAATGCTCCCTCCAAAACACTTTTCTTCCAAGCACTATTTACGTTTATTTTCTGCATCCCTTTCACTCTATCTAGTCGGTGGACCCGCTGCTCATCAGCACTCAGTTTTATAATCACATGTACCGACACGTGGCAAGACTAGCTTCCCCTGATACTTTGCACTTGCTCAATTCTTTATAATTCGAACTCCGATTAGCTGTCGTATATTCATCGTAGTTATCTATACACTGTTATTACTGTGTCCACTGTCCAATATTGTACTTCACGTTTCCTCAGTCCTTAGATTACGATCCAAAATCACTCCAGCCCACGTGTCCGTCCGTCTCTTACCGAGTTCTCTTACTCACTGACTCATTCCATGGCCGCGCTTCCGCTGGCTGGCGCGCCCTCCTGACCCGTTCAGAACGGGTCAAGCGGCAACGGTCATCACTGCCGCGCTATTTGAATAGGGTCGGCCGCCGCTTCATTTTGCTAAACGTATAATAATAATAATATAATAATAATTCGTTTCAATATATATATATATATTGTGACGAAATGCGGATGCTCACGTTTGCCACACACACCCACGCATCGTATCATCAGTAGCTGACTTGGAGAGCGAGCGCGGCGCTGGTTGAAAGGGGCGCGCCGTGAGAAACTAATGCGCGCGTTGGCCGTGGAGAGATCGCGGCGAGCAGTGACGCAGGCGTTCATAGGAGAGGGAGATGACGCGTCGTCAACCCCTCCGAGGGGAGGGACGAAAGGTCGCATAAAAATGTCGGACCGCAAAATATCAAGTCTCTTCTGTTCCCGAATACCGTCTGATTTACATAGTAGTATTGAAATAGACGACTTATTAGATACGAGTATTTAGCGTCTAAGACCCATTAGTTAGGCACAAGGTGGAAAGTTGGAAAGAATAGTAAAATTTGTTCGAGGAAGTAGGCAAGTGCCGCATTGGTAAGAAACGTTTAATTTCTTGTGAAAGGACGGTGAATCGCTGACCGGCGCTGAATACTTAAATTAAGTGGTGCGTCGTATACACCCGGACTGTGTCTAACACGCAACCTCATTAACCAGGTGCATCGTGCACGGACTGTCGCACGCGGGTGATTGCGGAGTAGGCGAAAGAAGGCCGAAGAAGACGCGTTCGCGGGGTCCCGGATACCGCGACGGGGGAAGACCTTGCTGTAAATGCATTTTATAATGAGAGTAATGATTGTGTTTTTTTAGAAATACTTTTTCTTTGAATCTTTATTGAGAGCACGAAAATGAAAAATACATATCTGGAGGTAATGAAGCAACTTTCATCCACTAACACACAAGTTAGTCTTAGATGCATTTAGAGCAACCCATTAGTCATAACTTTCATATTAGATACACGGAGAACGAAAAGTACCACGTTGAGAACGCCAGGTTTCGCATTATCACTTTTCTACACTTTAAAAGCAGCTGTCGAGAAATGTATGACTGAATATTTTGATCAGAAGTTGCGCCTTTAATTTTTTTCTTCGTGTTTCATGTTGCTTTGTTTTTTGCCTAAGGAAAAAATTACCTTATGACACGATATGAGCAACTTAGGATACTCTAATTTCCTTATTTCTTTAACACCTTCATTTTTAAAAATATGAGAAAAAAATTTTAATTGATTTTCTTTTTCTTAGCTATATTCAAATGGGCACATGATATGGCGATAAAATATGCTCCTCTTTACCGTTATTATGTTGGACCGTTTTTGTTAATTGTTTCAACGTATCCAAAAGACAATGAGGTAAGCATATCTCGTGAATAGTTTAATAGTTGTTGAAAGATTAATGATAGTATAATACTGTTCCATGTTTATTATAAATACATTCATTTACTTTTCTCCATTCAACATTCATAACATAATGAGTAAGAATTTGTAGTGTTCAAGAGAATGTATTTTGTAAATTATAATTGAATTTTATACATGCACTGTATTTTCAGCGAATTCTTTCTGGGTATAAATTCTTGAATAAAAGTCATCTTTACAACAAGTTTCTTGAACCGTGGTTGGGTGATGGTCTACTACTTTCCCGTGGTGAGTCCTAAATATGGTATTTCTTATTGTAGAATTAGAATAAACTAGTGGTGCTTCAAAGGCACGTTCTTTCTCGCATCACTAACGGTTACGTAATATCAAACTACTTTAAATTCTGTTCACACTAACTTCACAGTAGTTTGGTCGTCACAAATCAGAAGTTCAATTCATAAATGAGCCATTTCGGTAAATATATAGTTTCTCGGAAAACAAAATGTAAATTACAATAAATGTCGCCAAATTGTAATTGCATAATACATCGATCAACTGCAATCCCCAAATCTTACGAGATGTATATTGCTTAAAAATATCTTCCATGGTGCAAAGAAAATGGGAGGAGGATATTTATTTGTTTAAAAATATATTGAATATTGAATTGTATTTGGTACTGGCACACACAGTTGTTAAATGTATTGAGTTGTAACTATTCAATTGATGAGGCTAATTTCCGGCATGCTTTCCTGCTGCCGTGTGCAAATGTTATCCGCAGGAGATAAATGGCGGTCGCGGCGCAAGAGGCTGACGCCGGCGTTCCACTTCAAGATCCTCGAGCAATTCCAGAGCGTCTTCCTCAACTGCGGGAACGAGTTCGTGCGGCAGCTGCAGAAGCGCGCGGGGGGCGCCGCCTTCGACGTGTGGCCGCTCGTCAAACTTCTCACGCTCGACGTCATATGCGGTACGTGGCCTTTCGGCGTCCCATTCGGAATACACGAGGAAATATCGGAAACGATCATTTGATTAGAAATTAAGTTAGACTGTTTTTGCAAGAAAATGGATTACACATTTGATTATTTACCTGAATAATGTTCTCTGTCATTTTCCAGAAACTGCAATGGGTGTAAAAGTGAATGCACAGATAGATAGCAGTTCAAAATATGTTAATGCTGTTGAAGAGTGAGTACTTTCACAAAGTGATGTTTGGTTCGTTGTTTGTTACTGTGCACTACTTAGGAAGTATAGAAAATGTCATATAAAAACTCATTCACAATGCAAACATATTCTTGACGTAAAAATAAAAGTTAGGGCTGCGTCTAAAAGCAAACTTATGCACAATGCTTTCGCATAAGCATAACACGTAAGACAAGGAGATGTGATTTAAATGAAATTCCAGTTGCTTAATTAAGAAAAAAACCTCCACCACGTGGTGTAGCGGAATTCATGTTTGTGGGTCCTTGAAGCCGAGAAATCGAAAGACGGCGAATTGTCTGTCCGTCTGTTTGTCGGTCTGTCAACACTAACTGCAAAAGCGTACAGCAGATTTTGCACAGATAGACAGCAATTCAAAATATGTTAATGCCGTTGAAGAGCGAGTACTTTCAAACAATGATGTTTGGTTCGTTCTCAGTTTCACTGCACTGCTTACGTAGTATAGATGAAGTCACGTAATGCTGCAGCGAAAAACGATGATATCGAGAAAATTCGTATTGTAGGCTCCTCTAACAGGAGCAAATGAATAATAATTTTTCCTATAGATGTATAACTTCCTAAAGATGTATATTATTCCTCTAGAACGTTGTGTAGCTCGAATGTTTGGCCCATGTTTTCTGGGACCTTCCCACGGAAAGGTTCGTATACAAGAGGGTGTCTGGCATGTGTGGTGAATAACGCTAGCGGCAAAACCATATGCAAGTTATTCACCAAAATTGATATTCCCCGATCGATCGTGCTGATGCAAGTCCCCTTGAATTTGAAACGAATATTATTATTTTGAAAGAACATTACAATTAACACATTACAACTCAACATACTCAAGCCTTTGTCAAAATTAGCTCTAAATGCCGGAGGTTCCAGTGTCGTTGAAATCTTTGAATTTTTGAGAATTGCAAATTTTGAAGTTTTATTCTACTATTGAAAATAGAATTTATTTCTAAATCAACTCTGTCCAAAATTAGATCGTTAAAATGAGGTCATGAATGGTCGTTCGTAAAGTCCATTTTGTGGTATTTTTTTTGATTTTTCGAAAATTACGCAAATGTATTTTTTAATGACCTCTCACATCGTAAATATGCATATTTCAAGCAATTTGTAAACACGATTGTACGAGTATTTTTGGGTTAAAGTGCCTCAAATTGCTTCAAATGAAGATCTGGGGCCAATCCATTTTAAGTGGTTCAGAACTTTATAAATTGGTCGCTCGGCCATCTCGAAAACAGTTCATATTTTGTATATAAATTTCCTTGTGGTTTGGCTGTCCAAAAACATCTTTAATTTTTTTATTGTACCTAGTTTACAAATGACGGACATTTTTGTTCCGCGCCATGCGCCATTTTCGGGTTTGCAGACATTTACTCTTTTCTACATTACTCAACTCTAGGTTGTTCTAGCATTCTAGAATAAAAAACATTCGATTCAGCATACTCTGGCCAGCAAATAAAAAAAATTACATATTTTCTACGTTTTCTTGGGGGAAATATTGGCAACCAAATCTATGGAACGCGAATGAACGAAATTCGATTTTCAGAGATTAATTTTTCAAAGAAAGGATAGAATCACAGCCTTAATTTTTTCTGTGCTTTTACTTACAACAGTACGTACTTTCTGTAAAATCATTGGTATACAACGTACCCCTTGAAAATTACATTCTCTTGAAAATTGGAATTTTGGATTTTTTCCGAAGTTTGAACTGTAATATCTCTTTTGGGGAACCAGATAAAAATCAGAAAACTGCACACCTGCCAGACCGCTATCATACCAAACTTCAGTAAAAATTACAACTTTTAGATTTAACTCTAAGTATTTTTAAACAATGGAAAACGTACGAAACTAGTGGTGCTAGAAAAAGGGCACAGACTTTCCCGTAATAGTTTTCTCTTTCGTTTGGTCTCGGCTATCTATTCAGACTTGCCAATACTCTTGACAGCTGCCATCTATTGCCACCCAAACTACATTTTTTGACATTTTATTAATTTTTCGGTTTCCTAAGAGGAGAACAAAACTATTATTTTAAGAATATTAAAAAACAGTTAAACTCTTTCTTAAATGGCAATTTTTATTGAAAAATTTGGAGCAATTTTCAAGAAAATGGCGTTTTAGGGTTAACGTGAATGCGAAATTTGAAGCTCTTTTTCACAGAAAATTTTTAAGCTTTCGAAAAACTTCATTTGAAGTCATTTAAATTACTTACACTCATAAATTAAATAGTTTTTACAAATAGCTGGAAATGTGCATTTTAATAGTATGAGAGAACTTTAAAAAAATGTTTGTGTAATTTTTTTAAAAATAAAAAAATCCCCCAAAATGACCTGTACACCATATTAAAGGGTGCAATTAGCACTATCCATTCGAAAAGTTTAAACAAAAAAGTTGAAGCCATTTTTGAGAAAATGGCGTTTGAAAAAAGGGAATTTCTCGCTAGTTTTCACAGGAAATTTTTTAATTTTCAATTTTCGAGAGACTTTATTTGACTTATTTAAAGCACATGTACTCACTAATATAATAATGTGAACAAACCTCCGCTAATGTAAATATTAACGACGTGAGAGACAAAATGAAAAAATAAAAAAATAGAGCAGTATGGCGTTAATGTCATCTCATAGAAAACACTTAGCACTATCTCTACAAAAAGTTTTAAAAAAATTGGTGCCTTTTTTGAGAAAATCTGCTTTTTGTAATTTTTTAAAATTTCAAATATTGGCATGCAATATTACGCAAAAACTACTAAAATTTTCCAAAAAATGTGCAAGACCTTAATAAACGAACTCACTTTGGACAACAAATTTTATTTGAAGGAAAAATCTTTATCTTCAATTTTGTAGTTCCAGGAAGACGCCGAAAAAATTTCAAACTTTGGCAATTTTCGGAAATTCAGAGTTAAAGGAGAAAATGGGACCTACGCGACCTTAATAAGTGTATTTTACTCTTTTCGTGAAAGAAATTCAAAGAAAAAATTGGGAGCGGTTTTTGAGAAAATTTTCAAAATGTCTGAGGGGCTTCATGTAATGTACCCTCAAATTTTGAAGAAAGTTTTTCAAAATCGAGGCGCCTCGATTGGACGCATATCGACCAAGGAATATCCATTTTGGAAGAAATCGCACGTACGGTTACGCGCAAATGTTATTCACAGACTGACAGACAAGACACACGGACGGACGTTTTGAAACTACCCACTTTTTCTGGATCAGGGGACCCCAAAACGTGTATTTCCGTTGAAATCTCGAAATCGATTTTCCCAAGCATTACATAACTTTTCTTATATTACTCCCTATATACGTACGTATACGGGAAAGTAAAAAAGGCTTCATTTCCACGTTGAGGATACGTTGTGCAAAGTAGTAATAACATTATTTTGAAACTAATTCAAACTAAAATCTACATTGATTTAAAATAATTAATTATACATTGTAATTAATAAACATAAAAGTGGCCTAATATATACCTTTTAATATTACGAAAACTTTAAAACAAACTTACAACTTGATATCTACGTCTGTAATTAAAAATATGGTCATCTTGATTTTGAAAGCTTAACAGCTTAACACAAAAATTATTTATAAAATACAACAAATAAATAAATTTAGTGCTTTCTTTATATTTTGGGGTTTAAATTTGCCATTCTGCTTAATATTTCTCAAGGTTTCTGCAGAGATCCGAACAGTCGCACAGTGCTCCTTAGATGCAATGATTCCGACTGAGTTTTAGAATAACATGATGAACACATTTTCCTGTTATAAGATTGTTAAAAAAATGTTTATTCTTGTTAGTTTTACGAACGTTGTGCAAGCCAAAGTTATTTCTCTCAATGCTTTTGATTAAGCCTTTTTATGATTTTTGTAACGATCTGAAAAAGACTGGCCAAAGAGATCAAATTTTTGTATGTATTTTATCTCTTAATACTTACAGGGATATGTGATGTCAAAGTTATTCCTTAATGAAAACAACACTTTTTCCTTTGCACCTAATGTCCTTAGGAAAAATATCATAACGTTTTATGGCCAACTTCATTAGTAAAATCACCACAGCAATCACATTCCGTTTTCATAAATGGTCACACAATTGTGTACAAAGATACAGATTCCTACTACTTTCAGACATTCAGCCTGAAGGTATGAAAACAAAATTGTTTCCTAGTATAATTGTATACCTTTAAATTTTTAACGCCCCAAAACGTGTTTTATGTACTTAAAACCTTTCAAAATACGTTTTTAATTTTTATAATTTTAAAAATTTATCAAATGAGCTGAAAAAATTGTCAGTCTTTCTCCCAGCAGATCGAAATGCGTCGAATAACACACACATCACTTGCAAGGGCAGAAAATAGACAGACAGGTGTAAACGACACAAACATGCAGTTTACCCGATTATTGTGTAATAATTGTAGTAATATTTAAATGTTAATGGTGTAAGGGCATGATACAGACATATTTAACTAATAATTACTAATATTAATTTATTGAAAAAAATTAAACAATACCTTGTTTCATTACAAAAATAACAACAAATATTAAAACACTATGAACAGAATATATTGTTCTATTGGGACATTAAAATATTTAAAAAGACGTATCCACTCTCTAAGTTCCTCAGTCTTTGTGTAGTGAAATACGTGAATGCAACTCTTCAAAGTTGGATATGCATATTTTGTTGTTATCCAAATCTGACTACGTATAGCGTCAACAGCAAACTTCTTCAAGACACCTTGACCTACATCGCTTCTTCATTCAGTTTGGTAAAGGACTCGACCCATCACACAATCTTCAGACATGGAATTATGTGTGTGATGCGTCAGAATGCAAGTTTGAAAAATTCCACATTAATGCTTAACCATTAATCATTAAATGTGTTTAAAATTCATTTTGTATAAATGTAATAGTGGAAATTCACTATCATTTTCTTTACAATTGCCTGATTTAATATTTTAAAATCTATCGATATTAATCCAATAGAACAAAATATTAATATTTGAATATATAATTTTCTGAATTATGAATTTAAATCTAACTCTAAGACCACTCTAACACTATCAACAATTTTTATAACCCGAAATGTTAATGTAATACTGAATGATATATATTGCAAAATTAAAAATAATATATTTTACAAAAATTTTTCACACATAATGTTTTGATAAATTTTTAATTTTCTTATTCAAATAATTTATAAATAGTTGCAATGGAATTCCAGATACTTTAATGTGTCAAAAAAGTCTTAATAGTAAATGTCTTACGATCTTACGATTCAACCCTAATTTTATGTAGCATAAGATGCCATAGAATCATTCTCAGTCAAATTTCACTTAAATAATATAAACACTAATTTTTTTAAATTTGAAATAGATATTTCTCTTTTCTTGTAGGATAGCAGACATTACTGTAAAACGTATTATTACACCATGGCTGCATATAGATTTCATATTCTATTGGTCTTCCCTTGGCCGCAAGTACAAGAAATGCCTGGAGATACTACATGGCACTACTGACAAAGTGAGAATTTTTTTTCATGATCTTCCTGTGGGTGTGGATAGTTTTGTCGTTTCCAAGTGTGTTATAAATATTTTAAAGGCACTAAGCCCTTAAGGGACTTAAGTTAAATGTAGCTATGTGGATTTCTTTCCTACATGAATTTTATTTTTAAAAACCAAACGTTTGCGAGGAATAACGGCATTGCGGCGAATATTTACACAATATTTTAATTTCTTGAAAAAAATTAAGTCATTTTAAAAAATTTAATAAAGATATTCACTAAAGTTAAAGTTTTAAAAAATGCAACCTTTCCTCCACAAGATGGTTCATATGAATTAAAATAGTGGAATTTGATTTCGTTAAAGTACACATTTAATTTTTGCAAACGAATTAACGAAAGTTTTATTTTGCAGGTTATTCGAGACAGAAGAGAGGAAATTCTCAAAATAAGTGAGACCTTGGGAGACGCCACGTTCGACATTGATGAGCTCGGTGAGTAATATTCCATAAAGTTCCAATACCTAAATTAATAATATTATTGAAATATATAGTGTGGGAAAAAATTAATTTCAAATCAATTTGCAGAAGATCAGTTCAAAACGCATACAAATTTTGAGTTTTACGTAAATGTAGCGATAGCAATTCAATCTCAAATAGAAATTTTAAATGAATCCTATTTTTAGGAGATAATATCCCGTCACAATTTATCTCAGATGAAAATTGCCAACATTTTAAATCTTATGAAATACATCCGTGAAAATAAGGATAAACATCTCGTGTACAAAGAAGAAAAATACAATGCAATCAATGCCCAATATAAACTACCGCGCGAAAAAATTTGTCTACCCTATAATAAGTACGAACTGAGTGGCAAAAATATAAATTTTGTTGTTTATATTGGTAATTAATTAGTGTTAATATAATATTTTCCTTAAAACACTCGCTATACTACAATGACAATTACGATTATAGCGTCGGTTGTTCATGATTGCTTCGCAGTCATACTGAGACATGCTAGACATTCTGAAGCGGAACCTCTTATAATAATGAATTACATTAATATATAATACAAGAGTAAAATATAATAAAACCTCATTGACCTAGAAAACCGCAACGTGTCTCTTTAACTTACTTCTTCTCATTTGTATACATAAAGTATTGAACCTCTCACGTGTATTTTCTACACGTTCAAATAAAAAAAATATTATGGGAAAGGAAGAAATATAATATTTTTATTAGGGAGACGACGGCGAGTTGCCTTCTTGGATCTGTTGCTGATAGAAGCCCGCAACGGCAACCTTTCTGACGCAGATATCCGTGAGGAGGTGGACACTTTCATGTTTGAGGTAAGACATCATTCTAAATGCATCTCTTATATCTTTTCTAGTAAAAGTTACAAAAATCAATGTCTCTCGAGAACTTGGGGTCATTGGCAAGGACCTGATGTAATGCACTAGGAGTGACGAAACTGACGTTGGAATTGTAAAGATGAACTTAACGCGTGCGGCAAAACCTTTTGCTTTACTTCATGTCTCAGGGCTCCAGGATTAACCTTAGGCCTGCCTAAAGATAATCCTGGAGCCCCGAGGTCATAAAGCGAGCCCTAAGGCATGAATCACCTGCAGGTGATGGAGGTTGTGTCAGGTAAGCCGTAACGTGAGTAAGATTTTGAGCTAATGAAGAATATGGAGGTTAATGCAATGGCTCAATCAAATGAATCCAGTCCTTCTGTGTTAAAGTGATTTTTATTGGATCGTAAGCGTGTCTCCTGAAAATATTTGTCAATGCTCTTTTAAAAGGACAAACACTGTTTGTCGTCGTCAACAGCAATTCGTATCTATGCACACGCAACAACAAACAAAAAAGTCTCTTGTGGCTGTGCAAGAAATTGCATTCGAAGATTCGACAATCAACATTCGCCGATTGACGATTAGAAATGGAAAAACTGTTCTCTTTGCGGATGATACGAATATCCTTTACAATAAGATAATGTAAATAGTACATAACAGATGTTTCAAATCGGTTAAAGGTTTCAGTCCCTAGTAAAATATTTTCTGCTTCATAACATTTATACAATTAGAGACTATGCCGACCATCAAAAAGGAAAGTAATATTGATTTTAACAATTGTGGCGTCATGACGCGTCATGGGGGCGGTTACAAAAATACGCAGACGTGAACGGTTATAAAATATTGAATATTTATTCACAATGTAGATCGACACCTGAAATCCCTATTTACAAGTTTTACAATGGATATTATAACCGACTGTTACTAGAAGGAACTTTACCGGTCACCACGACCGCTTGCCTCGCGTCGCGTCGCACGCGCGCCGGTTTCATTCCCTTGCCTCCGTAGTCCAAGAAACAGAAGGAGGAGTTTTCGTCCGGGACCGTTTTGTATACCTTCTGGTCTGGCTCCGGAACTGCGTCATACTGCCGCTTTCGCCAGCCGCATTTCTCCGTCCCCCATGTCCACCAGGGTTCACAAGGCTGCCCCCGTGGCAGTTCACATCCGGATGTTTCCTCATCGCCCAAATACAGCCCTTTGTTTTGCGAAGCGTCCCTTCAGCACGCGCCGGCAACTATTTCCCATGTGCATTTCAAGTCTCAGAAATGCACGTAACTAATTTTGTACAAGGCGACTGTTATGACGCAACACAATGATATTTAATATATTATTTACCGTTTGACCGTATAATTGCCGTATTAACAAGTTGCAACAAGTATCGTACCTCAACTTCTGGGTCAATTATCATCATCTCGATCAGGTTTTTCGACCAATTTCCCTGATCCTTGAGAAAAAGCTTAGATGGCCTCTTGTTTTGATTCTGCACATAAATGTTGGTTACAATCTACAAACAATAACTATTTTGAAGAAGTTGCTCTTTCATAATGCAAGAAATGAATAGAAAATATTTAGTAGCGGTTGCCCTGTTTGTGGGAACCTTGCGACCGCAAGACGTCAACGTGCCATTAGAAGTGGTGAATCTGAGTATAAGTATTAAGTCTATATGAGCAGTAAAAGGCGGAATAACACGATCAAACATATTAATTTTCTGTCATAAAGGAAACTGTTAAGTAGTTGATGGATATTCCCGAGTTCCTAGATTTATAACAAAACAATACACACAGCCAGATACTGCACATTTTTCTTTCAATTTCTGCGCACAATGGAAATTAGTAACACGTATATCCTTGCATATTAATCGAGCAATTGCGTCCGTTCGTCACTCACGGTTGGGTCATGTTGCAGTGATATGTACAGGTGTCCCAGAAATTCGTTTTACTGTTTGAACTTCGATAACTCGAACAAAAATATAAATGTTTTTTAATCACAATGATGTTCATTTAAGATGTTAAAATGTTCTCTATTGCTAGAAATACATCGTCTACAACGTTGTGGGACAGACACGTGATACGGTTTCCATAGGAATGGATTCACAAGCAGTCACGACAGCCACTCTCATGTCATTCAGAGTACGCGGTTTTGTGGAGTAACCAGTTTTCTTCAGAGTTGCCCAGAAAAAAATGTCAGATCAGGGGATCTGGGTGGATATTCGACACTTCCGCATCGGCCTATCCACCTTTCAACAAATGTTTCATTGAAGACGTTTTGGTGGTAATGTGCCGGTGCGCCGTCTTGTTGAAGAAAACAATCTCTACCTGGGTAGACAGCTGGTACACTTGCTTCCCGTTAACATGTTAAGATAAACAGCACCTGTCTCCGTTCCTTCAAAAAATAATGACCCTACAAGTCCTCGGACAGCCTTTCCACATTACACTTACAATCCAGGACAATTACCAGCACGTTCTTTCACAAAATTGTCATTTTCTTTCGCCCAGTGCACACAGTTGTGGCGATTGACAGTTCCATTCAATTTAAATGTCGCCTCATCAGAATAAACAATCAAATCAGTCACCTGTTCATTATCACACATCCATTCACAAAATTGGTGACGCCTATCCGGAAGATCCTCATTTAACGCGTGAAGCAACTTGGGAATGTAGAATTTCCGCTTTTCTTGGTGTAAAATGCGGTGGAAAAAGGACTTGCCCACACCTGTCTCCCGCAATGCTTGTCGTATGGACTTCTTTGGATCTCTTAAGAAACTTAGTTAAACACCTTCAATTACTCTCTCGTTTGATACTGATTTCTTCCTACCACACAGCCCCTTCTCACATCACATTTCCATCTCTCTCAAACTTGTCGCGTAATTACGTAATTGTTACACGTAACGGTGGCCCAGCAATAAATTCTGCCCGCCATCGCCTTTGCAATTCTTTCACGTTCTCACATTTCCAATAGCACTTTATTATCCACTTTCGTTGCACAAAGGAAAGATTGCCAGCCATCTTGTCAGTTACTTGTCACTGTTGGTAAGTGAACCGAAAGTAACAATCAATAAACAGAACTAAGTGAAACAAAAGAAACAAGTGATTGTTATTCAGTCACACCATCTGTGTTATTATATCTGTTATTAACATTCAACCTGTTTATTATATCTGTTATTAACATTCAACCAGTGTAAACCCTTTTTGGGACGCACTGTATGTGCTGCTGTACAGTCTATCCGGCTTCAGCCAATGAGCTTCATGCACCGGTTTGCCTGCTTCTCACAGTATGAGCGGGAATTTTAAATCCAGCCAGATACCAAATAACGATCGCCTAGTTACAAATATTTGAAACTATTTTAAGTATATCTTAAATATTGCATACTTTGTTTCAACTATACCTTTATAGTGTTATTTTTGGTTGGTCACCATTGAAAATTGTCACTTTTTTTGCCACTTTCAAAGTGTTTGTCATTGACATTGCTCACTTTCACATGCAGCGTGGCCGCCAGAGCTTTTCAAACGAAGGTTCCGTGATTTCAAATATTTCATAACGCATCTGGCTGGTGCAGCGAAGAACAAGCAAGAAGGGGTGCGGGGAACAGCATACATATGTCCTTGCATGTTGGGTTAGATCACTTACCATCCACTAATAAAACAGAATTGAATATGAATTATTTTATAATTTGTAGTGGTGTTTAATTTCAAAATTCATCTATTTTCCAATTCCGTTCTCAGGGCCATGATACGACGGCATCTGCAGTATCATTTACCATGTTTGCACTATCCCACCATCAAGATGTACAGGTGAGTGATGAAACTGAAAAAAAATACTGCACATAGGGTTTTCATAAACTTACATCCTTAAAAAATCCTGTGATATATATATATATATATATATATATATATATATATATATATATTGGTTTGAAAAAATGGTTTCTAGGGAAAAATTTGCATTACAGAAACACAAAAACACTCCAAAAACATGTAAATTGTTTAATATTTACAAAATAAATTAATATATTTGTTTAAAAAGAAATATTAAGGGAGAAATAAAAAAGCAGTCGAATCGCGTAAATTGTGTACTTCTTTATATCTGGCTTAATTTTTGTTTCTGAACAAATATATTCATTTATTTTATAAATAATACACAATTTACATGTTTCTGGAGAGTTTTTGTGTTTCTTTAATTAAAATTTTTGTCTAGAAACCATTTTCTCAAATCAGAGTGCTTATTGCGGCACCGCCATCAGGCAAATCCACATAGTTTATTAGACAAAATATGTTTTGTTATTTACGTTGGTAAACACGTACTTAGACCAATCATCTAAACAACGCTTTAAAAGCGCGTCCATAGCAACGGTCATTAAAAGGCTCGAGAGTCCATTATAGTTATTTATGTATCAAGGGCGTTAAGTAGATGTTTTTGCCCCGAGGGCGACTTCCAAACCCGAGGGCCTCTGGCCCGAGGGGTTAGAAGTCGCCTGAGGGGCAAAAACATCTAGTAACGCCCGTGGTGCATACAAAACTTTATGGTTTACTAGTTCGTTGCTGAATAAAACAAGAATTCGAAACATTTTATAATATTTCTTGCGTCTAAAGTGAAAAGACGCATTGTAACAGTCATTTGTCAATATGACGTCAGATAAACAAAACAGAGTGTATATCTAATTTCTATTGCATAATCGTTATTGGACTGATTTGTTCGTACAAAATGAAAGAATATTGTGAAGTTCCTGTGGAAATTCTCGCAAAAGCTAACAAAACTATGGACAGTGGTTTCCATTAAAATCTTGAGAAATATATAAAACTCTTTATGGTGTATTTGAGATTTACCAGCGTGAATAACAGTGTAAATTGCGCTGATGAAACGGTACTTTTAGGTTATTAGCGCCTATTGTCAAACGTTATTTAGAATATGTCAAAACACCAAAAAATAACATTTCGAGGATGTTAGCCGATGTGCCTTATATATCGTATTACTATTACGAGTACCGCCACTAAAGAAGAATATAATTATGTCACTAAAAAAGATGGTACGTAACAGTGAAATGCGAGTGAATGATGGCAATTATAAGTTCACGGAAACATTTCAAAATTTCAATTTTCATATCAAATAAGCAAAATAAGGTTTATAACAATTTATTTTATTTATTTAAGCATTATGCCATTTATTTATTGTATTTGCTTGCATCTTAACTTTACAAAATCGAATTCATAACTAAGTTCTGTGTGTTGTGTTGGTATAAGAGCGGGCCATAAAGTATTCAAAAGGCCCTAGGGCATAAAGAAGCGAAAAGGCCCGCAAGGGTATTAAGTATACCGTTACGTGTTTTGTTTCAGGTCTGTAAACACACAGCAATGAACTAGTAAACCATAAAATATATTTTGGCGGACTTTCGGGTCTAGATTTTATCAGTGCTCGTAAATCTTGGTATAAATATGGATTTGACTTAAAACACAATTTTTGGGAATGAATGTAAACAATTGTCAGAGCAATATGTACCCGGTAGAACGTTCCTTTCTCTTGTGTATATTGTTCACGGTCAAGTCTGCAAGTTCTTATTCCGACAAGCACCAAATACTCCAAAAACAAGAATGACCTTCAAAAGCAGGCATATGTGATCGTCAGCCACTTGTAAGAACTTAAGTTACTTGCTCTTTTGATTTTTTAGGCTTGTAATTAGCTTATATTTTTTCTTCAAATATTGAATAACGTTATAATAGTATATTCAAATAAATTTTTAACAATTAGTCTTCAGTATTTACTATTATTTCAAATTATAGGGAATGAATAACTCACTTGGATACTCAGTCTTCTCATGTATTTTTATACATTTTTTCAGCATACTAATGTATGATTAGAGACTAGTTGGTTTTAATGTTTTTGATGGTTCGTTCAAAAATGCTAGTATAAATCTTCGTTAATGTCTCGTACATTCCTTTTCGCTCGTCAAACACAAAATAAATCATAAGCTTTTTCATAAGTAGTTAGAGAAGGCATCAAAGAATATCTTGCTTCGTCTGCTTCCTCCAGAATATCATTGGCACGAAAATATCTGCTGATACTTCGAAATTCGCGGATTTTTTTCTCAATCAGCTTGCATTACCATAATAGGCATTTAATTGTTAAATCACAAACAAAGTATCCAGCACAACCAACCCTTGCTACAGAAAACCGAGAGTAATGACAATTTTTTCTTAACTCTGAAAGTGATAAAAGATTATTTTGAATAAGCGATAAACTAGAAATAACAAAAAACATTGTATGTGACTTGTCCTTTATTAGTCTTTAAGGACTTTTCTATCGCTCCGCCTCGCAGTTAACCTTCCGGCTTCGTCCTTAAAGACCCATTTAGAGGACTTGTGATATAAATAACTAATAAAATTGTCATAAGAGCGTATTTTTGATGTTTCGACGTTTCTTTCCCGGACACCCTCTATATATACACATATACCTTTTTAATTCCACGTAATTCCCCATATATTCATTATTCTAGGCTTCTAAGTATATCAAATATAAGTACCTCCGTTTTAACATTTTACCATGCTTTGGTTCTGTACCTTAGGACAAAGTTTTTGAGGAACTGAAGACAGTTTTTGACAGCTCACAACCTCTAGAACCAACAATGCAACAAATTTCGGATTTGAAATACCTGGAAATGGTAGTCAAAGAGTCTCTGCGAAGGTACCCTCCTGTTCCGGTAATTTATCGAGATATCCACGAAGACGAGAAACTACCGGCGAGTATGTATTTAATTATAGAAAACCTGCCATTAATTTTTTTTCGAAGGTAAAACCAAATATTCTTTTTAAAATATTGTAAACTCAGGTTTTAACAACAAAAAAAACATACTGCTTGTACCGTTTAAATCTTTTCAAGAGGAATGTGGTCAATAATGCTTACACGAATAACACATTCCAAATAATATCCATGCCATTTCGTAAGATTAATATTGTCATGGTTCAGAAACCAAAGTCATGCAACTCAATGGCGCCTATTCAACGGTGATCAAGCGGTGTAATAACCGTCCACTTGCTTCCAGCCGGACATGTATTGCCAGCTGGTTCGACGATGGAGGTAAGCGTCATAGCTGTTCACCACTACGAAGAACTGTACCCGGATCCTGAGAGGTTCGACCCCGAACGCTTCTCAACGGAGGAGAGTACCAAACGTCACCCCTACGCCTATCTGCCCTTTAGCGCCGGGCCACGCAACTGCATTGGTGAGACCGTTACTGCCGACATGGTGTAGTTGGTTATGCGTTAATGTGCATTGCACGTTGTATTGAATACCGGTACACTCATCGTCAAAAAAAATCTGCACCCTGAATGACCCTACTGATCCGCTTCAAACTCGGTGGGTATTTTTCTCACCATTCGTTAAACCAATGATTTCGTTTTCACGGTCTGCCGTGCACTGGGGGATCGGGGGTTGGGGCGTGACGTTGCGCCCACCTGCCGAGATAAGAGGGCCTCAAACGGGCCTCACCCTGACAGCCGCAAGGTACATTCAGGAGATCCTGCAAACGGTGGCTCTGCTGTTCATGAACGCCAACGCCATGCCCTATTTCAACACGACAACGCGCGTCCGCATTCCGCAGCCATCTCCCGAGCATGCCTTGCAGCCGTGGATACTGTAGCGTCGTGGCGCGCTCAAACGGTGCCTACGTGCGCAGAGCAAGAAGATGAACAAAGGCGCAGAAGATGGCACATTGGGAATTTGTGCCTAGCGCGGATACGGCGTGGAGGCAATGGGGGCGGCGAAAGACCAATATAACGGGCGAGAGGAAGGCCTCCCTCCTCCTGCATTAGGTCTCAGATGTAGAGCGGTGTAGTAGCCGTTCGATTAAAATCTCTCCTAGTAGTGGGATCTATTTAGTTAGTTAATTGTAAGCAGTGAAATTTGTTATTTGTAACTACGGTCTAGTTTATGAATAAACTCACTGTTATTACAACCCACTCTCGTCTGTGTCTTGATTACACACGTAAGACGCCACAATACTCTGTCATGGCCAGTCACATCGCCAGACCTGTCCCTCATCGAGAATATTTGGGTTGCTTGAAGCGTGCGATCAGGAGCCCGACCCTACCCACCAATCTGCAAGAACTGTGCGCTCAGGTGCAAGCTGCGTGGGATGGACTAACACAGGCCTCCATTCGAGACTTTTACAACTCTATGTCGCTACGTCTGGACGCGTATGTTGGCCAACATGATGGCCCCACCCTATATAACGTACCCCTAACTAATGTACCGTCTGAGGCCGTTAAGCACAATAAATTCTGGTCCTACAAATGTGAAAGTGAATTCATTTCGTGTGCGTGGTACCCTCTTCCTGCCTGCCAACAATGATCGCAATCCTCCTCGTCCTTCTGGATGCAGTTTTTTTATGACGATGAGTGTATTTCAAACCGAAGTATGTAAAAAAACAACAAATTAACACGAATGAATTGTAAAGACAGACTGCTCAGTCGTTACCTCCCATTCGTTTGATCAGTCATTCCTTCATATACTTTCTGAACTGACGCTCATTTACGGTCAGCAGTTCATAACATGCTATATTCCATTCTCTTATTTCTGCGTCTCGCACGGGGAAGAAGATTAACTTTAGTGTGAACACTTTACACAGACTGTACCTAATGAGAAAGTAATCGGAAAGACTGCAAATTTCAGAGAGAAACCAGGAAGTCAATTCATGACAAGAAAGGGCGTAGAATTATTTCTGTGAAAACGTGCTTTAGAACCCAGAATTATTTCTTAGAAATGCAGCAAAGCAGGCTTCTCATTGTAGGTATTATGATCATCACGTCTGTTTGTCTGAACGGAAATACCTATCCAGAGAATGAACAGGTGAGGTGATCCAGAGACATGATAAACATTTTCTCGATTAATTGTAAGAAAGCGTAAAAACTAGTAACGAATAGGACCGAGTTTACCACCGTTTCACAGAAAATCGTTATTGTATTGTGAATCTTATGAAATCACTGCCTCTTATATAGAGTGCGTTTGCCTCGTGTACATAAAGTAAATGCTGAAAGGTTCAAAGCTGTCAAGTCAGTGCATGAAGTTGCAGTGAGTTTATAGAAGTTCTCAACGTATCCTTCGAGAAGAAATTCTCTGCGATCACAGAAGTCTCCTTTTCTTCCATTTGCCTTTTTAATACATCTTTATTTTTCATTCTGAAATACATAGCTCAGTTGCATATTCACTTTTGCATATGCATTGTATGGCTTATATCTATTCTTATTTCATAATCTTAAAACTAACTCTAACTACAAGAGGTAGGAAGCTACGAGTACAATCTGCGGCTACTGTTAACAATATTGTTCACGATTATGTTCAGGAAGGCTTCAAAAGGGTTTCGTTTTCTTTTCGTGTTGGAGAATCGTCTGTTGAATCGATGTTATAGCGGAAAGCGTGTACAGGGTTGATAGTTAAGTAAAAGTAATTATAGAAGTGGGTTAGTTTTTTAGTGATGGATGTTATATTCAGTTTTTTGTGTGTTTGTTTGTTAGATATAAACCAAGGACCGAGAATTGCGAAACGGAGAAATCTATTTGGATTATTTGCAGTTCATTTATGGTTCTAGATGACACATTACTCCATACGGGGCATGCGTAAAACATTAAGGGTCTGATTATTGATTTGTATAATGTGATGGCATTGTCTATCGATAGGCAAATTTTGAAATTCATTAGAGGTTTTAATTGTACTATTTTGCATTTTTATTGTTATGATTTGGTTGTAATATGGGAATTACAGTTCGGTTTTGTATCTAAATATAGCCCAAGGCATTTAACTGTTTGATATTCAGTAGTCCATGGTATTGTACTGTTGTTGATTGTAAAGGGGGAAGGAGTGTAGGAGTGTTTTAGCGAGAATACTTTGGCAGTGGATTTTGTTGCGTTTAATTTAATTTACGAAATTGTTGACCAGTTGTCTATTATATCTAGATGCTGCTGTATTTTTTTCAGTATTGGTTTCCTCCATTTGTGCACGATGCTGAGAAGGGGAAGCTTCTCACGGCCAATTTCATCAGCCAAATTCATTTTTAAGAGCACAGATGTTTACAAACGAGTCAGTTTAAGTCGTCACGAATCGTTAAAGATGTTTTTGGAATTTTATATATCAATAACTTTTGTTGGTTGAAATATGAAGTTCTAAATGATAATTTAAAATGATTATTACTTAAAACGAATCTCGTTTGAGGTACACTTGTAGCTCATGATCCGCATATCCCAAAAAGAGGGATTAACATGACTAAGATGGAGACGCAGGTATGCTAAGTTTTCCTCGTTGCTCTAATAATATCTTAATGTTTCTAGTCTTTCTGTTACAGTAACAGGATATTAATACAGTCATTAGTAAACTAATGTGGTCATTACTCACGCAAGTGTAATTCATCTTATACTGAGGGAATCTTGAATGATTCCTGGCCAAAACCGACTCGTCACTTCGCAACTCTTGGATTTATCAATAATTTCCCATGATCATGCGGTATTAATTATGCTACAGACGAAACCATAGACTACATCATTTCATACACCTTAGCCAGACATTCACGGAGCAACAAACTCAGTGTTTTAAACTGACAAATTTACCGCGGTCTTCTCGGTTTACGATGTAATTTGAACGGTCATAATGAAACTGTCAAAGTGTACTTTTCCAAGGTAGGTTCCAGTTCCAGACACTTCTACTCTGTATATTCTGTCGAAAAGTCACTAATGTAAGTCATGTGTACACCTGTAAGAACTCGTATATGTATCATGTTATACCGCTCTGAAACGCCTTATGCGCCGTACATTCCACATATTTTTGCTTTTCATTTTTCGTAATAAATGTACAAATCTGTCTCCAGGCCAGCGCTTTGCCATGCTGGAACTGAAGAGCATCATCGCTAAAGTGGTGTGGAACTTCCGCATCCTGCCGGACCTCGATTACGAGCCGCAGTTGTCCTGGAAGCTCATCCTGAAGTCCGAGAACGGCCTGCGCATGAGGCTGGAGCAGCGGAGCTAGAGACGTGTCTCGGCGATTCGAGTCAGTCTCCTGATTCGGATCTCCGCGCTAGCTGATCTCCGTAGACGGTGTTAACAGGAGTCAAACTTAAGACTGTTTTCATGAGAGAGTAACATTAACTTCTAAGCAAAACGGACATATTAATTTAAACAGTTTTTTTATCTTTTGTATAAATTATTAAAGTTATAAGAAAATCAACGGATGCTAAGGAGTAAAATGTCGATTTTCTATTTTTCTGAGTTAGATCAACCATTAAATAAAAATTTTAAACGCTAATTACGTTGGGTAAAAATCATTATTCAAGTAGAACCTTTGTTTTAAGTATAAGAGTATTATTATTCAAATAAAACATGGTTTTAGAGAGATTATAGAAAAAAATGAACATTCAAATAAAGATTTCCGACATTACCATACATTTCTGACATCACATTACAATAATATTCAATGTTTGTACAAAAATTGTAATAAAGTTTCTTATTGAAAAGTTTAAGTATTGTGAACGAATAAATTAACACCCATGTGCAGACTGGCTACTCAAGAACTGTGCGAACGTGTTGCCTCGGCCTCCCGGGCGATGGGCACGTCTTTCCTCTAACTGCTTGCGCGACGACGTCTGCACGCTTTGACTCAACTTCCCCCCCATGTGAAGTTTAAAATACACTCAAACTCATTTACAAAACTCGTTCTATGTTACACATGCCGACCTGGATGTCTGAGGTGGCTAGAGCGTCAACATCGAGCGATTGTTGGCTCGATCGCCCGGGAGACAACTGTCCGAACTCCGCACTCTTATTGAGTGGACGCACTGTATAGATAGATAGATAGATAGATATTTATTTCCGCAAATAGGTTTATGCAACCTGGTGGCAGAACACTAAATTTACATTATTATTAAAAATTACATATTATAATTAAGAATTAAATTCAATGTAACTTAAAATAATTTGAAGACCGTAATATTAATAAAATTATGATAACAGTGATGACAAAAAAGGCTTTAACAACAATAACCGCATTAATTCTTCATTTTATGGTGGTCTTCTACAAATATTTTACATCAATAAATACACGACTTTGTATTACACTGACGACCACTCCACTTCACTTCACTTCACCTTGTACTTCACTTCTCTTCAGTATTGCACTACACTTCACAACACGTCACCACACTTCAATACGAATACTACTTAAAATATAATTATATATTTAATAAAGCATAAGAGTATAAAGTAAAGTATAAGAGTATAAAGTATAAGAGGGACGGAACCAGCTGATCTTTTTTGAGGGGGAGAGCATCAAAGATTTTTGTTAAATATGAAACATTTTTGTTATTATATTGTGTATTATTTTTGTAGTGTATTTGTGATACTGTCTGTCTCTGTCTGTCTCTACTTGGCGTGACAGCCCGCGTACGGGCTATGGCTTACCAGCAGCATCCTGGACTTGTGGCCAATCGCTTAAGGGGTACGTGTGGTTAGCACGACGATAGCGCTACGCCGTATTCTGACGCCTAACGTATCGTACTTATCAACCAGAGAAGTGAGATTTCTCATCGTCACACAGCAACATATATACTGAGACATTGTAAAGAAAACGCACACTATAGTCTTGCCTCGACTGAGAATCGAACCCGGGGCTGCGTCATGGGACTCACAACGCTCCAGTTTTTTTGATTTAGAATTTGAAGCATTCCTAGAGGGCTTTTTTTCGGGGGGTGCATGTCTCCCATAGTCCCCGTTGGATCAACCACTGCTTTATAAACTTAACATAACGCCAAATAGTCTCAGAACGCTCTGTTTTTATGGATTTTGAATTTGAACCATTAAAAGACGAGAAGAGAGTTTTACAAGAACGTTTGCAATTATGCAACGGACAATTTTAAATCCATGCATTTGACGCTTTTGGCGTCAGACGCAATCGTGCACCAAGAGCTTCAGTTATCAACGATACCGAGTGCGTGGCAACATCACTTCGAAGGATGGAGGGAAGGCAGCCAGTGGTTTTGGTAGGATTGCAGTTGCCATTCAATTGTAGCTCACACACAGTGGAATTATTTTTTTTTAACGTGATCGAGCTAAGATTGGCAATTTTGTTGTACGTAAATTTGAACGAATAACCATCGCTTCCCGAACATTCGGGCAACATATTGGCGGCAACTGCGTGCCAAAAAACGCCCTCCCTCGTAAACACGAAGTATTTCCCTACCCGACGCGTCTCCCCTCCCACCAGTGCAGTGGCGGCGCGCGGCGCGGCGCGGCGCGGGAGGGGGCGTGTCCCCGCGGGGGGCTCCCGGGGCCCGGCCGCCCGCGCTCGCCCGCCCAATTGCGCGCTGAATGGGCGGCGCGGCGCGGCCCCGCGGGCCCTTCCGGCGCGGCGCTGGGGGCGTGGCGGGGCGGGAGGGGGCGGCGTGGGCGGCGGGGGCGCCCCCGGCGGCCGCGCTGCCCATCTACAGGCCGTTTCCGGAAGCGCCCTCGAGCATGCGGGCCCGGGGAGCTGGGCTCTGGTCCCCACTAGGCTTAGGTATGGACTGTAGTACATTCGAATCTATGTTTCAACAATTTCAAGAAAATAATACAGTGAAACCCTCATTAACGCGAATTCCAAGGATCGAAATAATCGGAGTTCGTGTTATAAAAATTCGAATTAACAGAATATTATAAAAGTCCATATTACCGTAATACCTTGCCGGGACCGAAGTTTTGTTCGGGTTACAGCGAAATTCGTGTTAAGCGAGTTCGTGCTATCGAGAGTTTACTGTAATTGCTTTTCTGTCTTGATTCCTTCCTTCCCAGTTATCTCACTTTTGTCAAAATCAATTACTTCTATAGATTTTCAGTCATTCAAGCATAACCTTCTGTGAGAAAATATAATTGTCAAAAATGAAATCGACAAAATGAAAATGTAATTAGTTGAGAAATATAATTGGCAAAAATGAATTGAAATCAGACTTAATACATAGTAATTACCAGAAATCAGCAATATTTGAAATTCAATAATAAAAGTGCTATTTAATGTTTATTTTGTGCGATCATAGAAGAAACACCCTGGTAATAAGATTAGCATTTCTTAAAAAATATAGAAAGTGTAGTTTGAAATGAGTTTTATGGAAGTATCAACACTGATTTGAAAATGTATTGTTTCAAGTATGCTTTGCTCCGTATTTTGTATTTAATTGGCGAATATCTTCTCTTCATTTCGAAGAGTGAATCATTCACAGCAGGGAAAGGAGTAACAGCTTTTGAAACACCAAGTTTCATGACTATCAAGTACCGGACTTAAACATCAGAGCAAACGAGCAGAAATTACTCAGAGTGGCACAAATTCAGTAATATAATTGACGAGTGCAGCTCAGCTTGAAAGAGAGGATGGAGAATCGTAGGGGATGACTGAAAAGGGAGAGCTACAATGGAAGCAATGCAGCAGACTGAAGCCCCGGAGGTAGCGGCACCATGGACGTGGGTAGAGGGTGCGGGACGAGGGTGAACGATGGAGAGCGGGTCACGGAGATGGGATAGGGAAAAGGGGACGAGAACGGCGCACCGAGAGGGACAGGAACACTGATAAGGTGAGGGACGAGGTAGGGGCGGGAACGAGATCGGGGAGGGGGACGAATACGGTGACGGGATTGGGGAGGAGACCGAAACGGGGACGTGTTCAGTGGCGGAGAAGGAAACGGAAACGAGCACGGAGGCGCAGGTGGGGACGGACACGACGGCGGGATGGGGACGCGGACAGGAAAGAGGATAGAGAAGGTGACAGAGACATGGACAGGAACAGGAACTGAGCAGGGGCACACTCTCGGAGTGCAAGTTCTGTAAGTGTAGTGTACGTTCTCTGCTCGGGATGTGACTGTGATCTTCTCCTGCTAGATGGTGAAATTCGGCGCATATCTACGTCGGCTTGCGGGAATTGTCTCCAACCAGGTGTTCCCACCATCGGAACATCGCCCCAGGTGGGACAAGCTCTAAGCTTTCGACTGCTCTCCCGACTGGAGTGGTAGTGTAGTGAATGTGAGTGTGTGTAAAATGTAAGAATAGGGCAAGGAAGGGGAAGGAAAGATCGCGCGCGGTCTGTGGCCCGTTTCATGGGTACAGCTCCGGCATTCACCTGCCGTTGATCGGAGAAACGACGGAAAACCACCGATTAGAGTAGCTGGCCGCTAGGATTCTTCTCTAGACACTGGCTGAACTCGACCTAGCTATCTAACTAATGTCGAAAATCCTGCCACCGTCGGGAGTCGACCCCTAAGACTTCCTGGACGAGATTGGAGACAGGGACGGGGATTTCAAGAAGGCAGGGAAGGAGAAAGTGACAGGGTGAGAAAAGTGGATTGGCAAGGGGATGGGAAGGGGAGGGGTGGGGGTGGTGGAGTTGGTGCGGGCGGGGGCGGGGTGCATGGGAAACGGCGGGGCAGGTGCGCAGGGGTGGCGGCTGACAAGGGGTGTGTGGGGCGTGGGGGAGAAGGGAGTGAGAAGACGACGCGAGGGCTGCGAGCAGCAAAGCGGCTCTGCGCGGGCGCGCGTGTGGGATCCACGCGCGGGAAGTGTCTTTGTGTTAGCACAACGCGGGAGGCGTCGACCAAACAGGTGGAGCAACCTCTTGCTGCATGTTACTTGAGCTGAGCATCACGGCGTACCGTGTGATTGTCCACTTCGCTGAAGTAGGCGAGAGTGAAACGGAACTCCTCTGTTCTACAGCGTAAATACCAGGTAGTTTATGTTCCCATGGGAGAATTTTCGATTTAGAGGTAGTACTTACTATAGGTTAAGGTAGTAACAAGAAGCATTGCTGCTAACAATTTGCAAGATACAGCAATGCTGTCTAACAAAGATAACATAATATCACGTTGCACAGCATATCACTATCGAGGAAGATAAACCATTATTTCTTGTTTGTTATTATACTTTTCTAAACCAAAATTAATATTGTTTCGTTGCTGCCGAAAATTGTTCCGCCACTATTTTTTCTACTGGAAGAAAACTAACTAAACAGTAAACTCGATGGAATTCATTAGAACTCGAAAATTATTCTTGAGTATTTGCTTCATATGAGTACGTATCCATAGTAATTAAGACATAAGTATTTACCTAATTGCAAATAAACTTTACCAGATAGTTATTACATACTGCGTTGGGGATTATAAAAGAACGTACGCAACACTCAAGAAGATACTTGACCTACCTGACAAAACCTAACCTCTCCCTCTCATTTCGTTAATGTGTCTCAATTTCAAACCAACGATACTATTAATACGGTGTCTAAAAAAGGTAAGAACTGATTTTCAACAAACTGTATGCCCCAAAAAGGAATTTCGTAAAAGTAATTACAAAAAATACTTACGTAAAAGGTAACTGCAAAATAATTAAAAGGGCAAATAAATGTTTCTAAGACATTCATAAAACAGATTTTAATAGTGTTTTTTTACACTTTTACTGGAAATTCCGATCCTTGGACATTCAACCTATGCAACACAGCAGTTTGGAAGGTTCATTTGAATCTAATAGTTGATTTCCTATCGTAGATAGTGTATTTAATTGGAAGTAATCTTTGGGATGCATTGGCACGTAGTTACGAAACATTTGAACGAGCGTAATGTGTGGGATGCTTCATACAAAAAAACTTTTCCTCCTCTTAGTGTTATTACTCAAAAACTATTCATATTTTTCTTAAAAGTGACGCCATTTAAAAATCTAAATTAAAGAGCAAAATTGCGTTAAGAAAGAAACTTCGGGCATTAATATTTGCGGCGTAGGACAGAATAGAATATACATTTAAATTTTTACAATTTTCAAAATTTCAGAGGATTCAATGAAAATCGAAATTGTTATTTATAAATGCAATTTCTTCTATTAGGGAAAAAATTATATAAAACTAGAGGTGCTACAACATACAAACATTGCACATAATTTCAGGCATTATTTGTTTTTCACAATTTTCAAAATTTCCGAGATTTCAATAAAAATGAGACCTGCGCCGTTTGTCAATTGTCCTTTGTCGTACACGCGAAAAACTTTTAAAGAAAAAATTGCAACAGTGTTTGAAAAAAATATTTATTGTCCGTATATTAAGATTACGTGAAAACTACTTCTTTTATCCAATAATTCTACATGGATTTATTTAAAGATATGTCTTTGAAGAACAGATTTCATTAAGGAAAAACCTGTCATCAATATTGTGACTGTAGGAGGACGCCGAACAGATAGTAAGCTTTTACAATTTTCAAAAATTCAAAGTACTCTTTCAGTGAAATTTTCATAATAATTAATGCTTTGTTATTGAAATGCGAAACTACTTAAAATATTAGGAGTAATACTATGCATGTAATGTTAATTTAAACCCAACATACAATGTTTGAATCAATACATTATTTTATTTTATTTTATCAACTTCGGAATTGATAATAATTGTTTTCACGTATTATTATGCTATACAGACAAATATACATTTTCACTTTGTATACTAAGAATTAACTTAATAATCGATGCATATATGCGGATTCATTGAGTGAGATTCATATGAAAAAGCTTCTAATACAACATTACTAGATGTAGATCTTACACCGAATGCGATCTACTTACATAGTATGTTAGTGAGTACAACCCGACACGATAATCCGCAAGACTGCAACATTCAACGAGACAACGCCAGGTGCAAACATCTGCAATCTTTCCTGGGGACACGCACCAGGTGCAGCCCTCTGGTACGAGTACCTGGCGTGTCCTTTACGGAGTAGGGGGTGTGGGACCACGCCCGCAGCAACCGGAGACGGAGGTTGGGTCGGCGAGCGGAGGGGGTGGCCGGACGCGCCCCGGAGCACCCCGGATGTGCCGCGCGCCGCCTTGTTTCCTGCCCATTCTCCGGCGCGACCGTCGCGTAGCCGTAAGCGCGGGGGCGGAGGCGCGGGCGGGCGCGGGGGCGTGGGCGGCGGCGGGGGCGGAGGCGCGGGCGGGCGCGGTCGCGGTGGCGGTGGCGGGGGCGCGGGTGGGCGCGGGCGCGGGGGCGGGGGCGGGCGCGGGGGGCGGGGGCGTGGGCGGGCGCGGGGGGCGGGAGCGGGGGCGCGGACGCTCGCAGCGCGTAATCCGAGCACAGCTATTGAGACATTCGTATTTAGGAAGACTCGCTTTTCAATGGCGGGGAAGATTTGTTCTGGGTGGATGTGGCTTGCTTTGGTATTATTCAGAAAGGAATACAATACTTCATTCCCCGTTTCCGCTGTATTTTTCTTTTGGGGGGGGCTAGAAATCTGTTTTGAGTATATCTCTATTGGAAAATAGATTAGGTCCAGAATAAATGTAAAATCGGGAAGAACCGTTCAGAGCAGACGTAAGTCTTATAAAAGTAATAAAATGTTATTTCAAATAATGATAATAATAATAAAAACATCCCAGAAAATTTACGAATATTAGATATTTCTAAAAAGCACTTGACACAGAAGTATATTTTCCTAAATACTTACCGCATTACCCATACTGTTCTTCTGGGAGGCAAGACATGTGACTATGAAATCACCTGTGGCGAAAATCATGATGCTATTTAAACGCAGGTCTTCCTTTAAACCATCAATGTGATGAATTAATACAATGATAATAATAATAATAATGATAGTAAAATAATAATAATAATCATCATCATCATCATGTTTCTATGAATTCACAAGTAAATATACTTTTGTATAGCGTCATTTTAAAGATATTATCAGCATCAATTAAGATAAGTTTTTCAAATATAAAACGATAAGTCTATACAAATAATGGTTCTAAAAGTAACTGAGAGACATATCTCACGTTTAGCTGTAAAAGTCACATTCATTAATCATACACTTTAACATCACGTCTATGGTTCACAGACACTACTCCAAATTTTAAAAGAAACTATTTAAAAAGGTGCATTTTAATAACAATCTCAAATGTCTGTAATAACAGATACCCCATTAGTTCTCTTTTAATTTATTACCAATTTATCACGGAAATGAGATTATTATGCAGAATGCTCCCTACAAGTTTACAAATACCTCTATTGTAATTTTTTTACTGTGTGTTTATCATTCAAATTTCATTAATGGTACTTCTGAAAGCAGTAGTTGTAAATTTTGGAAAAAAAATTTACTAGTTCTGGTAAATATGAATATGAATAACACCAATATTATTACACGACAGCCTGCACAAACTAGCGCATCAATAAGCAAATCATCGCGTAAAGTGAATAAAAGCGCACCCCTTGTTTTCGCATGCAGCAAGAGGCAGGCAAAACTATTTACCTTCACACCCCCATTACCCCGTCAGCGCACGCCGCTTGTTTTACAACGATGTCTCATTCCCCTGCCGACGCGTCCCACGTCTCCCCGCCCTTATTCCCCACCCCACGCGCGCCCACGGACTCAATCAGCGAGCGGCGGCGGCGGCGGCGCTGCGTTGGGCCGGGGAATCCCCGCGCGGCGCCACGCGACCTACGCGGGCGCCCCTGGCGGCGAGGGCGCTGCACCAGCGCAGTGCAACGCCGCACCGCCATTTCGCATGCACCCTTGCGCGACGCGACGCGACGCTGATGGAACCGCCCGCCCGCCCGCCTGCACGCGGTTCGGCCGCACGCGTGCAAGGACCGGCGGGTGGGGAGGAGGGCGGGTAGGCGGGCGGGCGGGCTTGCTGGCGCGGACCCCCCCAACTTATGCAAAACGCATTTGCATCGAGGATTGCACCTTCATTCACGATGCAATTCAATTCGAAATTTCGTTGTTTGTACAGACGTTGAAATTATATTTGAATATCTGAATAAAAATGAAGCGGTGCGTGAGAGGGGGCGCAGTTACTGGCTAAGCACCCGAGGGTTGGGAGGATGGGAGGGAGCGAGGGAGGGCGGGACTGCGGCCCGCGGCGCCCCTTTGCCAGGTGGAGGAGGTGCGCTGGAGGGCAAGTGTTGGCGTGGAGTTGGGTGGAGTTCAGGCAAGTGTAGACTTCAAACGGTGCAGGGAATATGCCAGACTTGTCGAGGGTTGTCGAGTAAATCAGTTTCATACACTGCGAATATACGGTTACATCTTCCACTTGTGAGTGAATGCTGCAACTACAAATCGTTATACCATTACCACTATCTGTTGAAGGTTCATCAGCTTCATTGCGGATGTTTCAAATAAGGAAGGACAACTTCTGTTGATACATGTTATGCAGTAACCATAACTATGCAGAACGCGGCGATTAGAGCAACCCAATTACGCGAAATTGAGCATTCGCGTTGGCATAGTGGCAGCGAAAACGACATCAGTAGCTCTATCACAGGATCTTTGTTACCGCAGGAAACGACGTCACTGCGGTGTACGTCACCCTCAAGGCTGTTTATGAGCGCTTGGGTGCTTCCGGGGAGCGAATAGGATCTATGGGAGAAGCACTAATTACAAGAGTCGTTGGGCTAATTAGATAATAAACTAAGACATAGCTCTTAGATGAAACTATTGACAGACGCATTACATTGTTATGACCAAGAAGTGAATAAAGTGTTTGGAGTACGACAACTTCTTTGATTCAACAGAAAACACAATGTAGGGTAAGCTGTGAGTAATAAGATAATCCCACGAGATAGAGGTGAATGTTGTAGATCCAGGAAATAATAACAGCGTTCTCTAGGAGGAAACAAGAATATGAGAATATGAAGGATATTTCAGTTAACAAAGAATTTAAGACACCCCAAAAAATAATACATTACATATTAAAGAGGAGGAAGACGACAGAAAGAAATTGAAAGGGTTATTATAAGAATAATTAAGGAAACGAAGTATTCTATTGGAAAAAAAAACTATAAACAATGAATGAGAAGAATGATATTACGTTACTAGAAAATTATTGTCAATTATTCCAAAACAAAAAACATACAGAAAAAGGCGAAAATAAGTGTCCCAAAACGATAAATTTGTATTGAAGGGAAAGTGCATCCAGTACTAGTGGTGCTACAGTAAGGTAGACTGTCTCGCGCTAGTTAACTTTCGAATCTCTTACGTGTTGATGAGCTTCTCGGTATTGCCACACCCTCTTCCCAGCTGCTACCTATCGGCACTTAAAATAAATTGTCTCATATTTTCTCAATTTTTCTGCCGCATAAGAATAGTAGAATTGAAATGTGGCTAAGAATATTACAGAAAATTTCTGTAGCTGTTTTTGGGAAAAATGCGTTTGAACACTACTGGAAATGCGCAATTTTGAGTTTATTTTCATAGAAAATTTTGAGGTTTCGAGAATTCACTTGAACTTAAAGTGCAATAAGATATAAAACGCTCGTAATGTAATTATAAATGACGTAAGAAATAATTAAAAGACATTTAAATATCAAAACATTTTTGGGGAAATCAAACGAATGAATAAAAATTGTGTTTTTGTCACGTTGTTCACTGTATTTAGCGGTAACCGTACAAAATGTGTAAAGAAAAAGTTGGAGCCGTTGTTGAGAAATTCTTGTTTTTATCGTTGCCAATATTTCACTCAAAATTACTCGAAAACCACTCGTAATTTGAAAAATAGTTCTGAACCATATTTAAAGGTCTTTTTTTATAGAACTGATTTCATTCAGAAGAAAAATATCTATTTTCAATATTATAGTACAGAAAGTTATCGAAAGAGTAGTTTATGCAAATAGTTTATAATGTTAAGCTTTATTCCATGAGAACATGTTTCGAAAACGAGCGACGTTAGGACGGAGTTTTCAAATTTCTACGAATGCATTATAAAAGAGTTGCTACGCAATTTTTTTGTATAACAGCATTATAAATATATAAGGGAATCAAACTTAATTTTGCGAAACAACTTTCTTGTGACGTCTCGGATATTTGACATCTGTCCGAGAAAACGGTGGTCGGCTATTCCGTTTACCTGAACCTCCACCCACCGATCCTCTCACTGCGATTGGCTGAATGTGTGATAACGCAATCATTCGTGCTGCAAAATCTGATACATCATCATTTATGCCTTAAAATGCCCGATTAAAACGATTTCTTACAACAGGAAAGGTCGTATACAGTGCTGGTATACAAAAAAATTAAACTTTTAAATTTTACAATTTTCAAAACTTCAATAAAATTGTGACATACAACATTTTTATAAGGTACTTTCTGCAGATAAAAAATTCAAACATTGGAGCAATTTTTGGAGAACAATTTGAATATGTTGAGTCTTTATATAATGTATTACCAAAAATTACAATATCCGTTTCAAATTTAAGGGGCTGCAACATCAGCCAGATCAATCAAAGAATGTCAATTTTGGTGAAAAATACTGCTTACGGTTTATCCGCAAGCGTTGTTCACACACAGATGAACAGACAGACGTTTTGCTGTAAACCAATTTTTCTGTATCAAGAACACTATAATTAGATCAAAGTGCTAGAAGAAGTAATATACTACTTATAGGAAAAAGTATTATCCACTTTTGGGTATCAGAGATTTACAATACGCAATTTTCTACTGAAAAAAATCGCCGGTTCTCTCTGCAGAATTATGTAGCATTCTCTGTAGTATGAGTATAGTGTGCAAGAAAACAACACTAAAATTATGCTAAACACCTATTACTGTCGACGAAAGGAAGATAATTCGCAAATGTATAATGTTTCAAAACGAGATGAGAAAGAAAAATGTTGCAGCATGAATTAAAAGACGTCAAGACAATTTTCCGCACACGTGCTATAGACTGCTGTAGTAGTGCTAGCAGTCTACAGCACACTGCTATAGTAGTCTACAGCACACTGCTATAGCAGTCTACAGCACACTGCTATAGTAGTCTACAGCACACTGCTATAGCAGTCTACAGCACACTGCTATAGTAGTCTACAGCACACTGCTATAGTAGTCTACAGCACAACAGAACACGTGCTTAACGTGGCCTTTTAGAACAGAGAAAATTACTCCAAAAATTGTGTTAAATCTTGTAATTCAATTCAGTTCTTGTGTTCAATTTTATTTAATATATTATTTTATCAATACGAAAGATATTTTCACGGACATTGAATCAGAAAAGTTACAAACATTATATGGACGAAAATGCTTTGTATATCTTATATTTGAACTTTTGAGTAACTAACCCACGTATTAATGACACATGTGAGACTTTACGAAGGTGAGTTCAAAACGTTTGTTTTTTTGTTGTTGTTTTTTTTTTTTTTTTTTGCATTTACAAACTCAGAGGATTAGTTGGCAGCGTTGAGTAAAATTGCTAGATTCCTTGATCCCGAATCTACCGAAAATGCTAGTGATCCCTGGAATTGAGATTCCTAGAGAGGGGAGACGGCAACCTGAAAGTCGTCCTGCTGACGTTCGTAAGCTCTTCGCTTATTCATGCACCACCAACAGGCAGTGAGGTATTCTGCGGGACCCATGCTCTGTCCTCTCCTCCGGCCCTGGCCCTAAGTGGCGACGAAGGGCGGGAGCGCGAGGGTCGCCAAAGCTTGCCCCCTGCGTGCCCCCCGCTACCCACCGCCTGCCCTTCGCTCGCCATCCTCCGCCCTCCGCCCTCCGTCCGCCGCCCTCCCCCCCGTCCGCCACCCACCGCCCGTCAGCCCGTCGCTCGCCGCCTGATCCACTTCCGCCCAGCTTCTTACACTAAACAGACTCTACGACCAAGGGGAGCCTGACTTTGCATTATTCATACCCTAACTGCCTACAGTTATATCGTGTCTCCTTGGTCATGATTATTTCCCCTGCTTTTCGAAGACGTGTAACTGCATGAAATCCGGCTCTGATTTACCGTTCTCTCGGTCCTTATTATTCTTTGGAGTGATTTCACGACTTCTGCATTTTTAAAGCTTTTCCGCTGGATGATTTTATCCCATTATCCCCCGAAAATGCACTATTATGAAACATTTCCCTCCCCTCCTAAGAGCCTGCTTTAGTTTGAGCCTAAGCTTTGCCATATATTTTGAATTCTTCGCACCTTTTGAGTGGATAAATTGCTTCTAAAGCCAAAGCATAAGCTCTGTTCTTTTTCATGTAAATCATGAGTGTTTAAGAGAGGGTGAGAGTATAAAGTGTTTATAGAAGCGTTTTCGACATGGATTTCACATCGATTTTTGATGAAACTAACCTAAACAGTCCAGTAGTAAGAAGTCAATACTTTCTTCACAATTTTACTTATAACGAAGTTAGAGATGTTTGGTAAGGATCTGAAACGTCCGTTCCAATACAGGAAAGTAAAAGGGGTAGTTATTACCGTGAGGGAAAGGGTATTGATACAAAAATGTATTCGCAGAGATTATGTGGGTTTGCGTAAGGTATCCATACCGGGTGACTAGTTATGAACACATAAACAAGAGGAGTTATAAAAATAACTTTCTTGACTTTTAAAACAAAACAGTATTCAAGCGAACAAGAAAGTACATTTTCAGGGTGGTATTAATTTAGCCTTCTTTTGAAGGAAAAAGAAAACAAAACTAGAGAAGAGTTTGATTGTTCACCAGTGAATATAAGAGATCCTGATTAAGATATACAGGACCTCTGCAGAGTATTAAAATTCAATAATTAGTAAGAAAAGAATGCAGTGTGTCTAGTGACTTTTCAAAATATCAAAAATATTCTCATTTTTTCTTTATTATAAAATATATAGAGAGAATTAATTTGATTACAATGGACACTTCCTTCCCCCTTCTCCCTCTCTCTCTTTCACGCACACACACACACACACACACACACACACACACACACACACATACACACATACACATATTCTAAAATAACCGAGACATTGAGGGAAAAAAACGTTGGCTGTACACACACATACACACATACACATATTCTAAAATAACCGAGACATTGAGGGGAAAAAACGTTGGCTGTACACACACATACACATATACACAGATTCTAAAATAACCGAGACATTGAGGGAAAAAACCCGCTGGCTGTACACACACATACACATATACACATATTCTAAAATAACCGAGACATTGAGGGAAAAAACCGTTGGCTGTACACACACATACACATATACACATATTCTAAAATAACCGAGACATTGAGGGAAAAAACCGTTGGCTGTACACACACATACACATATACATATATTCTAAAATAACCGAGACATTGAGGGAAAAAATCCGTTGGCTGTACCGGTATTATATCACCAGGGATCGTCTTACCATTCACCTTGCGCAAGGTGTGCGTGCATTGAACGCGCTCATCCTCCCTCCTTATCCACCTGCGTCGTCGCGTCCCACGCTCTGGTGCCCAGGGACGGCCCAGCCACCCCCTCCCCCCCCCGCCCGACGCCCCGTGGAGAGAGAAGCGTCTTGAATGGGCCGCCCATTGAGGGTTCGCACAATGGTGAGGGAGGGTGGGTGGGGGAGGAGGAACCTGACGCGTCGCCTCCTTCTTTGGTCACTCTCCTCCTCCGCCGGACGTCTTAGATTTAAGGCGCCGCTGCACACGGCACGTGGCCGCCAACAACCACACTCGAGAATTAACTCCTGCGGTGCTTTATACTATCGCTGGAGATGGTAGATTTTAGCAATAGCTAAAAAATGCGAAATGATACCAAATACTAAGCAAATCAGTAATTGTATATTTGACGGTCGGTGTAGTATATTTTTGAAAGATTTTATTTATTGTATACTATGGATGTCTGGAAAGTATATCTGATCATACATAATTTGCAATTCTTCTGAATCAATATTTCTTTTTATACTTTTAGATGCAGATAGATTTTACATATTTTTATATATATTAAAAACTACAGTGAACATTATTCTTTTATTTTCATGACATGCTACTTTGGATATAATTTTTAGACTAAAGATTACTTATGAAATGAGTTACTTGTGTTGTACAATTCTGATAAAATTCAGGAAACACTTCATAATTTCATTATTATAAAAGTCGCAGGAGATATAATTATGAATAATATAATATAATATAGTAGTATAATATAGTAACGAATAATATAGTATAGTTTGTTGTATACGAAATATATAATATAATAACGAATAATATAGTATAGTTTGTTTAGCACATTGCCTTCATAACGTTGAGCTCAAGTCTCTCTCTTTTGACAAGAATATTCGACCTTGATAAAAAATATTACTATGATAATTAGGGCGCTAGATGATCATGAATAAAACAATTTTGGATTTTTCAATATTTTATTCCTATTACTCGTGAATGGTCAAGTTCAGAATTAGATAATATTTGCTTACTAATTGCAAAAGTGATAATAATATTTATAAATAATCAGTGGACATTAAAAGGTTTGAAATGTTCAGTTTAAGGCGGTTTCATGTTTTCGTTAATCATAGGCGGGGACTACCTCATGTTTAATTCATATTGTTATCAGCAAAGTTCTATGACATCCTATGAGCGTCAGAGTACTTCCATCAACTCGACTTCAGAAATGTTTATTTATACGGTTGCTCAAGAAAGTAATGTATCTTCGGAATTATATTTTCGCCCAAAACAAAGGAAACGGGTAGATAAACTTCAGGAAAGAGGGAGAAACAGATGAAGGGTCGAAAATGTTCACTAGGGACTAGGGGAGATTGTAAGAGAAATGAATACATGGAGATTGGTTATGATAAGAAATGAAGTACATTCTAGTGAGGGAAAACATAAGCAAGGGGGGACAAAAGGCGAGATAGCATGAATACATTAAGGACACGGTAGGCTTCAGGCGAATGAGAGAAGCATAAAAGATAATTAACTGAGAGATAAAAAAGATGCAAGGTTCTAGAAGACGTACGAAAATGAAAAAAAACTTTTAAAATTAAAATAATGAACCGTCCAAATTCTCAATGGTCTAATTTCTCCAGGTTGTAATGTTATTTAGTTTTGAAAGTACCAACACACTATCGGTATATAATATTTACAGAGTTGAACTTTTCAAGACACAATTCTCAGTGTTTAAAGAAATCTCACTGTAACTTGTAGGAAAATTAACTCCAATCCTGCGTAGTTATTAACATATGAAATCTGTAGTTTGAAATTAAACAATCTCTTAACATTTTTAAAAATGTAATTTTTCATCAAATTTGCCCAATTAATGGAATATAATTTATAATGCACTACTTGATAATTAGTGTTAATATTTAGTATTAATGTTGAAAGGTCATAAAAATTAATTTTTATAGTTAAACAATATTTTGCTTGGAAGTAGACTTTTTCTTAATTTGAGATAGGAATAATCATCCATAACAACAATGTTCAAGTGAGGTTATTCAAAAATCAATCATGTGAGATTATTCCTATCTGACATTATGGATTATATCTACTATCACCAAGAATTTTTTCTTAGTTATATACAAGTTATTTTGGGATTTAAAATGTATAAGAATATTTTGAGTTCCGGCCGCCGAACACATTGTGGAGCTGTTATAACAGTCGGAGCTTTGTGTAAATTTATTGATAAGTACAAGTGAAATGAATATTTAAAAGAATGTAACCCATGAGCACAGGTAGCTATCTCGATACGGAACAGCACGTCTTTGCAGAATTATTAACCCCAAATAATGAAGGAACAATGAAAAGTGAAAACTTCGCGGGCGTTGTAGATCCCATCACCCTCACAGCCGCAGATTACAAGGATGCAACAGCCCCTTGACCAACTGCAACACGTGATACAACAACAGCAGCAGCAACAACTAAATGCAGCAGAGAATGGAAGGAGAAAGGCAAAGCACGCACGCAGCACATTCGTTGCAATCGAAGTCCTTCAATAAACGTAAGTCACGAAAGAACGAGAGTCACGAAGAATTTGATGAGTCAACAGTCAACAAAAAGCAGAAAACAAGCGCTTGTTCTTTGCCGCAACATTATTTACCAACCCATTCTAAGTTTTAGATGATATGCTAGTTGCTGAACAGCAAGAACAACAGGACATTCTTCCTACAACCCCACTCCTTATACCAGGTGTGGAAGATCTAAGATAACTTAACTGTGACTTAAGTGCTACATGAAACATAGAAATGGAAACCGGTAGTCTCAAAGGAATACAACTCAAATTCATGAAAGCTCTGAAATAAAGATTAACTACGAGCCTCCATTAGTGTATCATGCTTTAGCCCATGAACTTTAACAAAAACAGAACAAGGTTTCTTTCCCATAAGCACCAACTAAAGCAAGAAAAATACTTTAGAGGAATTCTAGAAGTAATTCATACAACAGTAGACATTAAAAAGGAACTGGTCCTTGCAGGGCATCTAGCACGACAAATTTATAACAGCAAACAAAGGTTTAACAAACATCCTCTATCGTTGGTCTCTGTAGTCACTGAGACCAGGTTGAAGAACAAAGAAATGTACAGCATTCAGGAAATGCTGAATATGAATATCAGATTTGAACCCCCTCATAAAAAATGAGAAGTACGTCTGTGTGAAAGATGTCGGCCATCTGGACACACCTGAAATTCTGTGAAAACCATGCACATGAGTCAAATGTGCCGAGAAACACAAATACAGCGAAACGTCAGAATTCAGCAAACAAGATGCAATATCCAAATGCGCAAATTGTACAGGCAAATCCTGTATACAGCAAGATATAGATGGTACGAAGTTTGTATCACACATTACAACATTCAGATACCTGAAACACAGTATCAAGTGAAACTCGTCCTTCAGTCCAACTTAGAACGCTGCAAACAACAAGGAAGACTTTCCGCAATTAATACTTCGTAGTGTCAGAATTACACAATGCACCACCGTCAACCAGCAATTCAAACTTTGCTATTAACCATTATGGAGTAATTTAAGAATTTTGGAGATATATTGGGAAAGGAGGCAGAACATATTGCAACATTACTGAACCTCGTGTACAAATTAATAACCGAATTATGCACAAAATGTCAAATTAGTAGTTTGGAAAGCACACGGTATACAACATAGATGATAATTTGAAGACATTCTCAGCAAATATAAAATTGATGCAATATTAATAGCAGAAACCCACTTGACTTCTAAAAACTACTGGTAGCTATGGAGTAATGTTAGTACAAATTACTCTGACGAGACCGCTCACCGAGGGACAACCATAATAAAGAACCAAACACAGTGAACGGTCTTCCTTCCAATACCAACAAACTAATATTTCTTCCATGCATTAGAGGAAATATTTATGGTTGATGGCGATTTGAATGCAAAGTATTCGTCCTGGAGAACTATTGCAATGAGTCTGAATACCATATCGGGAGGGACAAACAGCATACTGGTCAACAGATAATTCAAACTGTGAAGCATATTACAATGCATGCTCTACAATAAAACAATTTGTTCCGTTTTTTCCTCACACTTCCCACTCAGTGTTTCTTTCGTCCCGCAGTTTGTGTCTTTTTTGTGAATTTCAGACTTCAACTGGCATGAATCGCACGTTGGTGATCGGCCAAAATGACAGGAATAAAATGATAATGAAGACCGGAACGTTAGCAGTCCTTAATAACTTGGTTTCTAGAATACTACATTAACATTCGCCTGGAAATGATTAGGCCACCACGTCAAGGTATTAATAGTGACGAATATTATAGTCATTCCACTTGCATACTTGTAACCTTTTCTTCAGGAACACCAAGTGCCTTCATTAAGCGACCATATACCACAAATAGCCCAAAATGTTTACCAAAACCTTCACACTTCCCCATATTCCTTAATTTTTAGCCTAGATCGCAATGCTGCATACCTACGTATTAAATCCAGATATCGCAAAGACCGATTCAAACCACCGTAATTACAGTAACCACCGTAATACCTGTCAATTGATCAAACTGAAACAGTCTTCGATCTCACTCCATTTACTTTAACACCACGTTTTCGTTCTTCCGAGTAATAAAAACCACTGCTTATGGATAGCCATTCCCAAAAGGTCAAAAACTATGTACTGCATAATTTAACCTCCTCGAAAGACAAGTATGTCAAAACGAGAAGGAATAAATTTAAAAAACGAACACCAAAACCATAAAATAAAATAAAATGAAAGAGTGAATCATGTGCCACGTCATAAACGGCGGGAGTGTCAAAAGGCACCGGTGTTGATATTTTCAGGGTGATCGTTTACACGGCGCGGGCGGGGCGATCGGGCTCGTGGCTGTCGCGCGCCGCCGATAGCCCACGTCGCAGGCGCTAATCCTCTCATTGCAACGCCCCGCCCGCGCTTCCCCTCCGCTCGCTCCGCCCGCCCGCGCAGTCAATAAATCGCAATCCGCCCACGAGCGCCGGTTGTCGCGTGTTTGCCCGTGATAGGCCGGCAATGCGATAGGCCGGGCGCCGCGATGCGTCCTGTAGTAGTCCAGTCAACTTGGGTTCCTTCAGTGGAAAAAAAATCCCCTGAATTTTCGCTAAGACGTTAGTCTCGACGTTTTAGTAAAAGGGTGAAATGTTCAATCGATATTGCCTGTGCGTTCCAAAATATTGGTGGTCAAATGTTACGAAAAACCTTTTTTCGTGAATATATCGGTTCCTCGCCATCATGAAGAATAAATAGCTTTTGTATAAACAATTATTTGCACAATTTTATAATATTACTAATATTTATTTATTGATTGAAAGCAATAAATGTTATTTGTTAATATCGTATGCACCAATTCATTGTCATCTTCCTCCGTGCCACGTTGTCGTGCAGTTTGTCGTACGAAAAGCAATGAATAATCGGTTTTATAAGAACAAATATTTCCTACTGGTTTGATGAGAATTTCATTTGACGTACAACGCAGGTAAATGGAGATTGTTTACGAAAAACAATTTCTGAAATATATCGAATAGCCTTAGGTCTTCGACTTCTAATATTTTGCAACGCACGGCGACGCAAATGTTTCATCCCTTTTATGAATCGGTATGACGAAATTCTCAGTAAAAATTCAGCTCAAGTGGATTTTTCCCACAGATAAGGCTTTTTTGATCCAATTTTACTGCAGTACTGGGAGAGAACGCAAGTACAAGAAGAAATCGGGATCGCGCGTTGTAGAGATGTGGAAGAGAACAGGGAATATGATGTGAAAGGCGGGAGGCGATAAACAAGAGACGAGAGGCGAGAAAACAAGAGGCAAGAGACAGCCACGAGAGGTCAGAGGCGAGTAGTTAGGCGAGGCGAGGCCAATAATTCTCTTTTAATGTGGCCTTTAACTTTCGAGACGTCAAGCCTAACAAATTAACGTAAATACATTAGGCAATGCAGGTTTTTAATATCACGCCCCAGGAAATATAATCAACCTCCACAATGTTGCTGTTCGAAAGGGGCAAATGTATATTGAACTGTATCATGGAGCAAAAAGTGCCGTTCAGAAGCAATTTAGAGCGAATGAATATGAATTTCTCTGGGAAAATGTTTAATGTATATAAAAAATCAGGATATTCAATATATCAATAAAAAATTAATTTTACAGCATTCTGGAAGTAAATGTGAGACCTGTTTTAAATCTTCATTATTTTTTTTAATTAAACACCACGATATATTCGATATCAAGTGAATCAGAAAGCCAAGAAGAGACTCGCTCTACTGGAAATACCTAATGATGCTACAGAATAGCACTGTCTTTCTCGTATTAGTTAGCTGCCTTTTATCTTTAGCCTTGGCTAGCTTTTCGGTGTTGCCCTACCCCTGGCTAGCTGTCATCTATTGGCATTTAAAATAAATATTTTCTCAATTTTAGGTGCCGTAATAGTAGAATTGAAGTAAGACTTTAAGAATATTACATTAAAAGTAAAATCTGGTTCTATACTTAAGTTTTCACTGAAATATTGGAAGCCATTTTGAAAAAAAAGTCGTCAGAGAGTTCTAAAAGTGCGCAATTTTGAGCCCATTTTCACAGAAAACTTATAAATTTTTGAGAAACATTGTTAAAAGTTACTGGAAGCAGATTTTTAACAAGACATTTTGAGATCTCGAGGAAAGTAGAGCAGAAAGACGAAAAAATTATTTCAATGAAAGTTCAAGAAAGATTGCACTTTAAAGTATGGAGAGACTTGTGACACGAATCATGAAGTAGAATTGAAAAACAGAAATAATAAAGATGGAAGTTAAACAGCCCCTATGACGCTTGTTCCGAAATAAGATGAGAAACCATATCCAATAAACCAAGAGAAGATGATGGATCAGAGATTGATGTTGAAATACTTACCACAAGTATATCATCATTTCTTCAACAACCTACCGTTAGTGAAAAGGCAACAACTCAATACAAGTTAAATAAGGCAACAACTCAATACATACGAGAAGAGAGAGTAAAGACGAAAGTGACTCAGATGATAATAAAGTTTGATTTCTTCTGTTCATTACTTTGGAGTGGAGCTCCTAACAGGTCAGTGTTAGGCGAAAGCAGAAGATGAACTTTTAAAAATTATGTACAAGCAAACTGGGCATTAATCGTTAAAAAAGCTTTTCTCTCTTTAATAAAACTAAATGACATAAAACTAATTCATTATTTTCTTTAAAATATCCTTTTTTGGAAAATAATACATTAGTCATTTCATTAGTGATCTCCAAGTTCAAACTAAAAAAAGATATTTTAATAAAACTACAAGGTAAAATATTGAAATGTTTTCATCAATAATAAGCTTACAATATGTACTAATAGATAAGGACCTCACATTAGAATTATTAAACAATTCATCGATTACGGTAACTGCCAACACAATTCACACATTTTCTCAAAACTTAAATTCTTAGTTGAATCACGAAAACTTTTGAGGTATCCAAATACGAAACGTAATCATTCTTGTCATAAAGGGTCAAAAGTGTTGTAACGAAATCAGTTACTTAATTCACCTCTTCTTGTTAGTTGTTGTCTTGTTAATCAAAGAATTATAGATGTAACATTTTTCATATATCTGGAAAGGGAAAGACTTTCGAACAGTTAATTATGAAATACAAATGTTATATTTATTTTGAATAATGAAAAGCACTATACTTTCACTGAATTAAAAATAATAGTGATGGAACAAGCAAAGAACATGATGATAGAAAACGAGAGTGAAAAAAGAATACACTTTTAATTTTTACAAAAGAATTAAGGGCAAAACTACGATTGAATATATTGGAAGAAGAGAAGAACAAATAACACAAGTTAAAGAAAAAATACCAACAAAGGTAAAGGAGAACTTTTCATTGCAAACAAACTTAAAGAAACAGAAGAGAAAAATATAATAATAGGAAGATACACTAGAAACTGATATGATAAAAAACGAAGTGAGAGAATAAAATAATATTTGTTCTTAGAATGTACAGGAAACAGAATCGAGCAAATACATTAGAAAGAAAGTAAAATAGAGAAGAGTAAAAATAAATGAAAACAAATGCAGACGTGGTTGTAAGTAAAGACTGAAAAAACCTTTTTTTTTAAAAAAGAAGAGAAACAGATTTTCTAAAACAGCTATCATGGAGCTACAACTCGAAAACACTTTTTGAATCATTGTTTCGGCGCAAATTCTCGTCAGAGGCGTTCGATGGCAACGGCGGTCACGCAGTCGCGAGTTAATCGACGCCGTCGCCCTGGCGTCGGGGAGGGGCGAGCGGCCGTCCGGTCGCACAGCCGCGTCCCCGCCTGTCGCGCGCACCCTCTCCGCCCTTCCCCTCCTTTCCCCACCCCTCCCCTTGGTCGTCTTCCCCTGCTCGTCGCGATGAAATATAAAAACCCGGGGGCCGGCAGCGAGTGCTTTGCGCTGTTCGTCCCTCCACTCTCGTCCGCGGTCGCGCTCCCGCCCCCGCTCTCGCCCACCCCACCCTGGCGCTAATTCAATTAGACGCACCCATTACTGCCCGTGCCGCTCCGAAGACGCCCCTCCTCCCCCTTCGGGCGACACCCGCAGGTGTCCATGTTTCTGTGAAACGGCGCCGTGGGGAGCGCCATGGAGAAGGAAAGTGACCGGGATGCGGAAGGGAGGCTCCATGCAAGAACACACGGTACTACAGGGAGAGGCAAAGCGCAGGGAGCGAAGGACGCTCTTGTTATGGGATGTTAGATTTTTGGAACCTGTGGTTGAAGGTCACCGCGAAAACCGGGAGAGATGCCTCAAGACATCAACTAATGACACTGCAGTCCCTTTCAACGAGAGGTCCTAGGCTATTGGGCGGCAATAAATACAGCATTACTCGAAAATGCATTTGTAGTTCTGAAAGAGAACTCAACTGCGTCACAATATGCTAAGTCGTGGGCAATTCGAACGAACGAAATCGTATGCATATTGCGGCCAACGCAGAAATAAATACATGACACCACAAAAAATTCAATGCACATGACCACACATCACCAGTTCTGTGCTATAAAAGGAAAACTTTCCCTGCATCAAAGCGACGACTGAGGAGAAAGTGACAGGGATGCGGTTAGCGTTGACGTCCCGACACGGCAAGATTGACACTTTTCTTTCGACGAATGGATTGCAGAGTTTTAGCGAACGTGCGCATGCGCAGTGTTCCTGCAGAAACCCTAGAAGCAATACCCGATTGTGAAAATGTTCGTCAAAAGGAAGGGTGTAAATCGGGGCTAATGGTTCATATTTCGGACCGCATTATCGTGCGCCTGGCACCTTAAGTATCACGTTATACGAGTATCCTTTGCTTGTTTTAAAAGTTCGACAACGTTTTAGAAAGTTAATGTATGCAAGTAAAGTATTCAAATAAAAAGAAATATTTTATAAGCTTCTCGAACTTCAAGTTGCCAGATAATTTCTGATTGGTTGATTATTTTTGTTTCCAGACGCGCCAACGGATGTCGCCATTTGTCTCGAAAGTGTAGGGCATGTTTCTATATCTGGATTTGGCGGTGTAATAAAATCGAATAAATCAAAAAGTGTTGACTTCTAAAGCTGTGTTGTTCAACTGGACGTCCCACTTGCCAAGCCCTAGTCTAGGGGCTTATCTGACAGTCACAGGGAGGCGCAGGTCACCTGCAGTTTGTGATAGTAAGTAGAGACATTTCAAAATATATTTCTTGATTGTTTACAAATCAGTAATTGTGGATCACTGGAGATATATACTACATTAACAAATGGTATTTTGAAATGGTATTTGTGATGTGCATCTGCATGCACATCACATCACAGAAAAATTATTTCACTGGCATGTTCAAAGATGTATTCTAAGATGATGAATTATTAGGATAAAAATAGCAAAGCTATTTTAAATGACACTTCATCATTATTGTGTGCCTAATTTTTCCTTTATGCCCCAAAATCGTCATCTTTAAGAAGTTATCCTGAAAGTACGAAGACATATCTCAAATACTATTTACAATAAAAGACTTTAATAATTGTTTTGAAAACTTTCCTTACTAAATTAGACTTACTTAAGTGATATGTATTCATTAACGTACGTCAACTAAATAGATGTCTATTGTGACAATTAAATAAAAGTATACGAGTATTCTTTTAGGAATCCTTTCATTTCGCTCAATGACAGTTTATAGATTAATTGTTGGACGCTAAGGAAAAAGACTAAGGTTAGTTGGATTATATTTGCAGTGATAGATGTAGTGTCGAAAATGATAGAGTTACTGTTGAACTTATGACGAAATAATATAAGAAGTTTTAATATTGTAATGTTGAGGTAAGAAAATTGCGGTCATTTAAGATGAATTTTGCCTACACTGTTCTCTTTGGTATACATTGCTAGTATTGTCAAACCAATGTTGTTGTAGATTGGACGTAAATGGCATAAATACTTCAAATAGTGGAGCAGTATTTGTAAATAAAGGGACGGTGTCAAACAAACATTGTTCAAAATACATAGCACAGTTGGCATAAAGTTGTGGATAAATGTTAATTTACAGTCGACTAAACGTTTCATACTGTTAACAATACATACATTTTATCATTTTATCTACTTAATTATGAATTGCAGGGCTCATAAAAAATGATGGCAAAATTGAGTGAAACGCAAATTCCATGTACACGGTTTTTGTATGTATCAAATGGAAAAAAGATTCCTCTGGAATTGTAGGAGTAGAAGTAGCGAAAAGAGCACAAGAAGCGGACGGAGCGTGATGAGCATGAGGAGCAGCAGAGAATGGCTGCGTGGGCGGGACGAGAGGTGTGGAGAAGGCGAACATAATAGACCAGATAGCCCCGGGATACTCTGATAATCAGCTGGTAAGATATACGAAAAATAAAAACAAAGAAGAACATAGAATGAAAAAAAGAAAAACAAACCAAAAGACAATAGTACGAATACAACAACAGAGAAATGGAGAAACTGCAAGCACAAACAAAGCAAGCCCAGGGGCCCAGGGGCAAGACATATCTAAGTTGTATTTTATTTAATTTACTAAATGTACTGTTTCAATTTTTATCTATATATGTATTACGTGGTTAGGCGGAAGAGCGGACCTGATGGCCCGAGTCTCGCCACATAAATAAAGTCTCTATTATTATTATTATTATTATTATTATTATTATTATTATTATTATTATTATTATAAGCAAACTACATTTGAAAACTCGTAAAAATAAGAAACGCAGGTCAACACAAGAGCGCAAAATGTGGAAATAAGGAGAAATACAGAGGTCAGACCAGAAGTGGTGGCAACGTGCGGACGATGGCAACGCGAGCCGAGCCGTGCAGCACGGGTAACGCGTAATGAGGACGCCAAAGTAGCCGGACCAACTCGGCCGTCGAGCGACAGCGCGCGGAGGGGCCGGCGGAGGCGGCGTTGGGTTGCGAGGGGAGGGCGACGGGGAGAAGGCGGAGGCCAGCTACACTCCCGCTGCGACCCGCTCAAATGAGAGTCTACGCGCGTAGTTTCGCGAACACGACAGGGCACGTGTCCTCTGGAAGCACTTGTCCGCACTAACTCTGTCCGCGAAACTCCTCTGCTTCCTTCTGAATGAGACGTGCAACTTACTAGAAATGCAGCTCGAATCTTTGCGACATTATGTCGCCATGATTTCACTGTGGAAAATGAAACATTTGTTGAAGAGCTTGTTAAATTACCTTGTAGAAGAGCTTGTTAATATCAATAACTTTGGTCTTCATTGGGCCTCAAATATAGAATAAATTACCAATAACATTAAAAAGTAGTAAGTCCTTGAATATTTTCAAACACAAGAGAAAGATTTAGATTTTAAAACATGATAATAATAATATAAACAAGTTAAATGAAATATTGCATTAAACTGTTTGCTGTGTAAATTAAATATGAATTTATTTACGGAGTTATCTATTTGTTTATAGAAACATCCCTGTAAATATTCACTTATTTTAAATTTTTAAGGCTAAACTTCTTACTTTTTGTTTGTTAACAAAACCTTCGATTGTAAATTTAAAAAATGACATTATTAGAAAAATGTCACAAACAAAAAATACTACATAGAAGTAGACAGATAATAATTGAACCACCCAGTAATGCTAACCATCACAACTGCTTATCGATAGTTAGAATTTTCAACAAATTACAATGTAAAGTATCTCTGTAAAACAAGATAGGAATAAATATTATTATTATTATTATTATTATTATTATTATTATTATTCTAAATCACGACTTAAGATGTTATGTGTCGGTTGAATATAAAATCTACTCCAAGTTGCAACCAGCTACCTAAGGAGCAGATCTAGGGACTGTCGGTGCCTCTACAATACTTTGCGCAAAATGTGGGCTGTTCCAAATAAAGCGATTTCTTGCACTTCCCAGTCTTTTGGATTACCTGGGAGTTTAGACAAGTTCTTACACAAATTTTGCGGAACAAATCCCAGAGCTCCGATAACTATCGGTACGACCTGTGCTTTTACGCCCCACATTCGGCTGATCTCGATTTCCAAACACTTGTATTTAAGACGTTTCTCTGCCTCCTTGGTAACGACGTTTTGATCGCAAGGTACAGCAACATCCACAAGTAAACATGATTTTTTCTCCATATCCCGGATGACTATATCCGGCTTGTTTGCTGCTATCGTGCGATCAGTTTGAATTTGTTGGTCGTACAATATCGTACACAATTCAACAGACGTCACCGGTTTCGGTGAGTGTTCGTACCACTTGGGGCATGTGTTCGGAACTTCGAGGGCGGTACAGATCTGCCAGTGGAGGTAGCTACACACCCTGTCGTGTCTTTTTAAGTATTCGGTCTTTGCTAGGATTGGACAAGCTGAAACAATATGATCGATGGTTTCTACGTGTTCCTGACAAATGCGGCATTTATCATCTTGGGAAATTTTGAGAACCGCTTTATCATAATGTCGTGTTCTCAAGGCCTGATCTTGGGCAGCTATTACAAGTGCTTCCGATTCTGGCTTCATTCTTCCCCTTTTAAGCCACATAAATGATTGATCTTTATTGATCTGCACCTTGTACATTCTTTTTAGGTATTGTCCGTGGATTGGTTTGTCTCTCCACGATTTCTTTAACATTTTCTGTGTCTCAAATTTCATGTTAAGTAGCATCAGAAGTTCAGTGTCTCTGTCATTCTGGTTGTCTCGCATCGTCTTGTTCGCAATGCTTCTAGCTACACTATCAATGCCTCTGTTTCCCATTCTTCGGTCAGATTTCATGACCTGCCTCATTAGTGGGTCATCTTGATGGCTGACTATATACCTTCCCATCCCGGTTATTGCATTGTGCCAGGAGGCTTCAATTTGTCTCAGGTCTCTTCCTCCTTCCTTACGTGACACATTAAGTCTATGTACATCAGCTCGAGGGTGGGCAACATGATGCATTGTAAGCAATTTTCTGGTTTTTTGATCCATGATGCGAATTTCCTGTTCAGTCCAGTCTACTAGTCCGAAATTGTAGTCGGCTACAGGCACCGCCAAACTACCTATTGCTGATATTTTATTCCTTGAGTTTAGAGCGGACTGCAGGACAAGTCTCACTCGTCTATAATACTCCCTGTGAATTCTCTCTTTCATTGTGTCGTTCGAGATGGTCTCACATTCTTCAATGCCCAGATATTTGTAAGTTTTACCTGGCTCAAAATCTTGAATCACAGTGTGTCTATCAACTTCAATGTTCTCGGACGTGGTCATTTTGCCTCTTTTTATGTTGGCTTTTGGACACTTGTCAAGAGCAAACTTCATGCAGATGTCATTGCTAAAATCATTGATGACAGACAGCATTTGGGAGAGAATCGCTTCATTCTTAGCAAACACTTTAAGATCATTCATGTAAATAAATGTGATACAGGCATTTCATCACCATGGAGCTTGTAACCAAAGTCAGTGTGCGACAGCTGTCTTGATAGAGGAATCAAACTAATGCAAAACAGCAGAGGGGATAGTGAATCTCCTTGAAAAATTCCCCTGTTAATCTGAATACTTCTTGTTTCTATTACTCCCTTTCCGCTGTGGATTAGTAACCTGGTGCTCCACGACTTCATACTAGCCTTGCAAAACTCAACAAGTCTAGGATGAAATCGATAGATCTCCAGGGTCTTCAAAATCCAGTCGTGAGGTACACTGTCCAAGGCCTTCTGGTAGTCAATCCAAGCCATGCTTAAATTACGTTTTCGTTTCTTTACATCATTCAAAATTATTTTATTCAGAAGCAAGATTTCCTTACAGCCATAGGAACCTTTACGACATCCTTTCTGTTCAACTGGCAACAGATGGTTCTTCTCTAGGAGCCTATACATTTTGTCAGCAATGGCTGCAGTTAAAAGTTTGTACATTACTGGCAAACAAGTAATTGGCCTGTAGTTCTTCGTCAAAGAGCTGTCTCCTTCTTTGGGTAGCAAATACGTAATGCCGCGAGTGAGCCATTCGGGGAGTTCGTTAGGGTTTTCTAAAATTTTATTAAAAGCCTTTGCAAGATGAGAATGTAGAGCTGTTAATTTCTTAATCCAATAAATCTGGATCTTATCAACCCTAGGGGATTTCCAGTTTCCCATATTCTTAATTGTTTGGCATAGGTCCTCTTTCGAAAATCCTTGAACATGTTCCACTGTTTCCACGAGTCCATTGGCAGCATCAACTTCAGATTGGAGCCACGATGCGTCTTTGTTGTAGAATCTGGTTTCCTCCCAGATTCCTGACCAAAATGTTTCGACGTCATCTTTTGAAGGAGGGGCAGCATTGCCATTCGGTTTTTCAGTCAGACTGCGATAGAATCTCTTCGCGTCTGTTTCAAACAACCGGTTCTGTACACGGAAATCGATTCTACGTTTGTACCGTCTTATTCGTTGAGCCCATGCTTGGATTTTTTCTTTTAGCTTTTCAGCTACCATTAGCCTTGTTGTGTCATTGTCAATTAGGTATTTTTGTTCAACATGGAGTATTTTTTGTTGAACTTTATACGTGTGGTTTGACTTAGAAGATGCCTCGGCTAGGAGTGATATTTCATGCCGTGTGTCGGCTTTATTATTATTATTATTATTATTATTATTATTATTATTATTATTATTATTATTATTATTATTCCACGTCCATGGAGTGGTTTTTCTTTCCACGATTTCTTTAACATTTTTGTGTCATGTTATTATTATTATCATTATTATTATTATTAAATAATGTGAAATATATAGTTTATAAATATCATAAATATTTCAATAACTTTCCGCATTTGAGAATATTAGATGTTGATAATAACGTTACGTTTTGTAACAATAACAATAATAACATAATATCAATACACAATTTATTTTTAATTTTTTTATTTTTATCTAGCAAAATTGCATATCTATTTTCATTTTTTCTAGATGCATAATTTCAACACAGAATTATAAACAAATGTTTGATTCATTACCAATTTTTGTTTTTTGTTTCGCGGAGCCTTAACCACTTTAGTCATTAGTTCCGTAAGAGCAGTAGACGCATTATCCCGAGATATGGCGGTATTCCTCCTTCTCCGGAACGCGAGATCCAGCAGCTAACTACACATGTCGGCTCGCGGGCTTCCCCCACAAATTATCTCCGCCAGCACGACCCTACCCATTAAACTTCAGACTGTACTCTCGAGATGTGTACTAGTGTAATGCATGTAAGTGTGTACGAAAAGAAGAGGGTACCGGAATGAGATTACGCATTCCATCGCGCAGTCAATGGTTCGTTTGTGAAGGCAGTACTCCAGCATTCGCCTGGTATTGATGGAAGAAGCCAAGGAAAAATACACATCAGAGCAGCTGCTCGCTAAAATTCTCCAGCTGTTTGTGGCTGAATTCACCCAGCTATATCTAGCTGGTGCTGAAAATCCGCCACCGTTGGCTAACCCCAAAATATCCCGGGAAGAGACATTTGTTGTTAACCTGAGCTCTCTAGGCTGGTCTATTCTTTTATAAGCAGCCTATAGGGTCAATCCATTATAAGTGGTCCAGCACTGGTCGCCCGACCATCTCGAAAAAAATTTCATATTTTGTACATAAAGGGTCCCACCCGATAAGATGGTAAAAAGTTCCCCTCAACCAAATTACATATGAGTGGTTACACTATAATTTTTTTTCTTTTAATAAGATAATTTTTTAAAGAATAGATAATTTTTTAAATAATCTTTTTTTGTATGTCATAATCTGCAAACTTCTATTTTTTCTTCTAAAGTCTGTTTGACGTAGGATGGGGTGTAATTCTTTATCCACCAGTATCACACTTACAAGGTCTTGTGACGATTGTTTCTTATAAATTGCCAAAACTATCGTCTTTCCGTAGCATACGATTACTTATGCAAACGATTAGAAAGCTTTAAAAATGATATTTCGTAAGTATATTCCAAAATCAAAACTTTATTGGGTGATGCAGCAATGTATACAAATGTATAATAAACACTAAAATAAACGCAGAGAACCGTTGCAGTCAGTTTCAAAGTATATTGAAAGTCCAGGTGTTTTAAAGGCGGGAAAATGGTTTTTATTTTTTTAACTGCAGCCAGTAATCGGAAAAATCTGAAAAAAATACACAACAATTTGTGTGTAAAGAGGAACCTTTGACATTTTTTCGAGCCTGTTCCAAGCTTCTAAGACACAGTAAAAATATTTCTTGATATTTTTTTCGAAAATATTTTTTTGTGTTCGAATATGGGCCTGAGAAAATATTGAAAAATATTTTTCTGATAGTCCAAGTTGTGTTCTTATTTATCATATTTTTTAGTGTTCAGTTGTCGAAAAAAATTGAAATTAAAAAAACACGTTTTTGGCTGTATAGGGGTGTGGGTGGTAGGACGGAGGCTAAGAAACCTTTCAAAAATATTATTTTTATGTTAGAATTATAGTGTAACCACTCATATGTAATTTGGTTGAGGGGAACTTTTTACCATCTTATCGGGGGGGACCCTTTCCTTATGTTTTGGCTGTTCAAAGCCATCTTTAACTTTTTTTTATTGTACCTGGATTACAAATGGCGGCCATTTTTGTTTCGCGCCGTGCGCCATTTTTCGCGTTCGCAGACATTTACTCTTTCCTCAATTGCTCAGCTCTCGGTTGTTCTAGCATTCTAGAATAAAAAGCATTCAAATCAGCATACTCTGGCCTGAAAATAGAAATATTATTTACATATTTTATATGCCTTTATTTGGGAAATATTTGCAACCAAATCTTTGGAACGCGAATGAACGAAATTCGATTTTCAGAGAGTAATTTTTCCAAGAAGTAATAGAATCTAAGCCTTAATTTTTTCTGTGCTTTTTGTAAAAACGTATAGTTACTTTTTGTAAAATATCATTGGTATACAACGCACCCCTTGAAAATTACATCCTTTTGAAAATTGGAATTTTGGATTTTTTCCCAATTTTGAACTGTAATATCTATGTTGGGGGACCAGATAAAAATCTGAAAATTGCACACATGCTAGACCGCTATCATACCAAACTTCAGTAAAAATTACAACTTTTAGATTTAACTCTAAGTATTTTTTAAAAAATTGAAAACTTACGAAAAAAAAGCCTTCATTTCCCCATTGAGGATACATTGTGCCAAGTAGTAATCACATTATTTTGAAGCTATTTTAAACTAAAATCGACATTGATTTAAAAGAATTAATTATACTTAATAATTAATATGAATAAAAGTGGCCTAATATATAATTTTCAATATTACGTATACTTTAAAACAAACTAACAATTTGACATGTACGTCCGTAATTGAAAATATGGTTATCTTGATTTTGAAATCTGAACCGCTTAAAACATATGTATTTATAAAATGTATTTATAAAATACGACAAATAAGTAAATTCACCATTTTGTTTATGTTTTTGCGTTTAAATTTGCCATTCTGCTTACTATTTCTGGAGGTTTCTGCAGAGATACGAACAGTCGCACAGTACTCCTTAGATGCAATGATTTTTTTCTTAATTTAGCAACTGGTTTTATCCACTTATTCGTTTTCACGGCCCGGCAATCAATTTTTTTTCCGCCGAAAATTGGCCATTTTTTCGCACAGCATTACATAACTTTCCCTATATTACGTATATCACTCCGTGTATACGTACGTATACGGGAAAGTAAAAAGAGATTTATTTATATTTTATTTAATTCTTAATTAAAGGAATTTAACCCCATCTGATGCAATTAAGAACCAAACCTTCACATTTCCAGCACTACTACCCGACTCACACTCTTGTATAGCAAATTGCCTTCCCGCAGGCGCCTTCCATGAAAGCGCTGTGTGAAGCAGCTTGTTTTTAGACGAGTTTCGAATAAGACGCTTGTTGGATCGTATGCATGAATCTGAAAAAAAACATAAAAAAAGCAGTGATGGAGAAAAGAATTCGGAGAAAAACAGTTCAAAAATTGAGAAGGAATTCTGAAAACTGTTTCTTATTAGCTTTTTTAAATATCTATTCCTTGTGAATTAATTTCGTTTTCCTGGAACTTCATTCGTTCTACAGCTCATAGTTTTTGTGTATTTTAGATAGGTAGATATTTCTTATTTCCGCAGGTAGGTTTATACAACCTGGTGGCGGAACACTAAAATTTACATATTATAATTATTAATTAAATTCAATGTAACTTAGAATTATTTTAGGAAAATTACAATAATAATAATAAGATAACAATGTTAACAATAAATGCATTAATAACAATAATCGCATTAATTCTACTGGTATTCCAGTCTTCTTCAACATAATCTTTGTTTGGTAATTGATTTAGACCTTTTTGCAATCTCTTTGCATAGAGAATTCTTGTACTCAAGATAAAAGTGCTGTCTAGAACGCATTTTTTAGACGGGTTATAAATTTTTTGCAAACTCATGGCCTAACAATGGAAATAGTAAATTCAAGTCCATAGTAAGTTCAAGCCAAATACAAGTAGTTCGAAGAAAACACGAGTGGCATTTACATGACCATCATATAAAACATATAAACACATATCACATTGTTAAGTCTATTTTATGAACTATAATAAAACTACGTCAATAACAAATCAAAGTGTTTACTGCAATCTGCAATAAGTTTATACTCCTCCAATAGATTTGATACTATTAAGAATAAAATCCTGTGTATGGTCAATTCAGTCAATATAAAATTAAGACGGACAAAATTAACAAATGTTTAATTTATTTTCGTTGGTAACGAACTAAGGTGTATTGTCTGGAGGACGAAAAGAACGACTGTCTACTATTTGCTACATATGAATCAAAGAAATCAAAAACGTTCTATGTCTAGGGGCCTCAACTTTTAGGGAAATGGAAAAAAAAACACATACACTTAAAGTGTATTGTTTATTCATACATTCTTAAAGTAATCCTTGTGGTATTTTTGGTTTAGAGTTTGTGAATACATCGTCATGTAACTTAAAGTGTTGCGGACTTTGAGCCTTTTGGTATGCCATTGGAGTTTCAATATTGAAGTACGCATATTTTAACGAATTACATATGCTTTCAATAAATGAAAATCAATAGAAGTAATCAAACGGAAAAGAAAAAATTAACTACTAAAAACAACTAGAAATGTTGCCAACTTTTCTATCATATGAAAACGAATTCAATTTACAAAGAAAAGTTTTCTTTCGCTACATTTCACAGCTCTTCCACGTTCACAGCACTTTTTCATACAATCACAGTCTGGACCTACTACTAGCGCAGGAACAAACTGCCCACACAAAATGGATAAACTTCAACTTGACTACGAACTGAAATTTCGAAAATACGCACTTTAAACTCAACCTGGTTTACAACAAAAGGAGACAAAGAAAATTACACAACAATTAAGTGGACACAACAATGTAATGAAGGCAGAAAGAGAAAAAGAAAAATGAACGTCAAAAATATCAGAACGTTGTTATCTGCGAAAACTCCACCAATCCAGCAAAGAAAAATGTTTCAAGTCCCGGACATTCAAAATTCTTACTTGCTACTAACAGTAGAAGGTTTCCTTACAGACATTACAGAGGCCCAGACAACGAATATGCATGAAATGATGTACTTATGTATTAAGAATCGTTTCCCACTTTTAACTCAAAACCTTAAAAAATGTGACAACTAACCCTTTTTTGTTTGCTCCGATTCATATTTAAAGATAAATATTATTCGCGCAAAGTTTCTTGAACAATGGATTGAACAAATGCAAGTAGAGTTAGAGTATTAGTTACGAAATCGGCCACTAGATTGTATGAAACAATGGCAATCTCTGGAAAATCAACCATGCCTTCGCAACTTTCTCCATAATTTGCGTTCTAACTTTCACAGGAGTTCAAGGTATCTCCTATGATGGATCTTCACCTGCATAGGTCATTTTTTTTAGATTTTCTGGAGAAAATCACGGACACAAGTTCTCGTCTTCAACAGAAAATAGTTTCCATTTCGCAACAGTGAAGATGTGTTAGGAATGTTCTCATCAGTGCTCACTGCTAGCTTTTGCCTTAAACTGTTTATTGTGTTACAGAGGGGGAAGGAAGGTCATCGTTCAAGAAAAGTTGCGCGATTAACACATAGGGTTATATAGGGGAGTGTAATGAAGTATCTATGTGAAATGAGCTGCCCATCCTTCAGGTATGAGTGAACACTGATTGTTATTAATCTTTATGAATATTCCATTCTGATATAAACAGATATATTTGTCGTTGATAAGAAACGTAATAAATACCAATCTTAATTTCCCAAGTCATCATCACTTAAATCTGTATGCCTCAATTGCGAAAAATTAACAATTCGAGATGAATGACAAAATGAGTTCTGATAAATACACAAGGCATTAAAGTCGACGAGTAATATTGTCTAATTCTGTGATAAAGCTAAGGATGGATGAAGAATTGCGTGCCCTTCAGAAATACGCCGCGCTAGCCCGTGAACTTAACCTACACTTGGTGTGCGAAAACTCTATTCGTTGCCAGAACGTGCCAGGAACGCGTAAAGATCCTGATCCTTGATAACTACTAAGAGCTTTCCGCTTTCTCTAATCTACTTCCTGTGCCACCAACTTCCCCCTTGAAGCAAAGATTCAACAGAAGGCGATCTTTCCCTCTACAGAATGTGGAAGTGTCTAGTACTTATTTCAAAAGTCAAGTTGGAAATTGATAAAGAAATAATGCAAAATATTTTAAAAAAGAATGAGCTGCATGTGTAGTTATAATTATAATAGTTATAATTATATGATATAATTTATTAATATTTTTCCATCAAGAGTATATTCATAACTTGACTTTCAGTCATCTTCCACGACACTAAAAATACACGATTATTCTCTCAGAAAAACTGTGTATATGAAATCACTAATCTGACTGAAAGTAGTGAGAGAATATTTTCAATACAAGTTTATTAATATCATTAAACATCGATAATTTCTCTACCATATCAAATTCTCACATTTCGCCATCATTTTGTAATTCACAATTTAATATATTTAAAAAATACTATTTCTCACACAAAAATACTCCCCGGAGACCACACATTAATATAATAGAAGATATTCAGACCCCAGCTTTTGAAATATGTGAGCCATTCCACGTCAAATCGCACAAGAGTTGACACGACATTTTTTAAAATGTACGATATTTTTTTCTTAAGTCTGGACATAAAAAAAGAGACACGTATTTTTTATTTGCCTGAAAATTGATTATTTGTGTAGTTATGGCTATATTAAATTTTGGAATATACAGGTACTTTACAAAATAAGATTAATTGTCTCTCCTAATGTACTAAATATAAAAACTTCTGGTTTGTGTCATTTAATACTTTGAAATGTGTATTTTATTTCTCTGTAAATAATTTTTTCAAAAACTTTTTTCATTTTAAAAAAAGTATTTTTTTCAAAAAAGTTAAATTTCTATATAAACTCGATGAGATAAAAATTTGAAAAAAATATAGGCGTATTCCTTGTTCAATTTTCTATAAAATACAACAAGAAAAAATGTGGGCACTCCACACATACAGTTCTAAGAAAATCAATTGTAAGTCTGAGGGCGCGCTCTGCCTACCCATGTACTAACGAATTGTGTTCGGTCAGTCTTTGATGCAAATGCTGAAGAACTAAAAAAAGAATGACCGTCTGCTTGATAAGGGTTTAGAGAGTTATTTGTATTTCAGATGTTCACTCTGCCCCCAGAATGTATGACATTCTGTCATACATATTTTTATGGGTAACAACGTGGGTGACTTGTGAGTCACCTGTTCTTATGGGTAAGAGCGAAACGAATTGAAATACGAGCCATTCCACGTCAAATGTCACTCGAATTGACACGACTATTTAAAAAAATTTATGACACAAATATATGGCATTCATTCTGGACATCAAAAATAGAGGCACGTGTTTCTTTATTTACCAGAAAATTGTTTATTTGTGTAGTTTTGCCTTCATTAAATTTTGAAATTTATGCGTACTTTGCAAAATATGATTAATTGACGCTCTGAAAGTACTTAACATACAAAATTACTGGTTTGTTTCGTTTAATTTTTTGATATGTGTATTTTATCCATCTGTAAATTACTTTCTCAAAAAATAAATATTTCATTAAGAAATTTTAATTAATTTTAAGAAACGAAAATTTCTTGATGAACTCTCTCATAATAAAATTTGAAAAATAGGCATATTTATTCTTCAATTTTTTACAAAACATAACAAGAATAAAAGTGGGCACTCAACACGTATAGATAAAAAAATCAATTGTAATTATGGTATTCGGGCGCGTGGTTCCTGCCCCTGCACTAACGAATTGTGTTTGATCAGTCTTGGATACTAATGCCGACGAACAATAAAAAGAATGGCCCTCTGCCTGATTCGGGTTTCAAGAAACATTACTAAATCTATGTTCACTCTTTCCCCAGAAGGGATGGGTGACAGCAAAACGAATGCTTTTCCTCGTGTCAGCGAAACGAATTTTACTGCGAGTTCCTTTGCGTCCTAAGGACGGGGTGCCCTCCTGACCTTGCTCGTGCAGTACAATCGACCACTTGTCAGGGGACATTGTAAAATTTTCTCAACATTAGTCGCAATACGCAATACTTATGCTACCAGAGTGCTAGTATTTGTTCTGTGAATCGTGTGTACACTGTGCAACATGAGTGGCGATCAGCGTATGAGATAGATTTCAATCCATTTAAACTTTCTGATCACAATTTTTAAAAAAGAAAAATCTCCAAGACGCGTAAATCACGATTTGCTGGTGAATTTACAGGAGTTATTATATTGGGAAATTTGTGATTCATTTCGGAAGAATTAAACACTAAATTAAGTTCATTATGCTATGCATTCAGAATTCTTTCAAATTCTGTCAGCCTTCATGCAGCTCGTTGCGTTTATTTTGCAAATGTGCATTCCCGCCTGAGATATGGCATAATATTCTGGGGAAGCTCACCCTGTAGTATTCAGACCTTCAGATTGCAAAATAAAATTATTCGAATAATGAAAAAATGCCTTCCACGTGATTCCTGCAAGCCTCTTTTCATTGAGCTGGGAATCCTACCATTGCCTTGTCTATTTATTTACGAATCTGTAATATTTGTCAAAAATGACCTACTTAACGGAGGGAACATATTTTCATGCAATATTGATATTTATAATTACAACACACGCCGTAGAAATCACGTGCATCAAGTGTCAGTATCAACAGCTCAGTACAAAAAATCAACATACAATACATGTACGTTACTTTACAACCCATTGCCAGATGACATAAAACAATTAAAGTCGGTACACAAATTTAAGTTTAAAGTAAAATTGTTTCTGCTGCAAAACTGTTTCTATACAATTAGAGACTATACTGATCGTGAAAAAGAAAAATAATGTTTAATGTAACAAAACAAAGATATATAATGAATTAGTTTACGTTTGCATTGTATACATTTTAAAAAAATATTTAATACGACTGTAACAAGTAATGTACTTCAGCTTCCGGGTCAATGACCCCCATCTCGATCAGGTTTTTGTCCAGTTTCCCTGATCCATTGAGCAAATGCTGAGATGGCCCCTTGTTTTGCTTCTGGACGTAAATGTAGCTTCACTGTGCGCACGTTTTGTTGAGCACTCCTTTTGCTTGTAGTTTATTTGCAGTTGAAATTGATTTTCTATAACTCGGGAACAAACATTTTTCAAATATTTTTATTTTTTTTCTAAAATAATTATTTTCTAAATTCATTTTTTGTTTTTTTTAAATTCTGGCCCTCAAGAAAATGTGCGCAGATAAATTTCTTTCCCCACACGTCATGTACAGTTCTTACTGTTTTTTGACAAATAAATAAAGAAATAAATAAAGGGAATCGGCCTCCAAAACGGCCTTTTCTTAATGAAGATAGCATCGAGATCATTGGATCCCGTGGCATTAACGAAAGTAGCGGAACGTCCAGTGAAAAAGGGGAATCAAGGAAGTGACAATTTAAACTCTTCAGATAGTTCGTCAAGCGTCTGCGAAATGAATAAAAAGAAGATAAACATGAGTTTAATTGCAATAGGAGAGACCCCCGCGCCGAAAAGAAAATTGGAACAAAATGGCATCCCCATGAGAAATTTTAGAATGCACAAAGAGCCAACACAGATATTTTTTTTCACATTGAAGATCCTTCGACGTCCATCGAAAAATCAGACAAAGATACTATTTAGTAACTTATCGATTACTTTTCACTCAACAGATGACATGACGTTGAAAATTTAAATTTTGACAATTTTTGAAACTTGGACATAGAATAAAATTAAACGATTTTTTGCGGCAACCGAACCGATAAAAGTGTCTAAAACGTTGGCTGAAGAAAATGGAATTTTGTCCGGAACTGAAGTAAATTCTGTAAGGCATTAAAACTGCGCATTGTGACGAAAGTTCAGGAATTCTATGGTACGCGAGTACTTGTATTTAAAGTGAGTTTTCAGGGACCAGAAAATTTCAAAATATCAGTCAAAACCTGAATCAAGAATCCGTCATTTAATTATTTATAAATTTATAAATTATTTATACATATATTAATATTATTTGTATGTATATTAATACACATAAATATTGTTATTTATAAATTCAATCATGAAGGCTCACCACCTCAAGAAGTACTTAAATTACTGCTTCATCCAAAGAAACCGACGACCTGTAACGCAAAAAACGTGTCTATTGCAGCAATTTATTACACACTGGTTCGAAAAATATTAATATCTTTTAAAGTTACTGAGATCCCACTTGGATTTTTTCTGGACTTATTATCAATACTCTAGTACGTTTATAAATATTTTTTTAAAATTTTTAGCTCATCGAGTTTACAAAATATTCAATTTTCAAAATTTCAGTTTTAAAAAAATTGAAAAATCAAAAATTTAAATATTTTGCAAAATCTTAAAAATGAAACATGTTTTTAAGTTTCGAATGGAATTTGAACGGAATTTCTATAATTGTTGTATTCAAATGTATGATATTTTTAATTTAGTGAACGCGTCATCTTTAGCAAATTTCATTATACAATATTTCCGAAAATAATAAAGTTAGAAAAAAATAAAAATACACGTGTTCACTTATTTGATCCATATAACAAATAGAAAAAAATAGAAAATAAATAAAAATATGAAGGTCAAATTTTGTTTTTTTTTTGTGTGATTTGACGTGGAATGGCTGATGTATGAAAAATTATTTTATTGCGTTAAATTAGTATTTAGGGAAGATGGTGGCATGGAGGTGAGACATATGTTTTGAAAAATATTTAAATAAAGCTCGGCAAAGTTGAGATATCGTGAGGATGTAAATTGAAAGCCTACACATTTCTAGAGAATGGTACATTGAGTGGTAAACTGAGGAAGAATTTTATGAGCTCCATTTTTCATTATTTACGTTGGTTGGTTGGTTACGAAAGAACTATCTATTTTCATAATTTTTCAAATGAATATAAATGGCAATTGATGTTTCATTTCCGAGAATCACAATTATTTGATCGTGCATGAAAAACCTGGAGGCTAGCAATTTTTCTGCTTGAAAGACTGAAGATGCCTTGCCAACTCACATGCGTGTGCCTATACATTTTAAATGTTGTTGGAATTGTAAATACATTTTAACAAAAAATGATGTTTCTTATTTGTCTTTTCCGGGAAGTAAATAGGGATCACTTCTTAAAATGTCATACATTAATGAATGCAAATAGCGTGGCCTTTCACTTGTGTTTTTAAATTTCTTCTTAGAGTCGCGTGTTTGTACGAAAAAAAGCCATTAACTTGCTACAACTGCCTCATGTTCAAAACTAAACAAAATGTCCGAGACACCTATTTAAGATATGTAACATTGTAATGTACATAAAAACATACAATTTGTAAAATGAGAAACGAGGGATTAATAGGCAGTAGTGGTATAACGAACAGAAAGTGGCGAGAAATGTAGCTATGCTAAGACAAATGGACAAGCATCTTGGGAGATTGGGCAAACTAACAAAGCAAGTAACTGCAACGAAATAGTTAAGAATGGGATTGAGCGTAAGTATATAAGGCGCCCAACGAGCGAATTACAAGAAGAACATGGGCTTAAGATATCCGAATAACGTATGTGCTTTAGTGATATGATATCGACAATAAAACATCGATGTTGTCAAAAAACAATGGTCAAAATTAAAACATCGATGTTAAGAATATATCGACCAAAATCTTTCAATGTTGAAAAGCTGGTTTAGTAACCTCTTGACGTTAAATACGCGCGCAAAAAAAATTAAATTGACAGTGGACGTGAACATTAATTTGTAATTAGAATTTAACTGAAAACAAAAGTTGAAAAACGTCTCTCCGTGTGCGAAATATGCAGGAAGGGAAAGGAAAAACCGAGCTATCAGGATCATCTCGGGCGAGGTGTGGTCTCTACTTCATGGAAGTAGTACAAACCACCATCGTGTGTTTCGAACACATAAACAGTGACATAATTAGTTAATATTTTAAATTTCACTTTTCAAAATTTTGATTATGATTATTTTGATTATCGATGTTTTGGAAACATCGGCTATGATGTCGCATGTCTATGCTAAAAATCATACGAACCGGCCGAGATGGCCTCGCGGGTAAAAATAATGGCAGCGACAGGGCAAAACACATTTAGCAGCAGTGTTCATAGAGAACAGCGAATGGACGGTTCAGTGTCAAAAAGCTCGGAGAGTAGCTGGTTTGATTCAATGTCTGCGTAGATATTTCATCCCTCAGCATTATCAGAGATGAATTAATTCCATAGGTGTTTTGTGAGTTTCCAATTCATGTGTTCTTAGCTGGAATTGTAATTAGAATTTAGTCTGGTCAACATATGATGTAGTGTATGTATTATATTGAACTACGTACGTTTGTTCCTAAATAAATATGTGTATTTTTACAAAAAAAGCGTTGTCAGATAGTAATATTGATATTCAAGTTATTCCACCAATAAGAAATAATCTCCCGAAGTTCCTCTAATGGTGATGTTACATAATTAATTTAAAAACAATTTTGTAAAATACTTTATTTGAACAAAATATAAGAATATGTTATACATTAATCACAATCTAAATAATATAAAGTGTATTAATTTAATTAAAAGACGCAATTTAAAATAGATATAAATACTTAAATAAAATTAAACGTAATATTACTTTTCAAGATTCGATTCAGCAGTAATTGTGAATGGAGTCGAGGGCATAAGATCGAGTCACTGAGGTGATACGGGATAGCAATATGCAAATATACAGGTGGCAGCAGTATCGGGTACAAAAGATATAAAAGGGTAGTGCATTGGTAGAGCTTTCGTTTGAACTCAAGTGATTCATGTGAAAAGGTTTTCGACGTAATTATAGCGGCAAGATGGGAATTAAAAATCTTTGGACGCGGAATGGTAGTTGGATCTAGACGCATGGGACATTTCCGGGTATCGTTAGGGAATATTCCGAGATCCACAGGGTCAAGAGTACGTCGAGAATACTTAATTTCAGGCTTAACCTCTCACTATGGACAACGAGTGTGGGGCTGACCACACAAAGCCATGTAACCAGGTTGTCCACAAAGCATTGTGAAAGCTGGTGGTGGCTCTATATTGGTGCCGGCTGTTTTTTCATGGAATTGACCAGGTCTTCGTGTCCAACTGAACCGATCATTCACTGGAAATTATTATGTTCAGCTACTTGGAGACCATTTGCAACCATTCATGAACTTCGCGATCCCAAACAACGGTGGAATTTTTATGAATGAAAATGCGTCATGTCGCCGGACCACAATTGTTGGCGATTGGTTTGAAGAACATTCTGGCCAATTCGAGCGTAAGATTTGGCCATCCAGATCGCCCGACATAAAGTCCATCGAACATTTATGGGACATAACCGAGAGTTTGGTTCATGACGAAATCCTGCAGCGACAACATTTTCTCCAATATGGACGGCAGCATGGTTCAATACTTCTGCAGGAGACTTCCGACTTGTTGAGTCTTTGCAACATGAAATTGCTGCACATCGCCGGGCATAAGGAAGTCCTACACGATACCACGAGATATCTCAAAACTTTTGTCACCTCAGTGCAGTTTATCAGTCCATTTTTTTAATGTGAACACATTTTTATTACATAAATAAATAAAATCCACTAAACGTTCCCTAAAATAATTAAATCTTCAAAACAGCCAACTAATAAAAAAGTCCCCTAAACGTGGGGGAAATTTATTAATCTGGCAAAACTGCTTAGTAGCCTCAAAACTAGGGGTCGGATTTTAATGAAATGTCATTTTTTTCTTTTCACTTTAGAATAATGTCATTTAGTATAGAAATTCATTTTATGTTATGACAAAATGAAATAACCCATTTTCATACATTGTTTTGCATTTTACGTCCACTTCGACTAACAAGTCATTTTTTACCTTTTTACGTCATTTTTATGCATTTTTCGCTGATTTGATCATTTCTAACATAATTTTAATGATACTTTCTTCAAGCAATATTTACAAAATGCAAGAAATGTTCATCACAGAATCCCTGAGTAGCATATTCGATTACTTCGCTTATATATTGTAATATCAGCCGTTGGGATTAATAAGGTTCCTCTGACGCCTCTCGGCGCCATTGTCAGTTCGACCGATTTTGCTATAAATAAATACAAAGATTTTCTTATAAGTAAGAGTCCAAACCGAAAGTTTGCAAGCTGAATTCACGTGAACAAAAGGTAGCAACCTCGATTACATCAATTACATATCCAACAGCTTGAGTTGTTCACCTGAAGTGATGTTAACCCTGGAGAGATGGCGGTTGCCGGAGTTACGTTAGAGGTGGCGCGGGGTCATTTTTGACCCCTTTAAGTTATTTCTTTATAAAATTATATTTAGCAAGAAATAAGTGCAAAATTAGTTATTTTAATAATAATCAATCATTTATAAGGTCTATTAACTTACTGCACTATTATAAACAAACATACAAATGTGGAATTGAAGCAAATAAAAGGGCAAATTATTATTTATCTTTGTGGTGACTCCATTTACATTTCCCTGAATATTTCTACGACAAAAGTATCAGAAAATTCTGTATGTTGTATTTTCTAACTTTGTCTTACATAAACACTAACAATTTATTGAAAATGTTTCAAAGCCAATCAACACAACTTAGAAAAAGTACAAAATTTAAGATGTTTGTATAGGTTTCACAAATATTTATAAATGAATTATTACATATAAAATTTTAAAAATCTTTCAGACAAAAGCTAAAGAATGTGGTCAAAGGTATATGAAATGTAAAACTCCTGACTCGCAAAATTAGGCATTAGCAGCTAAGCAAAGATACGTGGGGTCACAAAGGACCCCGCACCACCTCTCTCGGGTTCATTAAATTTTTAATTAACCCGGGTTAATTAAATTTTTTATGTCATTTACTTTTGTTTTTAGGGAATTTTTAAAACATTTTACGAGCATTTTATTGATATTTTTTGTTAATGTTTTAGGTCATCAAAATCTGCGCCCTGCTCATAACTAATGACGAAGGCCCAGCACGCAGGACACAGTTAGCGTGGGTGGCGCGGGTCGCTTCCCGCCCGCCCCCGGCGCTGCTTCTGTGGTTACTCCAGGGCGCGGCACGGGGCGAGCGCCAGCGCCTGGCTCCTGAAGACCTGCGCCTCCCGCCTTCACTGGCTGCGAAATCGCTCCCGAGAGCCGTCACGGTCGGCGACGACGCTCGCGCTGCGAAGAGCACAGTTTGTTGTCGCTAGAAGGAGGGAGGAAGGAAGAATCACCACCAGTCACGAATAATGAGTTTTACCTGAATACCTAGGACTTGTTGAACAATTTTAACTTTCGGGGAAAATGTCGGCACTCGATAGACGAAACAGTGGTTGTTCGGTTATGAAAAAATGCAATGGTTTCACAGAATGTTGTGTTTACGTGCCAAATAAAGCAGAGACCATTGACAATGAGATTATGATATGGACTTTGTGAAGTAAGATCATCTACTTGTAGTTCAATACCAATCCTGCATAGTCTGACGTCTTAAATGAAGATGGAAAGTAAATGTTTCTTTCTTCTCTAAAATACCAGATAATCTAAGTCATAGCATATTTTGTTCAGAAAGGCAGTGTCAGCGTGTACTCGAATTATAAAAAAAATGCGTTACACGTAAGTAATACATATACAGGGACAAAACTTAACGTTGTGGTATTAGAAACGAAGATTGTACTCTGATAAACCAATGCATTACTTGCAATATTATTATTAAAATAATTTCAACCCCATCTTCAGAATCGACTTGTTCCTGCATTGCAATGTCATTAGGGATCATGAAGATGGACAGTAGGGAGTTTTTGCACGCCTAGGGGGATAGCACTATCAATCTTCTGCGCATGCGCAGTTCAAGTTTTGCGTCACTTTTGTGCATCTGCTCATGCGTAGAAGTTCGATAGTGCTGACCGCTGTGACGTGCAAAAACTCTAGTGGGAAATAGCGATGAATACAAACGATGTAAGGAACGACGAGGATCAACTACTCTTATATAACCTAGGGAATCTTCGTTGTCCATTAGGAAATGAATTAAAAAAATTTATGGCACTAGCTGAAAATGAAATAAGAAATTTTACCGCTGAATAGCCAATTTTCAGTTTTTCTGAAAATGTTTATTCTTTCGGAGATATTTAAAAATAACGACGGTGAGTAATAACAAACGGTGATGGTGTTAAGAGGAGGTTAAAATTGATAGGAAACGACGAGGTGCAGAAAAGCGACCAATGTGAGAGTCGTAACGATGTCGCAGAGTTACAAATATGTACAGTATCTTAAAGTTATTTTCTTACTTTTTACAGCTTCTGTGCAATTGTTTGTTTACTGTTTCCTTTGTGATTCAGGCAACAATACGACGCAGTTTTTTCCTGGAGTTCAAAGTACGTGATGTATCTAACGCGTTTTGGCAATTACAAAAGAGTGAGAGATTTTTAATCACTTCGAAACTATTGCATGTAATGTCATTAAGTGTAAAACACACATCCTATTTTTGTAATATTCGAAACATCATTGCATCCAGCGACCATTAATGTAATTCTGACAATTTTCAACACTAGCACAAAGCTGGTCCAAGATCTTAGAAAGTGACCATCGTAACAAACAACATAAATTTCAATATCTCAGCACACTAGCGTAGTAACGGCAATCAATATTGTGGACTCTGATTTCACCTGATCACACATTAAACCATTTATGAGGCAAACCTCACAATTCGTCACGGCTTCTTCTCCATCGCCACATTCACCGTCTCCACCGCATTTCTAAATGCATTCGCCCCTATCTCCCGGGCACCACCATCGTCATCGTTGTCGACGTCCTCGACGTGGCAATTAGGAGCGCCATCAGCGAAGCGAGGACAGCGCACCTGGCGGCCGCCGGCGGAAGCAGCGGAAACATCCGCGGGCGTGGCCGCGCTTTATTGCGACAGCGCCAGGCGCTCGCCTGCTCTTCCCCCCCCCCCACCCGCCGGGACTGTTTGTGTGGCAGCGGCATAAAAATAACCGGGACGAGAGAGTAAGAGAGAGGCCACCCCTCGAGCGAGCGCGAGAAATGTTCACTTGCAGGCCGTTCGCGGAGGCCGAGCTCATTACCGCGCCAGGTGACCTAATTTAAATTCCCGCTTCCGGAACAAAGCCCGCTGCCCCACGGCCTACCGAGAGATTTACTGGGCGCGGCTCGCGACGGTTCCGCCCCTCTGGACCGTTCTGGAAATGAAGATGCAGCATTTCCAGCCGGCACCACCACCAGGCCCGCGCGTCACCTAGAGCAGGCTTGCGCAAGGGCCCCAGCAACGCGACCCACGACGGCCATGGCAGCCTTTCCGCGTCTCACCGGCTTCTAGTGAAAGACTCGCTTTTGGGGCAAGTCCCCGCTGCCCGAGCCCTCGGTGGGAGGAAAGCCCTGCGGCTCTTAAGATGGAAATGTGTTGAATTATGTTGAACTAAGTCTTGAAATAACTGCTGTAGTTTCTGGAGAGAGGAGGTTCTGTACTATTATATCAGAAGAAATTGCTCGACAACTTCCACACATTTTACGATCAATCTTTACTGTTGCAACTGAGTTTGAAAATATTTGTAATATAAATTACAACAACAGAAAATTTAACCATTTCTCATTGTTATAATAATAATACACACTTCATAAATTTAGTTCAGAAATTTCTGATTGTGATACACTTTACCATGCTTTTTCAAATGTTTATTTTACTTTTTGTTGTTACTTTTTCTCCGACACCATCTTCTGACATACGAGACGCGTTGTTGCTCCATTTCTCTCCGTGAATAAAAATTCGTGCTCGCATTTAGCCTTGAACCGACGATTCTGATCAGTAAAGTGAAGAGACAGCTCGGCCGTCGGGGATTATGCCAACTTTCCTGGTTCTCGTGAGGCGCCGTGAGGCACGGGCCGCGGGATTCCCGACGCCTCAAGAAGGGGCTCAAATGGAGCGTTTGTGCACCTCTGGCCTAGAGATCGCCACCGCTGACACCGGGGTTCAATTCTAGGTCGATGTTGTTAAGTGGAACTTGTGATGCATAAAAGTGTTTCGCGGCAGGTTTGCTCAGTGTTCTCCCTTTTCATCTACCTCTCATTTCATCATTGCTCCAACATCAAATTCCGTCTTCATAGTAATTCATTTATTCGTTTCATTAATTCGGTCCACGTACGAACATCGGGTTTGCGAACTGGCGTAGTAAAGAATCACTGCCGGGCAGCCTTCTCGGCGCATAAGCTAGGAGCAATGATCAACCACGCGGAGATGGTTAGGCTGTGGGTTCAAGTTTTATGTAAGGATGGCTCTGTCATGTTGTCGTTTGGTTGTCTTCTTTTTGCAAGACATTGTCCGTCTAAACTATTTTTTCCATGTAATTAGTATAATGTTAAATTGGTAGAGATTCTTACTTTCTTCAGAAAGATGAATTGTCGGCGGAAATATCAGTAACCCTTATACGTTGACTATCTCTCATTCACGATGGTCGCAAAATCATTGTCAGCACATGTTAAATAATAGTGACAGTAGAAGAAACTTTCTTCCAGAACAGCTAACTGTATATAAAGCACTCCGTCAAGAGTTTACTGAACTTATGTGGTTTCAATAATACCCGAAATTCGTACAATTAAGTAGCAGCGTATTTCAGACATTTTCCTCGTTGTCCAAAGCTGCACGGGCTATTGCTCCGCTGTGTAACACAGTAGCTCTATCAACAGGAGTTGCTGGACAAAAGCGCACGAGGCCCAATTTTGAGGCATAGGAACGCTCGGCCATAGAGCAAACGCAGTAAAAGAGCTTAAGAGCATGGCATAGGTGCGGTGCCTGGGAACAAATGAGTCGCCAGAGAGAGTACTCTTTGATTTCAAAATGATTTCAAATACATAAGCATTGCTGCATTTATCTCGAACATTGAAAGACATTAAATGGAAAATGAATATTCGTACTATGTAGAATGTTTTCGATTATCTGAGGGTTATACAGCCCTCAGTGGATTTATACACCGTGAGAAATTTCTTTTTGAGGGCCGAGAATGTGCGAGTTTTGATTTGAGAGCTTTTGCTAATTACCGGTTTCACCAAGTGTGACATGTTTCAGAATAGACGTAGGTTTTAAGTCAATGAATTGAGGATGAGGGCAATTATGCGGATGCCACAGCCAGTCAGGGACCAATTACATGAATGTCGGACGTAGAAAACGTGTTGAAACGAGATAGGTTAACTAAGGTTGACGGGAGAAGTACAGTATGAAAAGTGAAATGGACTGCGTTAGCTGCGGAAATGGAAGACGAGACAACTAATAATCGATGAAGAGGGAGAATATGTAGTTGTTATAGTTATAGTTAATGCCTTATTTTACGTGGCGAGACTCGGGCCATCAGGCCCGCTCTTCCGTCTGACCACGCAAATTTCGCTACGCTCCTTTCACCTAGCGGAGAAAGAAGGTATTATCTCGGGCGACGAAATAGGCGATTTGAATTTAGCTCAGAGGCGTCATTTAGGCTTGAGGATCTTTTACATGCAAGTAAATCTACTAACATGGGCCAGCCGGCTTTACTTCCCCTCCGCGGAAGGCGTACGAAGGATTTTTCGCCCTTAAAAATCCACGGCTTTGATCGGGTTTGAACCCGCGAACTTGGGTATGACAGTCCGGCACGCTAACCGTCACACCATCGAATCCGCAGACACCATCGAATCCGCATATGTAATATGTACCATCCGAATATGTAACAATCGCGGTGTGACGGTAACTGTTACTGTGCGTTTTGAGAGTAGAGGAGTTGGTAGCTGAGGCAAAGGGGATGGATCAGGTACGAAATCACAGGAGCATAAAAGAGGGGTTGCAAATTGGAGGTTGCAGCTCCATCAAATGACAATGCGATGTCAAAACACATACATTCCGTTTTGCAGCCTTCCAACAAGTTACCAATTCATAGCAAACCTTTCCTCGACCATGTTTCTCCTTCTCATTCATTAGTATTCTAAGATTCTGTCAATACAGAAACCAAATAACTGACCCTATTCACTCACCCATCCTATCTAGCGCTTTCGACAGCAACCCGTATATTACCATCTACCCCTAACACATCTGCCTTTCCCACGGTCCTAAGTTTCTCAAGGCACAGTGTTACACTTTCCATATTTTCACGTCTTCCATCTTTCACGTTTATTCAAAGGGAAACAATCACCACACTATTCCTGCTATTGACATTTTTCTATTCCACACCGCCCCTTACCGTTCCTCTTTTACTCTATAAACTTCTTCATTTCTACTCCCGTTTCGCTTTTGTGTGCTGAAAACGGTCAACATTCGCCACTATCTCCCGCGCCATCCTCGTTATAATCCCCGCCATCGCCACCCCTCATTCATCACAGCCACGCGTTTGCGAGCGAAAGGCAATCTACGCGACCCGGGGCTGCTTTCACGTATTTAAATTGCGCCGGCGCGGCGCGGGCGGCGGGTGCGTCGCGTCGCTCCCGTTTCGCGGCGACCCCGACGGCGCGCCACCTGCCCCCTCCTCGGAGCCCTGCGCCGCCATGCCCTTCCCCCTCCGATGCCTTGCCCATCGACGCCCTCCCCCCCCGGCGCCCAGCCCCACCGACGCCCCACTGACGCCGTGCCCCAACGACGCCCTACGCGACTGAAGCCTTGCCCCACCGACGCCCTATCCCACCTGCCCTCTGACGCTGTGCCCTACCGACACCCTGCTCCACCAACGCCTTGCCCAACCGACGCCTTGCCTAACCGACGCCTTGCCCAACTGACGCCTTGCCCCACTAACGCCTTGCCCCACTAACGCCTTGCCCACCGACGCCTTGCCCAACCGACGCCTTTCCCCACCGACGCCTTGCCCAACCGACGCCTTGCCCCACCGACGCCTTGCCCAACCGACGCTATGCCTCATCGACGCCGGGCTTTGCCGGCGCCCTTTCCCACCGACGCCCTGCCTCCCCGACGCCCTACCCCACCAATTCCCTGCCCTACCGACGCCCTGCCCTATCGATGCGCTGCTTCAACGACGACGCTGACGCGCTCTGCTCTACTGACGCGCTTTTCTATCGACGCCATTCTCCACCGACGCCCTGCCTCACCGACGCCTTGCTCCACCGACTCTCAGACTTGATACGTATGCACGTTTGTAAACATAACATGTTCATTGACGAATACTATAATGTCTATTAACTAACAGTTTAGGTCTTTCGCATTAATGTTTTGTGTTTTTCTTTCATGTAAAAATTGCTTGCACATATAATTGAATTATGAACTTTTTTTTCTAGAAATGATGCATATTTATTGTATTGTAGATTTTGAATGAATCCACATAATGTGTTATTTCGTGATTAGGAATAAAGAAGTATTAATTTGTAGTTAACTTCCGTCTCTTCACAAAGTCGCAACAATGTCAACACAGTGCATGAAACAAATATAGTAAAGAAGAAAACATCCCTTCCTTAAGTTACTACTGCTCCATCTAACTTTCCCTAGCCGGGGCCCATTTTCAGCGCATAAAGATGTTTCAAAGTCGTACCAGAGTTTGCAACAACCTAATATTCCCTGATTAATATAAAATTACCTCATTCTCCGGAACCACTTACGGATCATTACCTGCACGCGACTCTCCCGAGATACTGTGGGAGGCGAAGAGTGTGCGTGTACACGCTTTTCAAAACGCGCTTTGAGCCTCTTCTCTACCTTATGGCTTTTCCCAAACAACTTCACGGGATACAGGATGAGGATGTCAAACAGAATTGAATTAAAATACGAGATGCAGTTCAGAGGACTCGATCTTAACGGAATTCTCAAATGGGAGGAGAGAAGTAAAATATAAATGAAAAGTATGCATCCTTATTATTTTCGAATCAAGAAGAAACACTGTTTTCCAAATCCAGAAAACTAAGCCGCAGACACCATCGCTTTAGTCCGGAGGAAATATAATGGGATACGTAAATTGATGAAAATATTCGCACATGTTTATAGCGACAAGTATAATTTTCGGATACTTTACCTTTTTCATATTCCTTATATGTCCAATTCAGAACTTGTATCCAAAAAATATCAATGCATCAATCTTCAAGTACTACTCTGGGAGACATAAGATCTAATAGAAAACATACAATCCAATAGGTTACAATCTGAAATTCCCAACCAGCAATAATTTCCAGTTAAGTGATGTTCATTTGATTCGTAACACACAATTTTTGAGGATGTCGCATTGGTTGCGAGACAATTTTGAATATCGGGTAACAAAAGCATTGTTGGCTTTTTGGTCAGCAAAAGGAGAATACAACTACTACGAGAGATGTATTTTTGTTTTCGCGCAGTTTTCGGATAAGGACTTGTCCAGTTTTTCGTACATCCTTTATACTGCTCTAATTTAGTGCTCAATTGCTGCATCGAACGCAAGCAAAACCATAAATGCGAGAGCGGCGTCTGTTTCATAGAATAACGTCCGTTCATTAAGTCCGAAATGCCATCGTACGGCAGTGCTTACCTGCAAGGGGTGGTATCGGCATCATCAACGTGATGCCCCAAAGTTTCCAAATGAGCAGATCGATCCTAATGATCCCGCGGATCAGCCCTCATTCCACTTACTTATTCATTAATTGCGTCACAGCATTTAGACTCGCGCATAAGAGAATCAGGAGAGCGCTCTTTAACCGTTTCGTAAATAAACTGTTCGATCGCGTGTATAACTGTATTTTGTTCTTTTGAAGATAGAGGTGAAGTGGCAGGTTTTTGTTTCCAGAAGCAAACCATTACAATCCAATATTTTGTATCAATACAATCTAATGTTTTGCTTGAGAATACTAATCATGGCGACCATTTTTGCTGTGGGAATAATGAGGTAAAAACAAACCAACCAACACAAAAACAAATGCTGAGCTTCACCGATCTTTCTCCGTAAAACTTTCAACATAAATTGGTGGTAGTTTCGGGTATTGTAATTGTAACTTATTTGAAAACGCTGGGTACATACAGATGAGGAGGTCTACGGAATCATAAAATACGAGATAAATGTGTCAAAGGAAGTATTTATATATTTGTCAAAAAACAGTAAAAACTGTATATGACGTGTGGGGAAAGAGATTTATCTGCGCAGATTTTCTTGAGGACCAGAATTTAAAAAAAATGGAAAAATGAATTTAGAAAATAATTATTTTAGAAAAATAAAAATATTTGAAAAATGTTTGTTCCCGAGTTATAGAAAATCAATTTCAATGGTAAATGAACTACAAGCAAAAGGAGTACTCAACAAAACGTGCGCACAGTTGTTATAACTCAAAAACACTCACTTTCCATAAGAATATTTATTTACAAAAATCTGGGCCAACTCGGCCGCTATGTACAGTTACCACAAAACTTCATATACAAAAAACAATCTGCCATCTGGCTGAAACCACGCCGAGCGCTCTACTGCCGGTGATCCTCCGCCGGCGTCCTTTTATTTGGGCCAGCTCCCGCGCAAGGCTTCCCGCGGCTTCCCCTGATTGGCGGGTTCACCAGTGCGCGGAGCCCAGGTAACAGGCGTGGCTGGTTTCTGAGCACACCCTTGGCGCGCTTGACGAAGCTCAGCGCGCCTGATGCCGACGCTCTGTGCTGCGCGCTGCCGGAGGCGGGAACATGCTGCCGGCGCTCTTTGCCGCGCTGTTAGCGCGGCAACTTTGAACTGCCGTCCGCATACTACACCCTCCCCACCGAAGTTGTGATGTAGGGGGTGAAACGACGCAGTCGGTTGCTCCTCCGCAATGCCGGCCGCTGCTGTGACTGTAGAGATGGCTCCTCGATGGTTGCGCCGGAATCCAGTGTGGGCCGCTCCTCCTGCTGGCTTGAAAAGGGAAAACGCATTACACTTTCTGTTGCCCTGCTCTGCGCTGGCCCCCCCGCCTGTTGCTTATCTACTACAGAATCGTAGTACCGTCTCCTAATCTGTGATTGATGCCGAGAGATTGCTCTATCTTCCGTCCTGAGGACGTAAACTCTGCCTCCTCTTACTGCAGTTACTATTGCTGGTTGCCACTTACAATTACTTCCGTACACTCTTACCAGTACCTTATCTCCTCTCTTGAATTTAGCGCCTTTGGTTGACACTGGCACTTCTTCCGGAAACAACAAGGACAATAAGGTACGGGGCTGCCGACCATGCAATACTTGAGCGGGGCTTCTACCTGACATATTCGGTAACGTCCTATAGGTGGTCAACATGCTAAGTAACGCCTGCTCTACTGATGCACCCGCTCTAGTTGCTTTAAGCATGGCTGACTTGAACGTCTGCACTAATCTTTCCACCTCTCCATTTGACTGAGGATGGAACGGTGGAGCCAAAATGTGCTGTATCCCGCTACTTTTACAAAATTTTTGAAATTCCGCTGATATGAACTGCGGGCCGTTATCGGAGATCAATACTCGTGGGAGGCCTTCTGTTACGAAAACTTTCTTCAAAGCATCTATTGTATGTGGTGCAGTTGTGTGTTGCATGCGCATCACGTACGGATAATTTGACAATGCGTCCACTACTAACAACCACATATGCCCTAAGAAAGGACCCGCAAAATCTACGTGTATGCGGTCCCACGGCTCGCAGGGTTGGGGCCATGAGCTTAAATCCGCTCTCGGCGCTGCCTGACTAGTTTGGCATGCTTCGCAATGCTTGCTCATCTCCTCTATATCTTTGGTATTCCTGGCCAATAACAATAACGGCGGGCTGCTTGCTTTGTCCTGGCTATACCCCAATGACCCTCATGTAAAAGGCGTAATACCTTGGTCGCAACTTATGCGGAATCACTACCCTAACTCCTTCATCGCTAGCCAGTAATAATACACCGCCCTTAACCGACAGCCTGTGTTGGAGCTTATACCATTCCGTCAGCGCCCTGGTTCGCCTATGCGCGCTGGACCAACCAGTTTGCACGTGGTACAGCACTTGCCTGAGCTGCGGATCCTTCTTTGTTTCCTTTGCCACTTGATATGACGAGACTGGAAAACCTGATACTGCCTCCTCTTCGGCTTGGTCCAGCTGGAGACAGGCGATGTCCTCAGAGTCAAAAGTTGCATCCGGCCCTTGCGGAAGACGGGATAGTGCATCTGCCGTTAGCATGCTGATATGTAGATCTGTAAAGTATCCTGTAACTATAATCAGACAGGAAAAGCGCCCAACCTTTGCATCTTACGCGCCGTATTATCTGGGATACGCTTGTGTGGCGAGAACAAAGACACCAACGGCTTATGATCAGTAATGATTATGAACTTTGACCCATACAAGTATTCATTGAATTTTCTCACGCCCGTATACAATTGCTAAAGCTTCTTTTTCTATCTGAGAGTAATTCTTCTGGTGAACATTCAACGTTTTTGACACACAAGCAATTGGCCGCTCAACACCCTTAGCATCCTTCTGCGAAAGGACTGCCCCAATACCATATTCTGATGCATCTACAGCTAGTATAGTCGTTCTATCTGGCAAAAAATGTTCCAATTTAACTGCCTGCATTAAATTCTCTTTCAACCTCCGAAATGCCTTGTCACAATCTGCCGACCAATGCCATTTTACGCCTTTCTTACGCAAAGCGTTGAGGGGTGCTGCTATTTCCGCCATGTTCTTGATAAATTTGCCATAGTAATTAATCTTCACCAGAAATGACTGTAGCTGCTGCAAATTAACAGGAACCGGAAGCTGCTGAATCGCCGTTGAGTTTTCTCCGGTTGGCCTGATCCCCGAGCTATCCAACACGTGACCTAGATAAGTAATCTGTTCTTTAAAAAAATCACACTTATCCAAGTTAACCCTTAGGCCCCATTCATTTAAAGTCTTTAATAAGAGATTCAAGTTTTGTAGACTGTTCCTCCTCCGACTCGCCCGTTACCACTATATCATCTAGGTAGTTGGCGCTGCCCTTCACCTGGGCTGTCAGCGTATGCAGGCAGCGCTGGAAATAGCCGCAGCTGAAGCGACCCCGAAAGGCAACCGGTTGTATCGGTAAAGCCCGAACGGTGTGTTAATTACCAATAAGTTCGCAGACTCTTCATCTAACGGGATCTGCAGATACGCGTCCCGCAAATCTATTTTTGAAATCTCTGCCCGCCCGCTAGCTTCTGAAAAAGCTCTTCTGCTCTGGGATGGGGAACTGCTCTACCATGAGTTGCGCATTAACGGTGCTCTTGAAATCTCCGCACATTCTAATTTTACCGTCTTTCTTTTTTACTATGACTACTGGAGTTGCCCATGCACTAGTACTGACGGGGGTCAAGACGTCCAAATCTACTAACCTGTCGATTTCCTTTTTTACTTTATCTTTCACTGCCAGGGGAACAGGTCGTGCTTTAAAAAATTTAGGGGTGGCATCTTTCTTCAACTGCAATGCGCCTCAAAAAATTTGCATTTTCCCAATTGCTCCGAAAAACTTCTGAATTCAAATCTATCACATTCTTTACCTCCTTTGGCAGGGCGCTAGTCTGAATGACAACGCGTCCTGAACCGTAAATCCAAAAATTGTGAAAACATCCATTCCTAGAATGTTAACCGCATCACGACTGTCCACAACCACCCAGTGTTACTTGTCTTTCCATCGCTTTGTATTTCGCTAGCAGGCTTATCTTACTTTCGTCTGATCCTCTGTCTAGCATATCCATAAAAAACTGTGTTCAGCGAGGCGCAAGGCGGAGAACCCAGTGCCTCATAAGTAGTCAGCTTATTAGAGTTGCTGCTGCACCTGTATCCACCTGGAATAATACAGATTTACCACCTATTTCAAGTTTACAAACAATTTACTTTTGTCATCACACTGCATAACTGAATAAATACAATCACCATCCCCTTCATCGATGCCTCTTTCTTGCCGCTGGCTTTCGGCATAACCACTGCTGCGTCCTTCTCTGACGTGCCCGCTCACCTCATCGATGTCCATTTCTTGTCGTCTGTTTTCAGCAGAACCACTGTTGCACACTTCTCTAATATGCCCTTTTCTTACCGCACTTGTAGCACTCCGCTCTGAGGAATCTGCCAAACCTTTCCGTCGTGACTAATAAACACTGTCTACAAGACTTCAATAGCTTGCCTCTGCTGGTGGGAAGGACTTTCTTCTCCTGCTGCTTCCTGCTTCGTGGCTTGGCTACCCAATTTTCCTCCTGTACACTCATTTCCTCTACATCTCTTGCTGCTCTATCGCCTAACGTCATCTGATGCGCCGTATGCTTCGTTACCTCATACGATGTTGCTAATTTTAAGGCGTCTTCCAAAGACGGGTTGTTTTGTTGCAATAATGCCCACCGAACTTCTTTTTCCGGCGTATGCATTACCAACATGTCCCGTATCAATGACTCCGCATACGATTTCTCTGTGTTGCATTCAAACGCACAACGCTTCGCCAAACCCTTCAACTCCGTCGCCCAATCGGCATGCGTTTGGCCTGGCTTCATTCTGGATGAATAAAACTTGTAGCGTGCCGCCACTAAATGCGTCTCCTCGAAAAATGAGCTAGCAGCCGCTGTTTAAGTATATCGTATGATACCTGCGAAATCTCTTCTTCCTTGCTTAACTTACGTAACAACCTATTTAACGGTGCGCCGATTGTGGCCAGAAAAAATGCTCTTTTACGAGATTCCTCTTTAATATCATAGCATAACAAATGTTGGCTCCAATCTGGCCACATATCTTCGCAGGTTTCCTCTGCTGCATCGTAAGTGCGAACGGCGGGGCTGGGCTGCTCGGTCGTGACGAAATTGCCGCTTGCTGCAATGTCTGCACCATCATCGCCATCTGCTGCCTGCTGTTGCTGCTGTAGACACGCCATCAGTTGTGAAAATTGTTCCGCGTTCATTCTCCTTTTTACTCGTCGCCACTGTTATAACTCAAAAACACTCACTTTCCATAAGAATATTTATTTACAAAAATCTGGGCCAACTCGGCCGCTATGTACAGTTACCACAAAACTTCATATACAAAAAACAATCTGCCATCTGGCTGAAACCACGCCGAGCGCTCTACTGCCGGTGATCCTCCGCCGGCGTCCTTTTATTTGGGCCAGCTCCCGCGCAAGGCTTCCCGCGGCTTCCCCTGATTGGCCGGTTCACCAGTGCGCGGAGCCCAGGTAACAGGCGTGGCTGGTTTCTGAGCACACCCTTGGCGCGCTTGACGAAGCTCAGCGCGCCTGATGCCGACGCTCTGTGCTGCGCGCTGCCGGAGGCGGGAACATGCTGCCGGCGCTCTTTGCCGCGCAGTTAGCGCGGCAACTTTGAACTGCCGTCCGCATACTACA
>JAHLJT010009436.1:226743450-226757221 GCA_031308135.1 Acheta domesticus
TCGTCAAAAAAAATCTGCACCCTGATGGTCCTACTGATCCGCTTCAAACTCGGTGGTATTTTTCTCACCATTCGTTAACCAATATTTCGTTTTCACACGGTCTGTGCCGCGCACTGGGGATCGGGGGTAGTAAGCGTGACGTTGCGCCCACCGGCCGAGGATAAGAGGGCCTCAAACGGCCTCACCCTGACAGCCGCAAGGTACATTCAGGAGATCCTGCAAACGGTGGCTCTGCTGTTCATATGAACGCCCATACGTCCATGCCCTATTTCACACGACAACTCGCGTCCGCATGCCGCAGCCATCTGCCGAGCATGTCTTGCAGCATTGGATACTGTAGCGTCGTGGCGCGCTCGAACGTGTCTACCTGCGCAAGCAGAAGATGAACAAAGGCGCAGAAGATAGCCATTGGGAATTTCTGCCTAGCGCGGATACGGCGTGAGGCAATGGGGGCGGCGAAAGACCAATATAACGGCGAGAGGAAGGCCTCCCTCCTTCTTGTTTCTCAGCAGCGTCGACGTGCAGTTGTGCAGAAGTTTGTGCGAGTGGCGCACGTGGGCAAGGGGCCGGCAATTCATTGTCGTGACTAGCGAGACATGCATTAGGAGCATTCCACGGTCACTTGTGGGACATTTGTACGCATTTTCTATTTAGTTGTTACCGCATAAAATTAAGTAAATAGTTATATTTTTCTGAATAACGGGTGAAACAAAGAGTAAACTATGACTTATTTTTTGACATATAGAAAGTTGTTATATCTTTCTAATTTTTTGAGTAAAAGGAAAAAAATATATGGTCACGTGCGGGACAGGTGAATATTACCTCATTAACAAAGACTTCTATTCAGATAAGATTACCAGCCCATCTGCGGGTGCAGCAAGCGTGTATTATTTTTTTCTGAAATCCTCATACATAAATCTATAGTTTCAGGTAAATACAACCACAAAAACATCAATTCCTGAGCTTGTAGGTTTTTCTTTATAATGATCACGTGCGGGACACTAAAGGTCACGTGCGGGACATTTACTATCCGCTTGCCGAAAAAATTAATCAAATAACCATAAAAACTATAATTTCAGCAAATGTTATCGTATTTGCTGAATGGCAAATGCGGTAACTACGAGGATATAAATGGACACAATACGAGACTGATAAAAATATGATAAGATTATGACTGCAAATATTTATTGATAGCATCCTTTTTTGTAGATTTACATGCGATTACATAATTTTCACCAGTGAGAACATGAAATTTTTTTATGCCAGGAACTGCTTCTACATTCTTCCATGGCTTTTCTGAAGCAATCACGGTCACTATGTGATCATTTGTGCTAACAACTTCAGAAGCAATTTCAGCAAAATCTTTTGCTGATTGAACGTTGCATCCTTTCCCTTGAACCATTATTTTCCCTCACTCGACGTTTTACATTGCTTCCAATTCCATCGACGACACTTTTACCATGGGCAGTTGCAAAATACTTCCAACAAAATTTTCTTTTACATTTTTCAGAAAATATGCGAAGCACCTTCACTGTAAATTATTTTAAAATTCTTATGATGGCCCGTCGATCGATATTATTTCTGACTGGCTGATCATCACTTGCCCGAATGATTTCCTCATACAAAAAGTCGATGAACACGAACACTGTTCTTATATTGACGGAACAAATTACGTAGGTTTTGCACTTCCCTTTATAGAAGACTGCCGCAGTAAACAAAAGTACACTTTTGCCTAACCAAAGAGCACGTTGGATTTCATTCTGGTATTCACAACTAAAATTCCTTTTGCCGAATACGTTTTGTGTTAACATGCTTCATCACGTCAGGTAGATCAGCTGTCTAGTTCATGTAGTTCTCCTAAACTGGTCTCTTTAAAAGAAAGTTGTAACCTACCATCACCGCTTTTTTCCCATACTTTCCAAATCACAATTTGCTCTGGTTGAGTGGGACAAGCATAAGGTTTCCCATAGGAACACTGATCACAAATGTTCTTCTAATAACATGTCTAGCTTACTGTCACAGAGTACATTTCCCCAAAATCATTTGAGTACGTAGCTTTAGGAGAAGTTAAGTAAATTTCAGTTTGAAATTTTCGTGAATTTTGGTCAGCTGGAGTGTCTTTGGTAATAATGCATGTTTTGGGCGAAGAGAATAAAATTTTGAAAATTGCGATTTCTTTTTTGAAAATGAAGTATGGTTCTTTTAAAACATAGTCAAAATAATGTTTTTGCAATTTTTCTCTTTTACCTTCGTTCCAAACTGTTACATCTTTCATTACTAATCAGGTATAAGTAATGTCAGGGCGGGAAAAAAATTGGTAACTGTCATATTTTCATTTTCCTCATGATTGGTTGACTTATCTTTGTACACTTCTTTAAGCCAATGCGTTTCTCTACCGCTTACTACCGCTTTTTGTTTCCTAGTCGATTTTAGGAGAATCCGAGGTATCTTCTAAACGGTTTTAGGATAATGTTGTTTCACAGGAATAATGTGTGTTTGGCGAATTTGTTTGGTCATTAAAACCTATTTTGGTATTAAGCTTTTTATTTGCTCTCTGCATTCTCTTCCTATCTATTTCATATCTCCTGAAGTCCTGTTTCTTTTTTTCACACATTGCACTCCTCTTTTTTCCTCTTCAAATCTGAAATTCTTTTATTTTTTTCATTTCGATTGTTTTGATTTTTAGCTTTCTACCTTTCCCTCATCTTGTTCATCTTTCTATCACTAACAGATTTCTTTGACATTTCCATTTCTGAATTGTAAAATAATATAAAATCAACATATTTAATAGTAAAACGTTTCAATGAAGAGACGTTACGGCGTGCAGTGACAGACGGTCACGTGCAAAAACATAATTTATTATAATTGCGTCTAATATTAAGAATGTGATTTAAAACGATTATACCCCAATACTTAGACATTAAGTGAAGAAAAAAATGTATTCACAGATCACTTGCAGAATGTATTTTCTCTGTAAAACAAAACTCTGCCTATTTCGGGTCACGTGCGGGACACTGAATTTGATTAATTTCATTCGGTTAGTTAATTACTTGTAGACATTTTTACAGAGCTGTAAGAATTAAAACATATTCTTATGTATACTTACATTGTCCTGGAAAACACAGAACCTTCACAACAATGGTTGTTATGCAAATTACAACATCTGAAACCAGTATTGTTTCGAGCATGCGAAAAACCGCGAAACAATCTAGGATGAAAGTAGGTGTACCACTCTTGGAATTAGAAACTAGTGAAAAAGTAAAACATTTATGACTAATTTATAGTTTCAGGAAAGGTTTTATACGGTTTTTAGTTGGAAGAAAAAATAAAAGATGTAAGCATAAAAGTTCCTGATTTTCATGGAATTAGGTCTCAGATGTAGAGCGGTGTGGTAGCCGTTCGATTAAAATCTACCCTAGTAGTGGGATCTATTTAGTTAGTTAATTGTAAGCAGTGAAATTTGTTATTTGTAACTACGGTCTAGTTTATGAATAAACTCACTGTTATTACAACCCACTCTCGTCTGTGTCTTGATTACACACGTAAGACGCCACAATACTCTACCATGGACAGTCACATCGCCAGACCTGTCCCTCGTCGAGAATATTTGGGTTGCTTGAAGCGTGCGATCAGGAGCCCGACCCTACCCACCAATCTGCAAGAACTGTGGTGCAGAGAGAAGCTGCGTGGGATGGACTAACACAGGCCTCCATTCGAGACTTTTACAACTCTATGTCGCTACGTCTGGACGCGTATGTTGGCCAACATGATGGCCCCACTCTATACTAACGTACCCCTAACTAATGTACCGTCTGAGGCCGTTAAGCACAATAAATGCTGGTCCTACAAATGTGAAAGTGAATTCATTTCGTGTGCGTGGTACCCTCTTCCTGCCTGCCAACAATGATCGCAATCCTCCTCGTCCTTCTGGATGCAGTTTTTTTATGACGATGAGTGTATTTCAAACCGAAGTATTTTAAAAAACCAACAAATTAACACGAATGAATTGTAAAGACAGACTGCTCAGTCGTTACCTCCCATTCGTTTGATCAGTCATTCCTTCATATACTTTCTGAGCTGACGCTCATTTACGGTCAGCATTTCATAACATGCTATATTCCATTCTCTTATTTCTGCGTCTCGCACGGGGAAGAAGATTAACTTTAGTGTGAACACTTTACACAGACTGTACCTAATGAGAAAGTAATCGGAAAGACTGCAAATTTCAGCGAGTAACCAGGAAGTCAATTGATGACAAGAAAGGGCGTAGAATTATTTCTGTGAAAACGTGAACCCAGAATTATTTCTTAGAAATGCAGCAAAGCAGGCTTCTCATTGTAGTCTCACGTCTGTTTGTTTGAACGGAAATACCTATCCAGAGAATGAACAGGTGAGGTGATCCAGAGACATGATAAACATTTTCTCGATTAATTGTAAGAAAGCGTAAAAACTAGTAACGAATAGGACCGAGTTTACCACCGTTTCACAGAAAATCGTTATTGTATTGTGAATCTTATGAAATCACTGCCTCCTACATAGAGTGCGTTTGCCTCGTGTACATAAAGTAAATGCTGAAAGGTTCAAAGCTGTCAAGCCAGTGCATGAAGTTGCAGTGAGTTTATATAAGTTCTCAACGTATCCTTCGAGAAGAAATTCTCTGCGATCACAGAAGTCTCCTTTTCTTCCATTTGCCTTTTTAATACATCTTTATTTTTCATTCGGAAATACATAGCTCAGTTGCATATTCACTTTTGCATATGCATTGTATGGCTTATATCTATTCTTATTTCATAATCTTAAAACTAACTCTAACTACAAGAGGTAGGAAGCTACGAGTACAATCTGCGGCTACTGTTAACAATATTGTTCACGATTATGTTCAGGAAGGCTTCAAAAGGGTTTCGTTTTCTTTTCGTGTTGGAGTATCGTCTGTTGAATCGATGTTATAGCGGAAAGCGTGTGGTACAGGGTTGATAGCTAAGTAAAAGTAATTATAGAAGTGGGTTAGTTTTTTACTGATGGATGTTATACTCAGTTTTTTTGTGTATTTGTTTGTTAGATATAAACCAAGGACCGAGAATTGCGAAACGGAGAAATCTATTTGGATTATCTGCAGTTTATTTATGGTTCTAGATGACACATTACTCCATACGGGGCATGCGTAAAACATTAAGGGTCTGATTATTGATTTGTATAATGTGATGGCATTGTCTATCGATAGGCAAATTTTGAAATTCATTAGAGGTTTTAATTGTACTATTTTGCATTTTTATTGTTATGATTTGGTTGTAATATGGGAATTACAGTTCGGTTTTGTATCTAAATATAGCCCAAGGCATTTAACTGTTTGATATTCCGTGGTCTATGGTATTGTACTGTTGTTGATTGTAAAGGGGGAAGGAATGTAGGAGTGTTTTAGCGAGAATACTTTGGCAGTGGATTTTGTTGGGTTTAATTTAATTTACGAAATTGTTGACCAGGTTGTCTATTATATCTAGATGCTGCTGTATTTTTTTCAGTATTGGTTTCCTCCATTTGTGCACGATGCTGAGAAGGGGAAGCTTCTCATGGCCAATTTCATCAGCCAAATTCATTTTTTAAGAGCACAGATGTTTACAAACGAGTCAGTTTAAGTCGTCACGAATCGTTAAAGATGTTTTTGGAATTTTATATATCAATAACTTTTGTTGGTTGAAATATGAAATTCTAAATGATAATTTAAAATTATTATTACTCAACACGAATCTCGTTTGAGGTACACTTGTAGCTCATGATCCGCATATCCCAAAAAGAGGGATTAACATGACTAAGATGGAGACGCAGGTATGCAAAGTTTTCCTCGTTGCTCTAATAATATCTTAATGTTTCTAGACATTCTGTTATAGCAACAGGATATTAATACAGTCATTAGTAAACTAATGTTGTCATTACTCACGCAAGTGTAATTCATCCTATACTGAGGGAATCTTGAATGATTCCTGACCAAAACCGACTCGTCACTTCGCAACTCTTGGATTTATCAATAATTTCCCATGATCATGTGGTATTAATTATGCTACAGACGAAACCATAGACTACATCATTTCATACATCTTATCCAGACATTCACGGAGCAACAATTTCGGTGTTTTAAACTGACAAATTTATCGCGGTCTTCTCGGTTTACGATGTAATTTGAACGGTCATAATGAAACTGTCAAAGTGTACTTTTCCAAGTTAGGTTCCAGTTCCAGACACTTCTACTCTGTATATTCTGTCGAAAAGTCACTAATGTAAGTCATGTGTACACCTGTAAGAACTCGTATATGTATCATGTTATACCGCTCTGAAACGCCTTATGCGTCGTACATTCCACATACTTTTGCTCTTCATTTTTCGTATAAATGTACAAATCTGTCTCCAGGCCAGCGCTTTGCCATGCTGGAACTGAAGAGCATCATCGCTAAAGTGGTGTGGAACTTCCGCATCCTGCCGGACCTCGATTACGAGCCGCAGTTGTCCTGGAAGCTCATCCTGAAGTCCGAGAACGGCCTGCGCATGAGGCTGGAGCAGCGGAGCTAGAGACGTGTCTCGGCGATTCGAGTCATTCTCCTGATTCGGATCTCCGCGTTAGCTCATCTCCGTAGACGGTGTTAACAGGAGTCAAACTTAAGACTGTTTTCATGAGAGCGTAATATTAACTTCTGAGCAAAACGAACATATTAATTTAAACAGATTTTGTTAATCTTTTGTATAAATTATTAAAGTTATAAGAAAATCAACGGATGCTAAGGAGTAAAATGTTGATTTTCTATTTTTCTGAGTTAGATCAACCATTAAATAAAATTTTTAAATGCTAATTACGTTGGGTAAAATTCATTATTCAAGTAGAACCTTTGTTTTAAGTATAAGAGTATTATTATTCAAATAAAACATGGTTTTAGAGAGATTGTAGAAAAAACGAACATTCAAATTAAGATTTCCGACATTACCATACATTTCTGACATCACATTACAATAGTATTCAATGTTTGTACAAAAATTGTAATAAAGTTTCTTATTGAAAAGTTTAAGTATTGTAACGAATAAATTAACACCCATGTGTAGACTGGCTACTCAAGAACTGTGCGACGTGTTGCCTCGGCCTCCCGGGCGATGGGCACGTCTTTCCTCTAAACTGCTTGCGCGACGGCCTCTGCACGCTTTTACTCAACTTCCTCCCCATGTGAAGTTTAAAATACACTCAAACTCATTTACAAAACTCGTTCTATGTTACACATGCCGACCTGGATGTCTGAGGTGGCTAGAGCGTCAACATCGAGCGATTGTTGGCTCGATCGCCCGGGAGACAACTGTCCGAACTCCGCACTCTTATTGAGTGGACGCACTGTATAGATAGATAGATAGATAGATATTTAGTTCCGCAAATAGGTTTATGCAACCTGGTAACAGAACACTAAAATTTACATTATTATTAAAAATTACATATTATAATTAAGAATTAAATACAATGTAACTTAAAATAATTTGAAGCCATATATTAATAAAATTATGATAACAGTGATGACAAAAAAGGCTTTAACAACAATAACCGCATTAATTTTCCATTTTATGGTGGTCTTCTACAGATATTTTACATCAATAAATACACAACTTTGTATTACACTGACGACCACTCCACTTCACTTCACAACACTTGTACTTCACTTCTCTTTCTACTTCAGTATTGCACTACACTTCACAATACGTCACCACACTTCATACGAATACTACTTAAAATATAATTATATATTTAATAAAGTAAAAGAGTATAAAGTATAAGAGGGACGGAACCAGCTGATCTTTTTTGAGGGGGAGGGCATCAAAGATTTTTGTTTAATATGAAACATTTTTGTTATTATATTGTGTATTATTTTTGTAGTGTATTTATGATACTGTCTGTCTCTGTCTGTCTCTACTTGGCGTGACAGCCCGCGTACGGGCTATGGCTTACCAGCAGCATCCTGGACTTGAGGCCATGGTTAAGGGGTACGTGTGGTTAGCACGACGATAGCGCTACGCCGTATTCTGACGCCTAACGTATCGTACTTATCAACCAGAGAAGTGAGATTTCTCAATCGTCACACAGCAACATATATACTGAGACATTGTAAAGAAAACGCACACTATAGTCTTGCCTCGACTGAGAATCGAACCCGGGGCTGCGTCATGGGAAACGAACACGCTGACCAATGACCTAAATGGTGAGGGCATTTAGGATATTATATAATATTATTTTTTAATAATTACAATTCTAACATGAATATTTCAATCAATTTTGACAAATATGTAGCGTAACAAGCGAAAAGTCTCTTCCTTGAGATTTTGGGAAGGAGTATGTCCCCCATGGCCCGTCGCTGGATCAACCACTGCTACATAAACAAGCATAACGCCACATAAAGACTCACAACGCCTCCAGTTTTTTTTTGATTTACAATTTGAAGCATTCCTAGAGGGTTTTTTTTTCGGGGGGTGCATGTCCCCCATAGTCCCCGTTGGATCAACCACTGCTTTATAAACTTAACATAACGCCAAATCGTCTCAGAACGCTCTGTTTTTATGGATTTTGAATTTGAAACCATTAAAAGACGAGAAGAGAGTTTCACAAGAACGTTTGCAATTATGCAACGGACAATATTAAATTCATGCATTTGACGCTTTTGGCGTCAGACGCAATCGTGCACCAAGAGCTTGAGTTATCAACGATACCGAGTGCGTGGCAACATCACTTCGAAGGATGAAGGGAAGGCAGCCAGTTATTTTGGTAGGATTGCAGTTGCCATTCAATTGTAGCTCACACACAGTGGAATTATTTTTTTAACGTGATCGAGCTAAGATTGGCAATTTTGTTGTACGTAATTTGAACGAATAACCATCGCTTCCGAACATTCGGGCAACATATTGGCGGCAACTGCGTGCCAAAAAAAGCCCTCCCTCGTAAACACGAAGTATTTCCCTCCCGACGCGTCTCCCCTCCCACCAGTGCAGTGGCGGCGCGCGGCGCGGCGCGGCGCGGGAGGGGGCGTGTCCCCGCGGGGGGGCTCCCGGGGCCCGGCCGCCCGCGCTCGCCCGCCCAATTGCGCGCTGAATGGGCGGCGCGGCGCGGCCCCGCGGGCCCTTCCGGCGCGGCGCTGGGGGCGTGGCGGGGCGGGAGGGGGCGGCGGGGGCGGGGGCGCCCCCGGCGGCCGCGCTGCCCATCTACAGGCCGTTTCCGGAAGCGCCCTCGAGCATGCGGGCCCGGGGAGCTGGGCTCTGGTCCCCACTAGGCTTAGTTATGGACTGTAGTACATTCGAATATGTTCAACAATTTCAAGAAAATAATACAGTAAACCCTCATTAACGCGAATTCCAAGGATCGAAATAATCGGAGTTCGTGTTATAAAAATTCGAATTAACAGAATATTATAAAAGTCCATATTACCGTAATACCTTGCCGGGACCGAAGTTTTGTTCGGGTTACAGCGAAATTCGTGTTAAGCGAGTTCGTGCTATCGAGAGTTTACTGTAATTGCTTTTCTGTCTTGATTCCTTCCTTCCCAGTTATCTCACTTTTGTCAAAATCAATTACTTCTATAGATTTTCATCATTCAAGCATAACCTTCTGTGAGAAAATATAATTGTCAAAAATGAAATCGACAAAAATGAAAATGTAATTAGTTGAGAAATATAATTGGCAAAAATGAATTGAAATCAGACTTAATACATAGTAATTACCAGAAATCAGCAATATTTGAAATTCCAATAATAAAAGTGCTATTTAATGTTTATTTGTGCGATCATAGAAGAAACACCTGGTAATAAGATTAGCATTTCTTAAAAATATAGAAAGTGTAGTTTGAAATGAGTTTTATGGAAGTATCAACACTGATTTGAAAATGTATTGTTTCAAGTATGCTTTGCTCCGTATTTTGTATTTAATTGGCGAATATCTTCTCTTCATTTCGAAGAGTGAATCATTCACAGCAGGGAAAGGAGTAACAGCTTTTTGAAACACCAAGTTTCATGACTATCAAGTACCGGACTTAAACATCAGAGCAACGAGCAGAAATTACTCAGAGTGGCACAAATTCAGTAATATAATTGACGAGTGCAGCTCAGCTTGAAAGAGAGGATGGAGAATCGTAGGGGATGACTGAAAAGGGAGAGCTACAATGGAAGCAATGCAGCAGACTGAAGCCCCGGAGGTAGCGGCACCATGGACGTGGGTAGAGGGTGCGGGACGAGGGTGAACGATGGAGAGCGGGTCACGGAGATGGGATAGGAAAAGGGGACGAGAACGGCGCACCGAGAGGGACAGGAACACTGATAAGGTGAGGGACGAGGTAGGGGCGGGAACGAGATCGGGGAGGGGGACGAATACGGTGACGGGATTGGGGGAGGAGACCGAAACGGGGACGTGTTCAGTGGCGGAGAAGGAAACGGAAACGAGCACGGAGGCGCAGGTGGGGACGGACACGACGGCGGGATGGGGACGCGGACAGGAAAGAGGATAGAGAAGGTGACAGAGACATGGACAGGAACAGGAACTGAGCAGGGGCACACTCTCGGAGTGCAAGTTCTGTAAGTGTAGTGTACGTTCTCTGCTCGGGATGTGACTGTGATCTTCTCCTGCTAGATGGTGAAATTCGGCGCATATCTACGTCGGCTTGCGGGAATTGTCTCCAACCAGGTGTTCCCACCATCGGAACATCGCCCCAGGTGGGACAAGCTCTAAGCTTTCGACTGCTCTCCCGACTGGAGTGGTAGTGTAGTGAATGTGAGTGTGTGTAAAATGTAAGAATAGGGCAAGGAAGGGGAAGGAAAGATCGCGCGCGGTCTGTGGCCCGTTTTCATGGGTACAGCTCCGGCATTCACCTGCCGTTGATCGGAGAAACGACGGAAAACCACCGATTAGAGTAGCTGGCCGCTAGGATTCTTCTCTAGACACTGGCTGAAACTCGACCTAGCTATCTAACTAATGTCGAAAATCCTGCCACCGTCGGGAGTCGACCCCTAAGACTTCCTGGACGAGATTGGAGACAGGGACGGGGATTTCAAGAAGGCAGGGAAGGAGAAAGTGACAGGGTGAGAAAAGTGGATTGGCAAGGGGATGGGAAGGGGAGGGGTGGGGGTGGTGGAGTTGGTGCGGGGGCGGGGGCGGGGGGACGGGGGGGCAGGCGGGGCAGGTGCGCAGGGGTGGCGGCTGACAAGGGGTGTGTGGGGCGTGGGGGAGAAGGGAGTGAGAAGACGACGCGAGGCTGCGAGCAGCAAAGCGGCTCTGCGCGGGCGCGCGTGTGGGATCCACGCGCGGGAAGTGTCTTTGTGTTAGCACAACGCGGGAGGCGTCGACCAAACAGTGGAGCAACCTCTTGCTGCATGTTACTTGAGCTGAGCATCACGGCGTACCGTGTGTGTGATTGTCCACTTCGCTGAAGTAGGCGAGAGTGAAACGGAACTCCTCTGTTCTACAGCGTAAATACCAGGTAGTTTATGTCCCATGGGAGAATTTTCGATTTAGAGGTAGTACTTACTATAGGTTAAGGTAGTAACAAGAAGCATTGCTGCTAACAATTTGCAAGATACAGCAATGCTGTCTAACAAAGATAACATAATATCACGTTGCACAGCATATCACTATCGAGGAAGATAAACCATTATTTCTTGTTTGTTATTATACTTTTCTAACCAAAATTAATATTGTTTCGTTGCTGCCGAAAATTGTTCCGCCACTATTTTTTCTACTGGAAGGAAAACTAACTAAACAGTAAACTCGATGGAATTCATTAGAACTCGAAAATTATTCTTGAGTATTTGCTTCATATGAGTACGTATCCATAGTAATTAAGACATAAGTATTTACCTAATTGCAAATAAACTTTACCAGATAGTTATTACATACTGCGTTGGGGATTATAAAAGAACGTACGCAACACTCAAGAAGATACTTGACCTACCTGACAAAACCTAACCTCTCCCTCTCATTTCGTTAATGTGTCTCAATTTCAAACCAACGATACTATTAATACGGTGTCTAAAAAAGGTAAGAACTGATTTTCAACAAACTGTATGCCCCAAAAAGGAATTTCGTAAAAGTAATTACAAAAAATACTTACGTAAAAGGTAACTGCAAAATAATTAAAAGGGCAAATAAATGTTTCTAAGACATTCATAAAACAGATTTTAATAGTGTTTTTTACACTTTTACTGGAAATTCCGATCCTTGGACATTCAACCTATGCAACACAGCAGTTTGGAAGGTTCATTTGAATCTAATAGTTGATTTCCTATCGTAGATAGTGTATTTAATTGGAAGTAATCTTTGGGATGCATTGGCACGTAGTTACGAAAACATTTGAACGAGCGTAATGTGTGGGATGCTTCATACAAAAAAACTTTTCCTCCTCTTAGTGTTATTACTCAAAAACTATTCATATTTTTCTTAAAAGTGACGCCATTTAAAAATCTAAATTAAAGAGCAAAATTGCGTTAAGAAAGAAACTTCGGGCATTAATATTTGCGGCGTAGGACAGATAGAATATACATTTAAATTTTTACAATTTTCAAAATTTCAGAGGATTCAATGAAAATCGAAATGTTATTTATAAATGCAATTTCTTCTATTAGGGAAAAAATTATATAAAACTAGAGGTGCTACAACATACAAACATTGCACATAATTTCAGGCATATTTGTTTTTCACAATTTTCAAAATTTCCGAGATTTCAATAAAAATGAGACCTGCGCCGTTTGTCAATTGTCCTTTGTCGTACACGCGAAAAACTTTTAAAGAAAAAATTGCAACAGTGTTTGAAAAAAATATTTATTGTCCGTATATTAAGATTACGTGAAAACTACTTCTTTTATCCAATAATTCTACATGGATTTATTAAAGATATGTCTTTGAAGAACAGATTTCATTAAGGAAAAAACCTGTCATCAATATTGTGACTGTAGGAGGACGCCGAACAGATAGTAAGCTTTTACAATTTTCAAAAAATTCAAAGTACTCTTTCAGTGATTTTCATAATAATTAATGCTTTGTTATTGAAATGCGAAACTACTTAAAATATTAGGAGTAATACTATGCATGTAATGTTAATTTAAACCCAACATACAATGTTTGAATCAATACATTTTTATTTTATTTTATCAACTTCGGAATTGATAATAATTGTTTTCACGTATTATTATGCTATACAGACAAATATACATTTTCACTTTGTATACTAAGAATTAACTTAATAATCGATGCATATATGCGGATTCATTGAGTGAGATTCATATGAAAAAGCTTCTAATACAACATTACTAGATGTAGATCTTACACCGAATGCGATCTACTTACATAGTATGTTAGTGAGTACACCCGACACGATAATCCGCAAGACTGCAAACATTCAACGAGACAACGCCAGGTGCAAACATCTGCAATCTTTCCTGGGGACACGCACCAGGTGCAGCCCTCTGGTACGAGTACCTGGCGTGTCCTTTACGGAGTAGGGGGTGGGGGACCACGCCCGCAGCAACCGGAGACGGAGGTTGGGTCGGCGAGCGGAGGGGGTGGCCGGACGCGCCCCGGAGCACCCCGGATGTGCCGCGCGCCGCCTTGTTTCCTGCCCATTCTCCGGCGCGACCCGTCGCGTAGCCTAAGCGCGGGGGCGGAGGCGCGGGCGGCGCGGGGGGCGTGGGCGGCGGCGGGGGCGGAGGCGGGGCGGGGCGCGGTTCGCGGTTGGCGGTGGCGGGGGCGCGGGTGGGCGCGGGCGCGGGGGCGGGG
>JAHLJT010009436.1:226758221-226794424 GCA_031308135.1 Acheta domesticus
TACCATTTTGGAAAAACGAAAGTTTTTGCGTAAATTGCGATTCAAATTGACAAAAAAAAAATGTTCTCATAAACCGCTCCAAATTTTTTCTTTAAATTTCTGTTACGTGTGTAAGAAGGGAAGGTCAATATATAATATAAAACTAGTGGGTATAGAATGGCACATACTTTCTCGCAGTAGTTATTTTCCAAAATGCCGATCTCGATAAATTATGTGGAGTAAACCGTTCAATGCTGACTTTCTGGTCATGTTTTTTGAAAGACATGTTTTTCGCATGTTGACCATTACCGCTTCTTAATTAAGAAGAACTGATACAAGATCGGTATGACTGCAATATTAGCAGAAGTTCTGCAAGTCGGTTCTCTTAAGCGCGATGGGGTAATGCACCTAGGGTGAGACCTTCAGTAAGGAGGTACCGAGTTCGATCCCCCGTGGGGAATTTTAATTGATGAATGTGATGTTGCAAGAAAAAAACACTGAAGAGTGTAGATACTTATGAAAATCTTTGAAGTACTTCTACTCACGAATAGATTCAATATAATAAATAGACAGGAATGTTCTGTGTTCCCTAACTGCGTCTTTTAAACAATTTTTCAACTCTGTTATTTGATTTCTGAAGCGTATGACATGTCAAAACAAACGTAGTCTAGTATATATCTGTATGAACCAATTTATGAAAATTATGAGCTGTTTAACGCAAATTGTAATAAAATATAACCAGAAGGCATGCGATAAACTTACAATCCCTAACGGTTCCGAAATGATGATTACTTTCTAGCCTTACGAATACTTCGTAATGCGGTTTATCGCTGCCTTGCTTGATCATGTTTTGAAAAAAACACGTTTCGCATGTTGAAAATGAACCGGCTCCTAATTGATAAAAGCGATAGAATTACGTTTTGACTAAATATAAGTAATTGCGATAAATGTCCTGGAAATGTCTGTAGAGATTTGTTCAAATAATTAACTTTTAACAATTTTTACTTCTCTTGTATTTGTAATGCGTTTTGCCATTGTATCAATTGTTTCTTAATCATGCATTTAACATTTTATAGGTCGGTTCTATTTCTTTCGTGGTTCAGTTCGACAGTGACGGTGTGGTGTTGCGTAGTTGGTATAAGTGCCGGTTCGTGAATTTGAGTTTCGGTTGTCGGGCCTTGGTACGAAAAGGTTTGCTGTTTATGAAGTTGCTTTTCTGGTTTATGAAGTAGTGGAATAGCAAAAAGTTCCGTATAGAAGCAGAGCGAGAAAGTATGTGCGTTTGAAGCACAGTCTAGTTTCAGATCGTTACAAAAATCATAAAAGGCTTAATCAAAAGCATTGAGAAAAATAACTTTGGCTGCACAACGTTCGCACGACTAACAAGAATAAACATTTTTTAACAATCTATAAACAGGAAAATGTGTTCATCATGTTCTTCTAAAACTCAGTCGGAATCATTGCATCTAAGGAGCACTGTGCGACTGTTCGGATCTCTGCAGAAACCTTGAGAAATATTAAGCAGAATGGCAAATTTAAACCCCAAAATATAAAGAAAGCACTAAATTTATTATTGTTGATTTTATAAATAATTTTGTGTTAAGCTGTTAAGCTTTCAAAATCAAGATGACCATTTTTTAATTACAGACGTAGATATCAAGTTGTAAGGTTGTTTTAAAGTTTTCGTAATATAAAAAGGTATATATTAGGCCACTTTTATGTTTATTAATTACAATGTATAATTAATTATTTTAAATCAATGTAGATTTTAGTTTGAATTAGTTTCAAAATAATGTTATTACTACTTTGCACAACGTATCCTCAACGTGGAAATGAAGCCTTTTTACTTTCCCGTATACGTACGTATATAGGGAATAATATAAGAAAAGTTATGTAATGCTTGGGAAAATCGATTTCGAGATTTCAACGGAAATACACGTTTTGGGGTCCCCTGATCCAGAAAAAGTGGGTAGTTTCAAAACGTCCGTCCGTCTTGTCTGTCAGTCTGTGAAGAAACATTTGCGCGTAACCGTACGTGCGATTCTTCCAAAATGGATATTCCTTGGTCGATATGCGTCCAATCGAGGCGCCTCGATTTTGAAAAAACTTTCTTCAAAATTGAGGGTACTTACATGAAGCCCCTCAGACATTTTGAAAATTTTCTCAAAAACCGCTCCCAATTTTTTCTTTGAATTTCTTTCACGAAAAGAGTAAAATACACTTAGGTATGGCGCGTAGGTCCCATTTTCTCCTTTAACTCTGAATTTCCGAAAATTGCCAAAGTTTGAAATTTTTTCGGCGTCTTCCTGGAACTACAAAATTGAAGATAAAGATTTTTCCTTCAAATAAAATTTGTTGTCCAAAGTGAGTTCGTTTATTAAGTCTTGCACATTTTTTGAAAATTTTAGTAGTTTTTGCGTAATATTGCATGCCAATATTTGAAATTTTAAAAAATTACAAAAAGCAGATTTTCTCAAAAAAGGCACCATTTTTTTTAAACTTTTTTGTAGAGATAGTGCTAAGTGTTTTCTATGAGATGACATTAACGCCATACTGCTCTATTTTTTTATTTTTTCATTTTGTCTCTCACGTCGTTAATATTTACATTAGCGGAGTTTGTTCACATTATTATATTAGTGAGTACATGTGCTTTAAATAAGTCAAATAAAGTCTCTCGAAAATTGAAAATTAAAAAATTTCCTGTGAAAACTAGCGAGAAATTCCCTTTTTTCAAACGCCATTTTCTCAAAAATGGCTTCAAATTTTTGTTCAAACTTTTCGAATGGATAGTGCTAATTGCACCCTTTAATATGGTGTACAGGTCATTTTGGGGATTTTTTTATTTTTAAAAAATTACACAAACATTTTTTTAAAGTTCTCTCATACTATTAAAATGCACATTTCCAGCTATTTGTAAAAACTATTTAATTTATGAGTGTAAGTAATTTAAATGACTTCAAATGAAGTTTTTTCGAAAGCTTAAACATTTTCTGTGAAAAAGAGCTTCAAATTTCGCATTCACGTTAACCCTAAAAACGCCATTTTCTTGAAAATTGCTCCAAATTTTTCAATAAAAATTGCCATTTAAGAAAGAGTTTAACTGTGTTTTTTAATATTCTTAAAATAATAGTTTTGTTCTCCCTTAGGAAACCGAAAAATTAATAAAATGTCAAAAAATGTAGTTTGGGTGGCAATAGATGGCAGCTGTCAAGAGTATTGGCAAGTCTGAATAGATAGCCGAGACCAAACGAAAGAGAAAAACTATTACGGGAAAGTCTGTGCCTTTTTCTAGCACCACTAGTTTCGTACGTTTTCAATTGTTTAAAAATACTTAGAGTTTAAATCTAAAAGTTGTAATTTTTACTGAAGTGGTATGATAGCGGTCTGGGCAGGTGTGCAGTTTTCTGATTTTTATCTGGTTCCCCAAAAGAGATATTACAGTTCAAACTCGGAAAAAATCCAAAATTCCAATTTTCAAGAGAATTCCATTCCAAATTAGATTTGGTTGCCAATTCGCGTTCCATAGATTGGTTGCAATATTTCCCCCAAGAAAAAACGTAGAAAGAAAATATGTAATTTTTTTTATTTGCTGGCCAGAGTATGCTGAATCGAATGTTTTTTATTCTAGAATGCTAGAACAACCTAGAGTTGAGTAATGTAGAAAAAAGTAAATGTCTGCAAACCGAAAATGGCGCATGGCGCGGAACAAAAATGTCCGTCATTTGTAAACTAGGTACAATAAAAAAATTAAAGATGTTTTGAACAGCCAAACCACAAGGAAATTTATATACAAATATGAACTGTTTTCGAGATGTTCGAGCGACCAATTTATAAAGTTGTGGACCACTTAAAATGGATTGGCCCCAAATCTTCATTTCAAGCCATTTGAGGCACTTTAACCCAAAAATACTCGTACGATCGTGTTTACAAATTGCTTGAAATATGCATATTTACGATGTGAGAGTCATTAAAAAAACTACATTTGCGTAATTTTTGAAAAATCAAGAAAATACCACAATATGGACTTTACGAACGACCATACGTGACCTCATTTTAACGATCTAATTTTGAAGAGTGTTGATTTAGAAATAATTCTATTTTCAATAGTAGAATAAAACTTCAAAATTTGCAATTCTCAAAAATTCAAAGATATCAACGACACTGGAACCTCCGGCATTTAGAGCTAATTTTGAACAAAGGCTTGAGTATGTTGAGTTGTAATGTGTTAATTGTAATGTTCTTTCAAAATAATAATATTCGTTTCAAATTCAAGGGGACTTGCATCAGCCCGATCGATCGGGGAATATCAATTTTGGTGAATAACTTGCATATGGTTTTGCCGCTAGCGTTATTCACCACACATGCCAGACACCCTCCTTGTATACGAACCTTTCCGTGGGAAGGTCCCAGAAACATGGGCCAAACATTCGAGCTACACAACGTTCTAGAGGAATAATATACATTTTTAGGAAGTTATACATCTATAGGAAAAAATTATTATTCATTTGTTCCTGTTAGAGGAGCCTACAATACGAATTTTCTCGATATCATCGTTTTTCGCTGCAGCATTACGTTGACTTCATCTATACTACGTAAGCAGTGCAGTGAACACTGAGAACGAACTAAACATCATTGTTTGAAGTACTCGCTCTTCAACAGCATTAACATATTTTGAATTGCTGTCTATCTGTGCAAAATCTGCTGTACGCTTTTGCAGTTAGTGTTGACAGACCGACAAACAGACGGACAGACACTTTGCCGTCTTTCGATTTCTCGGCATCAAGGACCCACAAACATGAATTCCGCTACACCATGTGGTGGAGGATTTTTTCTTAATTAAGCAACTGGAATTTCATTTAAATCTGATCTCCTTGTCTTCCGTGTTATCCTTATGCGAAATAATTGTGCATAAGTTTGCTTTTTAGACGCAGCCCCAACTTTTATTTTAACGTCAAGAATATGTTTGCATTGTGAATGAGTTTTTATATGACATTTTCTATACTTCCTAAGTAGTGCACAGTAAGAAACAACGAACCAAACATCACTTTGTGAATGTACTCACTCTTCAACAGCATTAACATATTTTGAACTGCTATCTATCTGTGCATTCACTTTTACACCCATTGCAGTTTCTGGAAAATGACAGAGAACATTATTCAGGTAAATAATCAAATGTATAATCCATTTGCTTGCAAAAACAGTCATACGTATTTCTAAGTTAATTTCTAATCAAATGATGGTTTCCGATATTTCCTCGTGTATTCCGAATGGGACGCCGAAAGGCCACGTACCGCATATGACGTCGAGCGTGAGAAGTTTGACGAGCGGCCACACGTCGAAGGCGGCGCCCCCCGCGCGCTTCCGCAGCTGCCGCACGAATTCGTTCCCGCAGTTGAGGAAGACGCTCTGGAATTGCTCGAGGATCTTGAAGTGGAACGCCGGCGTCAGCCTCTTGCGTCGCGACCGCCATTTATCTCCTGCGGATAACATTGCACACGGCAGCAGGAAAGCATGCCGGAAATTAGCCTGATCAATTGAATAGTTACAACTCAATACTTTTAACAACTCTGTGTGCCAGTACCAATACAATTCAATTTTCAATATATTTTTAAACAAATAAATATCCTCCTCCATTTTCTTTGCACCAGGAAAGATATTTTTAAGCAATATACAACTCGTAAGATTTGGGGATTGCAGTTGATCGATGTATTATGCAATTACAATTTGGCGACATTTATTGTAATTTACATTTTGTTTTCCGAGAAACTATATATTTACCAAAATGATTCATTTATGAAATGAACTTCTGAGTTGTGACGACCAAACTACTGTGAAGTTAGTGTGAACAGAATTTAAAGTAGTTTGATATTACGTAACCGTTAGTGATGCGAGAAAGAAACGTGCCTTTGAAGCACCACTAGTTTATTCTAATTCTACAATAAGAAATATCAGGACTCACCATGCGAAAGTAGTAGACCATCACCCAACCACGGTTCAAGAAACTTGTTGTAAAGATGACTTTTATTCAAGAATTTATACCCAGAAAGAATTCGCTGAAAATACAGTGCATGTATAAAATTCAATTATAATTTACAAAATACATTCTCTTGAACACTACACATTCTTACACAATGGAGAAAAGTAAATGAATGTATTTATAATAAACATGGAACAGTATTATACTATCATTCTTTCAACAATTATTAAACTATTCACGAGATATGCTTACCTCATTGTCTTTTGGATACGTTGAAACAATTAACAAAAACGGTCCAACATAATAACGGTAAAGAGGAGCATATTTTATCGCCATATCCTGTGCCCATTTGAATATAGCTAAGAAAAAGAAAATCAATTAAATTTTTTTCTCATATTTTTAAGAATGAAGGTGTTAAAGAAATAAGGAAATTATAGTATCCTAAGTTGGTCATATCGTGTCATAAGGTAATTGTTTCCTTAGGCAAAAAAACGAAGCAACATGAAACACGAAGAAAAAATTAAAGGCGCAACATTTTATAAAAATATTCAGTCATACATTTCTCGACAGCTGCTTTTAAATTGTAGAAAAGTGAAAATGCGAAACCTGGCGTTCTCAAAGTGGTACTTTTCGTTCTCCGTGTATCTAATATGAAAGTTATGACTAATGGGTTGCTCTAAATGCATCTAAGACTAACTTGTGTGTTAGTGGATGAAAGTTGCTTCATTCCTTCCAGATTTTTTTTTTCATTTTCGTGCTCTCAATAAAGATTCGAAGAAAAATTATTTCTAAAAAAAAAACAATTATTACTCTCATTATAAAATGCATTTACAGCAAAGTCTTCGCTCGTCGCGGTATCCGGGACCCCCGCGAACGCGTCTTCTTCGGCCTTCTTTCGCCTACTCCGCAATCACCCGCGTGCGAGAGTCCGTGCACGATGCAACTGGTGCAACTGATGCAACTTAATGAGGTTGCGTGTTAGACACAGTCCGGGTGTATACGACGCACCACTTAATTTAACTATTCAGCGCCGGTCAGCGATTTCACCGTCCTTTCACAAGAAATTAAACGTTTCTTACCAATGCGGCACTTGCCTACTTCCTCGAACAACTTTTACTATTCTTTCCAACCTTCCACCTCGTGCCTAACTAATGCGTCTTAGACGCTAAATACTCGTATCTAATAAGTCGTCTATTTCAATACTACTATGTCACTCGGACAGTATTCGGGAACAGAAGAGACTTGATATTTTGCGGCGACATTTTTATGCGACCTTTCGTCCCTCCCCTCGGAGGGGTTGACAACGCGTCATCTCCCTCTCCTAGGAACGCCTGCGCCACTGCTCGCCGCGTTCTCTCCACGGCCACCGCGCGCATTAGTTTCTCACGGCGCGCCCCCTTTCAACAAGCGCCGCGCTCGCTCTCCAAGTCAGCTACTGATGATACGATGCGATATATATATATATATATATTGAAACGAATTATTATATTATTATTATTATTATTATTATTATTATTATTATTATTATTATTATTATACGTTTAGCAAAATGAAGCGGCGGCCGACCCTATTCAAATAGCACGGCAGTTATGACCGTTGCCGCTTGACCCGTTCTGAACGGGTCAGGAGGGCGCGCCAGCCAGCGGAAGCGCGGCCATGGAATGAGTCAGTGAGTAAGAGAACTCGGTAAGAGACGGACGGACACGTGGGCTGGAGTGATTTTGGATCGTAATCTAAGGACTGAGGAAACGTGGAGTACAATATTGGACAGTGGACACAGTAATAACAGTGTATAGATAACTACGATGAATATACGACAGCTAAACGGAGTTCGAATTATAAAGAATTGAGCAAGTGCAACGTATCAGGGGAAGCTAGTCTCGCCACGTGTCCGTACATGTGATTATAAAATTGAGTGCTGATGAGCAGCGGGTCCACCGACTATATAGAGTGAAAGGGATGCAGAAAATAAACATAAATAGTGCTTGGAAGAAAAGTGTTTTGGAGGGAGTATTTTACAGGGGCGCGTGGGCCCCGAGTTGCAAGCAGCGTCGTCCGGTCGTGGCTCCGGGTAACGGCACCGACCGAGGGCAGCCGAGCAATGCCGATCTGGAGGAGAGACTGCGCCTCGTCTGGAAGCTAAGTGAATCGCCCAATAAATGCCAGGTTTTCTCTTTCCCTGTGTATGGTCTAGTGTTTTAAGAATAAAAAGGAGGTACGGTTGTGATTTGTTAGCAGTTAATATTAGAAAAGTGGAGAAGTGTCGCACCGAGTGTATGAATCGACGTCAAATAAAGTATTGTCCAGGTTCTTTATATTTCAATGTGTGTGTATTTCTGATGAATGTGTCAAAAATCAGAGCCCATTCGCGAAAAACGATCACCTGTCCCACCCATAAAAATATTGTTGAAATGAACTCGAAAGAGGAACGTTTCAATACATATTAGAGAGAGAGAGAGAGGGAGATGGATACCAAATAATTTGTGATTGATAATGTGTGCTTCCAGCATACATGCATATAATTAGTGTTTATTCATTGCGTAATTAGTGTTTATAAATCTAACTGTGTTATTAAGGTATTCAGCCCTGATGATGGAGAAATAAAACTCCGAAATGTCGGCAAACAGATAAAAGTTTCATTTATGGACAATTACCCATGAACGACTGGATGGATTCTACTACAGATGGCAGCAGAAAAACACAAAATATTCTATGAGCAACTCTTGTTTCCAAAAACTAAACAAATTCCACGTGTGGACGTTTTTCTGTTATGCGCTAATCGACCCACCTGCGGCATCGTTGCTCCCAGGCTCCAAGGCGTTGCCGACCAAGGGCAGAGCGAACGGCCCCGGGAACATGGCGCCCAGGCGCAACATGTGAAAGCGGCGCGTCCCCCATCTCCAAAGCGCCAGCGGGAGGCCGAGCGCGGACACGAGCAGCGACACCGCCCTGCGAAACACCAAATCGTCCACTTCTGATTATTGCGGGGTATGGAGTGGACTAAAGTGTATTGTCGACGTTTATTTCGGTGGAAAATGTACTAAACCACGAGACCCAGCTGCATGGAATGACGCCTGAATTGCTCCGATAGGGGGAACTGGTGTAACCGTGAATGACGGAGGGGTTCAGGTTACCTTTGTAAGGATTACGTAACCCTTATAAGTGACCGAAAGAGGATGTGGTGTTTTAGTGCCTTCGGTTAAATTTATGAAATGTATTTTATGTTTTTAATATTTCGGCGTAAATGATAACTTTAACAAGTATTAGAGAATTCTTAGGTGTCTATCACATAAAGTTACTCTCACATAAGAATGTAAACATTCAGATCATCAGGTAGTCGTAAGCAGTGTATGTAACAAAGCCTTACAGTCATTTTAATCGAAAAGAAAATAATTCACGTTGATTCCTCTTCAAAAAGATGTGAAGCGAGAAAAGTTTCAAAAACCAGTCAGGCATTTTACAATACATTTAATTAAAATATTTGTGATTAATTCACAAGAATTATGAAATCACAAAACATAATTTATTTGGATCAATTAAGAAATAATTAAGAATTAGAAATAACAATATGTAATATGTTGCGGGTGTTGTGTTCTACACCGTTCAGGGGCTTGATAGTTAACGATAAATGAATGGTCTTTCGATATCCACACGTTCAGTAGACATGCAATCGGTTTCAATGATTTTTTTTAACTGGCTATAACTTTCAAGAGGTTTCACAGACAAATCCCAGGTAATATTATCATAAAAATCTACTACACTTAAATATCTACATACATACATGTCCTAACTCACATCGCAATTCCCAATGAAAGGTCCGTAATTTGTCTACCTACTCGTATATGCGTGCGTCGTCACCATTATAATAAATTGTTAATAAACAAATTTAAACAACCTTTAATAACAAAACCAAACTTACTGATTAATTAACGACGTTGTCATCAGAAGGCGTTGTTTCTGCAACACCAGATGCTCCTCGTCTGCAGTCGAGAATAATTATTACTGTCAGTTAAATTTCTCTTATATAGTATATCATGTTAAGTTTCGAGTGAGCATTTCCAGGGAACAAGGTGCATCTCCGTGTGCACTGTTATCTTCCAATGTTTTGATAATCAAATTATATCCTACCATATCTCGAGGTCAAGCGAATGATAAAGGAACTTGCACGTGCTAAAACAGCACGTACTTTTCCCACATATTTTAACGCAAAATTACGCGAAAAGTACTCATATTTTCGAAAAATTCTACATTACTTTATTTCAAAATCAATTTTCAAGGAATAGATTTTTTAAGAGGAATAATCTATATCTTTAATATATTTGTTTTAGGAAGATTCCGAAAAAAAAATTGAACTTTCACAATTTTCGAATTGTCTTCTAAATTTAACAACTGGATTTATCCATTTTTCTTTACCAGGGCCCTGTAATAAGAGCTTTTCTGCCGAAACCTCGCTGTTTTTTCGAACAGCAATACATAACTTTCTCTCCACTCCGTAGCAAGAAAAGTAAAAATTAAATAACCTTTCCCTATGGAGGCGTTATTTTAAGTAATACAACTCCGTTGACACTTGTTTCGAGATATTGAGCTCCAAAGTTAAATGATTGTATAAAAAATCGGGGATGGATTTAGACAAAAAATTGATTTTTTCTTGTATAAGATATTCACTTGTTTGTATAAAGAAGATATGAATAAGCATACTGTGTACTTCGCGGAATATGGGGGTGTAAAGGAGTTATGCCACAGTAAAAATGAGATTGTTACCCCAAATCCGAAGATGTCGTTCTAAGAAAAAAGTTGCAAATGCAGGCAAAACCGATTGATTAAAACAGATTAAATATTAATTTAAAAGAGGCACATTCAGTTGTCATCTTCTCGAAATCGTCCAGTTCCTACCTGCAGATCAGTAAAATAAGCATGATTAACGCTTGAAATGAATCGAAACAAATCAAGCATATTTCTCATTAGCCTTCCTTTGCTGTGATTGTAGAAACCGAATATTTAAGATTTTAAAACCTTAGTTGTTCCTCATCCACTGGTGGTTTTACTGTGTACAAACCAATGTCTAAATATAAGGTTAATTTGTACATCATTATAAAAGCCTTCTTTTGACAAATCTAATTTATCTAATTTTGGTCAGATACAGCATTTTGCTTATTTTTCTTCTTTTTTGTTACAGACTTTTGAAGGTCTTTTAACACATAGACCATAAAGTTTAATGTGTATGTTAAATAAAAAAATGTGCGATATAATAATTGTATTATTAACTAGCAAAATTTCCGGCGTTGCCCGGGCTTAGAGTTTTTTCACAATACAGAATAAATGCATAACACTTGCGTGAAACTGTAAATGGTGTAACAGCTCGACCAAGCGAAGAATGAAGGAGGCGATTGCGGCGCGTCGTGGAATTAAAAGTGTAAACACCTGTCTGTACAGTCAGTTTCGCTAATAAAAGTCGCGATGAGCGTGAAGCGAGTTGTTCATCGGTGTAGCTTTGGGAAGTATGAGTTCTTGTCGAGGTGTGACACTTCGCGGCTAGGCAAGACGCCTTGCATATAATGTTATTAAATTTTGTGATATTAAAACAGAAGGACCTAAAATACCTCTAGGAAGCGCCATCAAACGTGCAGCAGCAATCATAAAGTTAAGTAAAAACACGGTTCGCAAAATTCAAAAAGGATGTAAAGCTGAAAGACATGGGTGAATAACATCGCTTTAAGAAAACTTGTTATGGATGAAATGGACAGGTGCATTATTAGACGAAAATGTTACGAAAAAGTAAATTCCAACTAAAAGAAAATTGTATAATTTTTCTGAGCAAGAATTGAAATTTTCTGGAAGAAAGGAAACCGTCAGAAAAATTGTGAAATCTTTAGGATTTGTATTTAAAAAGTTCAAAAACGCAAGAAGACTGCTTTGTGAACGTGAAGACATTGTGTTTCGACGAGCTTTTTACCTTCCCACTTAAAGGAATAACGAGATGCGTTGAAAGAGGCACGTCGTTTACCTAGTTGAGACCTGGATTCGCTCCCACTACACAGTTAAAAAGTGCTGGCAAAGTCACAACGTTTCAGGCGTTATTGCTAACTCTAGCCGCGGTCAGCGTATCATCATAGTACATGCTGGGCGAGAAATGAGTTTTATTCCTGGTGCATTTTTGTGTTATGATTCTAAATCGAAGACGTCAGATTATCACCAAGAAATGGACAGCGAAAATGTTAAAAGGGTCTCTGAGATGCTCATTCCCGGTCTACCAGAAGGAATTATTGCAGTTATGGACAATACTTCTTACGACAATAAACATGTACATAAGACGCCATCAGGAAATGCACGAAAATCGGAAATTCAGACATGTCTGTCTTATGACAATGTTGATTTTCATCACGATATGTGTAAATCAGAATTAATACTTCTTTTAGTGAAAATATATCGTCCTGTGTTTTAAATTGACCAATTACTCAAAGAGAAAGGTGTTTTTCCTCTTCGGTTACCGCCATATCATCCAGATCTGAACTCTATAGAGTTAATATGGAACGTGGTGAAAATGAAGGGGGGGGGTACGTGTATCAAATGTCAGTTTCAAATTTAAAAATAATGACTTCAAAAGTACTTAATACAATAACAACTAAAGACTGGAAAGAAGCTGTCACTCACACCGATACAATAGCAAATGAATACTGGGATAGAGATGTTTTGCTTGAAAATGCTGTTGATGAACTAATATAGTCGTATATGACCTAATATAATAAGTGTCGGTCCGGAAAGTGGCAGCAAATCATTTAGTGACACGGACACTCTCTCAGATTGCCAGGAAACTCTTACGGCTTCAGAGATACTACTTCAACAGAATCAGCTGATGAAATGTAACGTCATAGACACATTATGCAATATTTTATTTTTGTCGCGTTAAGTTTATTTTTTTCCTTTTTACAGTTCTAGAATAAGAATACAATAAAATATTTTCTCTTTATTGATATTTTTAATACTTATTGAATTTGAACATTTTCAATTCTTCTTCATTCTCCTTCTTGTATACTTTATGCGATTTGTTATGCATGCAATAAAGTACCAAAACATTTTATTTTACTGTTCATAAGAATCTAAAATATTCTTCATTATGGTGATAGTCGCTTCTTATATAAAAAATAATTTGATATGGTATTGAAACGAGTCGTGGATTTGACTCTGCACAATATTTATTAGAAAAGGGGACAGGAACTCTTACCCGGGAATGGGCTGCGGATTCAATCATGTTCAACAATGGTAACTTACGGGTAAACATGAATTTTTATTGCTTGAATAATTACAATACAAAATTGGTGATTCTTGTTGCTCACAAAAACATTTACTTTGTCCTTTCCCTATTTTAAATCACATCCCATTTGGAAACTCTTCATTACCCTGGAATCTCACTCATTTGTTATAATTCCCACATCTGTGGGGCCTCGACTAAAGATCACTGTCTCCTGCTGTCTAGTTAACCTCCCTCCCAATACTCTTCCGGCCGTTCTTACTCACGGTACTCCAGTCCCCGGACCGCGCCGCTTTGCATTCGCTCCTCCGCCAACGGGGCGAGGATTCGCGCCGCGCCGTCCGTGCTCGGGCCTCTTCGGGTCGCAGGATGCCGATGTGGGGAGGGAGGCCCGTTTCGCCGCCCGCCTTCGATGCTCCTCCGCCGTCCCTGCACGACACCGACTGCCGAGATCTTGATGTCCACTGCCGTTGTAACGGATCTACCGCGCGTTGGCTGTTAATGCTTCTCACCTCCGCCGTCCGTAATAAGTTCTTCTCTTCTCCGTTTCACAACCGATTGTTTATTGTTGTTCCTCTACACTCACTCGATGCCATTCTGGTGTCCGCCCGCGTGCGTTACTTTATCAATGCCGAGTTCACCACTTTCAACATATTCCAATAATTAATCTCGCTCACTCCGATGACGACGTTGTTCCCGCCTGTTCTCGAAGCTACATATACCAAACATTAACGGGTGGACTGAGGCACGGGAATCCACATTCAACCGCACCTCCGAACTCGCCCACGTGGATATCTTTACACGTCGATATTGTCTTTTATTCACTTTAGCAACATCACCGTTTTAGTTCACTTCATGCCCTTCCCCACTATCTTATCATTCCCGATGCCTATCCTCCACGATGGTTCCAGATTTCACTACTGTCTATGCTCTTTCTTCCGCACACTACATAACCGTCCGTTTCATTCCTCCGCCATCGCTGCACTGCCGGTCCGTCCCGTGATTCCGCTGCCTTCAGTTCTTCACACTGAACCGACTCCGGCGCCCGACTCCGTCGCCGCGCCGGCCGCTACCGCGCAGTTCAAACGTTCTTCATGCTCAGGAACGCATTGTTATAATTTTATTGATAACAATTCGTTTCAGTGTATACATACATATATATATGTATATATATTCATTGAAAACATAACAGATTTATGACGAAAAAAAATCGCGCATATTTCCTGCAATAGTTTGTCATTGTCTCATTTTAATTAGAGTTGAGTAACCTTCTATCTCTGTCTCTGTCGCTTCGGCTGTAAACACAAACATTGGCGCGCTCTTGTAAACATCATTCTCAACTTGGTCCAGATATAACTCAATTTATCAAAAAAGTGGACTTGTACCACTATTAAAACAATGCCTCTATACATTTCTAAAGACATTTTCCGAAATGGACAATAGAGGTGAGCACTCGGTTTTCTCAACCGCAATGTTAGTTATAAGTTTAATTTTTATTTAGTTAATAAGTCAGCAAACATTACTTACAGTTAAATGAAAACTGAACTGTGTATTCACTCATTGAGTATGTCATCAAAAGGAATACAACTAAAAGCGCACTTTGTAAGAGTAATAAGATAAAATTTACTGTAATATCTTCAATAAATGAGGAGGACTTAAATCAAAATGTATCAATTGTAATAGCCTCTTATATGTTTTGTAAAATAATGAATATTGTGATAGTACTTGTTGGCACATAGGCACCAATAAATGATTCAAATTTGGCGCCGTGGCGGAAGATCAGTTATTAATAACAATCTTAGGTCTCAATTCCTATCTCAGAACTTGCATTTTTAAACATACCATGTCGAACCGCGTGCTGATTACAACGAAGAACGCGAATAAACTTTTTTTTCTCTCTGAGTATTTTGAAATATATTTGGCGGCATCTACTTGTTAGTTCAGCATCCCTCCATCAGGTGGCAACTTCTACTTGGTTCTCACCGCAAAACGCAATATTCATATAGAAAACGGCTTGGAGATTTCCGTTTTAACCTACAATAGCATTATCGCGAAATTCAAACGCCGAAACTAACTTCACAGCAGTTTTGTTCTAGCACATGGAACAAGTTGCAATGAGCGTGTATTAACGTTCCATGAGAACAGGTTAAGCTCTCAAAAGTTGGTACTAGTGTCGCCACTCCGCCGTTCTCAAAGAATACTCACGTTTTCGGCGTGAAGCTGTTGTAGTAATAAGCGAAACTTGTTACAGAAAAATTAACAAAAGGAGGTAGCTTTCCCGTGAGAAACAGGTAAAAAGATGAACGATTTATTTAGTTGTGGCTTATTTCTTCATATACATCTTCTAATAATAGGGATACATTGTGTCTTTCCAGAGATCGAGCGAACGTTTCCATATCCCAAATCATAGCTCTCCCAGCACATTATTTTGAAGCTTATTTTGGTGCCTCAACAATACTCACAGATACCAAATACTAATATTAAGAACTGAATCATTTTCTGCTTCTTTTGATATAAGAAAATAAAGAGATTTCAGCAATTTTGAATGAACATTTCAAGTTGCGGCAGCTTACAATCGACGCACTCAATATGGTAAAGAATCCAACCGTACGGACAAACCTAACATACAATATTCTTTAAATTCCAAGTAATAATACATTAATTATGGTGTCTCAAACAAGTATCAGTGCATTAGAAGAAGAAATTATGTACCTCAAACAACACGCACAAGATTTAAAAACAACTACTGCGTTCTAAGCAGTAGTAAACCTAAATTAAGCAGTTACAGTAAATACTACAAGTGAGTTTTCTAAATCTTCTTTCAGTGCTTCATTACCAACTGATAATGTAATAATTATGCACCACATTATTTGTAAACGCAAAGGTTTTACCAACACTACCGATGATTCTTCTACATCTAATACTGTTCCTAGTTCCAATTCAAGATCTTCCAGACGAAGTAGATGATTCTATTCGTACACATCAAGATATAAACCAATTTAAGCAGGATAAATCTTCCATTCTTCCAAATAACATAACAAACATTTTTTTTCATATTTTAAGTAATATTGGTGCATTTATTTCAGAAATAAAACAAATTCACAATTAGTTTTCACTACCGAAGTTAAAAAAACAACTATATTTCCATTTTCTTTGATTCCATAGATGATTTTCGAAAGTATAGACTTTCCTATAAAACACATGAAATGCGATATTTTTCTTATCGTGATTAAACCTTATGAGAAATTTTATATTGTAACGGCACAGCACCACTAAAAATGCGTTATTCTGGTAATTAGAAGCCGCCCAAGCCGCGGGGAAAATGATGCTATTTTCATATTCACGCCTCGATAATGCAAAAAACAGAAGAACGTAGTTCTCAGGAATTGGGCATTTTTTGCGTCCTCGGTCCCTTAACACTTGTCGGTGGTAATCTAGAATGCACTTGAAGCGAAATGAAATTTATCTGCAAATTCATGTTACAGTTACCCAATAGGTTAGTAATGGTGCAAGCATCCCTTTAACAGTTCATGTGGGCGTGGTGGGAAACCCCAGTGTGATGACCATGAAAAAGTATATCAGCGGCTTTTAATAGATGCACATGCGGGCTCCTCGACCTGTGGTCAGCAGGCCTACAAGGCCTTCCGCGTTAACACACGTACAGGAAAGACAAGAGACAAATAACCATTTTACTCAGCATCTCCGTCGGGGGAAGTTGAGGAAAAGCGCACGGCGTGCAGATGCCGTTGCGCGAGCAGTTCGGGGGAAGTGCGTGCCCATCGCCCGGGAGGCCGAGGCAATGCATTAGCACAGTTCTTGAGAAGGCATCCTGCACATGGGGGTTAATTTATTCGTTTCAATTCTTAAACTTTTCAATAAGAAACTTTATTACAATTTTTTTACAAATGTTGAATACTATAGTAATGTAGTGTTAGAAATGTATGGAAATGTGGCAACTGTAATAGTAATGTCGGACATGTGAAATTAAGTGTTGATTTTTTCCACAATCCCTCAAAAACGTGTTTTATTTGTTTTACAATTATGAAACTTATATATGAAACAAAGGTTCTACCTGTATAATAATTTTTACAAAATGTTTTTAGGACATACAATTTTTAATTACTGGTTCTTTTAACTCCTAAAAATACACACTTAATATGTTACTCGTTAGCATTCGTTGCTATTCTTAAAATTTTTATTATTTATGCAAAAGATATAAATCCGTTTAAATTAATATGTCCGTTTTGCTTAGAAGTTAATGTTACTCTCTCATGAAAACAGTCTTAAGTTTGACTCCTGTTAACACCGTCTACGGAGATCAGCTAAGGCGGAGATCCGAATCAGGAGAATGACTCGAATCGCCGAGACACGTCTCTAGCTCCGCTGCTCCAGCCTCATGCGCAGGCCGTTCTCGGACTTCAGGATGAGCTTCCAGGACAACTGCGGCTCGTAATCGAGGTCCGGCAGGATGCGGAAGTTCCACACCACTTTAGCGATGATGCTCTTCAGTTCCAGCATGGCAAAGCGCTGGCCTGGAGACAGATTTGTACATTTATTACGAAAAATGAAGAGCAAAAGTATGTGGAATGTACGACGCATAAGGCGTTTCAGAGCTGTATAACACGATACATATACATGCTTTTACACGTGATACACTTGACATAGTACATAAGGGACTTTTCGACAGCTCATACTGTAACCGTACAATATCATTGTAACAAAGTTACGCTTTCGATGTATGCGCTAAAATGTATTAAGTTCTGTGGCGAACAGGTAATACGGTTGCACTCTTGACCAGGATGGTAGTTGTAAGCTCGATGAAGGAGGCCGGAGGGCATTCCAGCGAGAACATCCATGGCGTCAAGATGTTTTTTTTCGAGTCGTACTGGGTAATAAATGATGTGCCACGAGACTGTCGGAAGATTTTTGGACGAGAGGGTGCTGCTGGAAACCGGCCAAGAGCGTTATGATTTCGCATATCTGCGTCCTGCCATCATCACCGATAAGTAGATGAGATTATTTGTTAACTTTGTGCTTCTCTTGTTTTGTGTTTTGGAAAGTGATATAATTCTCACAAAGTAGTTGACTTTGGGGGATTGAGTTGTATATGCGGCGACAAAATTAATTCGCCATAGCCGTTGCGACAGTTCAGCGACATTATTAGTGTTACAAGGAGTCGTTTATAAATAAAAACATTTATCTTCGTAGACTGATAAACTTTCCTTCCAATTGTGGGGTAATTTTGGCAGTGTGTTCCTTGTGTAAGTGCAATAGTTAGTACTCAGAAAGCAATTAAAAGCTTTGTAAATTGGGAATCTTCCTTTTTCTTACAATTTATGCATAAAAGGTAAAGAAGGTTTATTTATTTATGTACATTAGAAATTAAATTTCTATTGCTGTGTGTGTTGGTCAAATGTGGATGTACATTTTTTATTTGGAAGAAAGAAAATTGTTAAGAAGAATGTACAATTCTAAATTGTTCTGGTGTAAAGGCACCTATTTGTTGTACATATTGTCTGGAATGTTAATGCACATTCCAAGTTTATTTGTTGAAAGTGAATAGTTACTTGAATAGATAAAACAATTTACTAATTAGTCATGTAAATGAACATTGCAAGTAATTCGTCCAAGTGAATAAAGCTTTGAATATAGGGGAAACAATTTACTTGCATGTTTCCAAGTATTTTTTTTTTAGGTTTGTAAACCAAAAGAAAATAAATTTGAAGGGTAATTAGGTTTGGATCACTGTAGTTTAAAGCACCTATTAATGGTTCTGATGCTTGTAAAAAGAATAAGGGTGCATTGAATTTATGTTGATTATTGTAATTTATAGTGAAATATATTTTTTTTGTATACAATCCAGTGTGTAAGTATGACTAATAACCCAACAATCAGGATCCCAAAGCCCAGAGATTATACATATACAATGAATTATAATAGAAAGTAACATAAGAAGTTTAGGCATAACTGGAAGTTAGGCTGAAGTGCGTACACATCCTTAAGCATCATTGGGGGAGGTGTACGGTTACAATACAGAGTAGAAGTGTCTGGAACTGGATATACGAAAGACGGTTCTAAATCATTCATACAAACGCAAAGCACACACGAACTGACTTTAAAAGAATGGACAATGCAGTGTGACTTGTTCTAAGCAAAAATAATCAGGTCGACTTGTGTTACCTTGAAAAAGTAGACATTGACAGTTTCATCATGACCGATCAAATTTTATCGTAAATCGGAAGACCGCGATAACTTTGTCAGTGTTAAAACATTGAATTTGTTGCCCCATGATTATTTGCGTAAATTGTATGAAATCATGGGGTCTATTGTTTCGTCTGTGGCATAATTAAAACCACTTGAGAATGGGAAATTATTTATCAATCCTAGAATTGCGAAGTGACGAATCCAATTTGGTCAGGAATCATTAAAGATCCCTTCAGTATAGGATACATTACACTTGCGTGAGTAATGACAATATTAATTTACCAACGACTGTATTAATATCGTGTTACTGTAAGAGAACGTCTAGAAACATTAAGATATGATTAGAACAACGAGGAAAACTTTGCATACTTGGGCCTCCATCTTAGCAATGTTAATCCTTCTTTTGGGGCAGATCATGAGTTACAAGTGGACCTCAAAGAAGATTCGTATCTTGAGTAATAATATTTTTAAATTATCATGAAGAATTTCATATTTCATTCAACAAACCAATTGATATTTAAATTTCCACAAAATAGCTTTGACGATACATAACGACGAAAATCGACTCTTCAAATTTGTCTCTCTAAAATGTGCTCTTGAAAATGTATTTGGCTGATGAAATTGACAGTGAGAGACTTCCCCTTCTCAGCATCGTGCACAGATGGAGGAAACCAATTGTGAACAAATACAACATTTAGACATAATAGACAACTGGTCAACAATTTGGTAAATTAAATTAAACGCAAGAAAATCCACTGCCGAAGTGTTCTCGCGAATGCATTTCTACACTCCTTCCCACTTTACAATCAACAACAGTACAATACCATGGACTCCTAAATGTCAAATAGTTAAATGCCTTGGGCCAAATTTAGATACAAAACTGAAATGTAATTCCCATATTACAACCAACTTTCAAAAATCAAAATGGGGAAATAGCACAATTAAAACCTCTAATGAACTTCAAAAGTTGCCTGTCGATGGACAATGTCATCACATTAAACAAATAAATAATCAAACACTTAATGTTATATGCATGCCCCGTATGGAGTAATGTATCAGCTACAACCATAAATAAACTGCAAATAATATAAAATAGATTTCTACGATTAGCAACTCATGCTCCTTGGTTTGTATCCAACAAACAAGTACACAAAGAACTAAATATAACATCGAATACTAAAAGACTAGCCCACCCCTCCAATTACTTTTACTTAAACATGAACTTTGTACCACACGCCTTCTACTCAACAGACTACACTCCAACAAGAAAAACTAGTGGTGGTACAACAGCACTTACTTTCCCGTATTAGAGGAAACAGCTAAGTAGTACTGTAATATTGCACTTTATGCGCTGCTAACATCTTCGCTTGGAACTCACTATTTCCATTGCAGTGTTGTCAGAACTATGTGAATTCTACAACTTCACAAAAATAGAATGAAAAAGTTTTGTAACCCTGTATTGGAAAAAGAAGCCTGATACCCTGGAAATATAGAAATGCCTTCCATTGGGCCATGATTAGGGAAGAGTATTTTAAAACCATGCAACAAATTCTCTACTCACTACAAATGGTACAGCATTTGGTGCAAAACTAAATATTTGCCTGCAAATATCAACATAAATTAGACAATTATAACTCCTTTTCATACAGCTCCATTAGGTCACAACAATGACACTAATTCACAGATATTCGCGAGCGGAAAGTGAATTCCATTGTTGCAGACTCTGCATTGTCGCTATTCTGAGAGCTATTAATTCTTTTTACTTATTTCAAATATTTCAAAATAAACAATTTCTAAAATATTAATGTGTAAGTCTATATCAAAGTTCGAATGTAAGAAACGAAGAAAGAAATAATATACAAAATTGCACATTCTAATTTACGACGCATCCAGCTGTCCGAAGCGCAGTAAATTTACAGCGGCCTATTACGTTTGTCACAAAATTAAAGAAAAACTACTCGTATTGTGAAAAAATTAAGCATGACCGTATTTATTTTATTTATTTATTTGTCAAAAAACAGAAACAGAATGGCACAGACTTTCCCGTATTAGTTTTCTATTTTCCTGGGTCTTCGCTAGCTATTCGGAATTGCCACATACTCTTTCTTGCCAGCTACCATCTATCATCGCCAAAAGTACATTTTTTTGTCATTTTCTTAATTTTTCGGTTTCCTATTGGTAGAACAGAAACATTAATTTTAGAATATTAAAGAACACAAAAACCTAGCCGTAAATGGCAATTTTCTTTTAAAAATTATGTGCCGTTTAAGAGAAAATGGCGTTTTAGCACTACTAAAAATGCGAAATTTGAAGCTCATTTTCACAGAAAATTTTTGAGTTTTCAAAATACTTTATTTGAAGTTATTTGAAGCACTTACACTCACAAATATAATCATCTTTACAAATTGCGGATAATGTGCATACTAAAGATATGAGAGATCTTTCAAAATATTTACATTTATATAATTTTTGAAAAAACAAAAAAAACTCAAAATAAACTTCACGCTATACTAATGAGTGTAATTAGCACTATCCGTTACAAAAGTTTCAAGAAACAAATTGCAGCCATATACGAGAAAATGACGTTTGAGCATTTCTGAAAATGCCGAAATTTGAGCTACTTTTCACAGAAAACGGTAGTGTTTTCGAGAAACTTTAGTTAACATTATTTAAAGCACATATACTCGTCAATATAATAATGTAAAAAAAATCGCCGATAATGTAAATATTAACGACGTGAGAGACAAGTAAAAAAATTTACATTTTTGTAATTTTTGAAAAAACCAACCGATAGACCAAAATGGCTTTTATGTCATTGATAGAGTACATTTACGACTATTACCACCGAAAGTTTAAAGAAAAAATTTGGAGCCGTTTTTGAGAAAATTTTGTTTTTGTAATTTTTTAAAATTGCACATATTGCACGCAATATTGCACGAAAACTACCAAAATTGTGAAAAACATTTACATGACCTTTATTAAAGAACTCAATATGGAGAACAAATTTTATTTGAAGAAAAAATCTCTATCTTCAATTTTGTAGTTGGAGAAAGACGCCGAAAAAAATTTAAACTTTTACAATTTTCGAAAATTCAGAGCTGTACGTGAAAATCGGACCTATGCCATGTTAAAAAGTGTATTTTCCTCTATTCATACAAGAAATTTAAAGAAAAAATTTTTAGCCGTTTTTGAGAAAATGTTGAAAATCCCCGGGGGCTTCATATAAAGTACCCCCAAATTTTAAAGAATCTTTTTGAAAATCACAAAACTTCGACTAGAATCAGATCGACTGGGGAATATCAGTTTTGAAGAAAATCGACCGAACGGTTTAGGCGCTAGCGTTGACCACAGACGGACAGGCGGACAGACGGACGGAATGCCGTCAATCGATTTTTAAGTATAAAGAAGCAACAAATCATGGATTTTGACCACACCACGAGATAGAGGATTTTTTTCCTTAATTTAGGAACTGGTTTTATCCACTTATTCGTTTTCTCGGCCCGGCAATTAATTTTTTTCCGCCGAAAATAGGCCATTTTTTCGCGCAGCATTACATAACTTTCCCTATACTACGTATATCACTCCGTGTATACGTACGTATACGGGAAAGTAAAAACGGTACCCTTTTGAAGCCTTCCTAATCATATTCGCGAACAATGTTAACAGTAGGTGTAAATTGTCGCTTTCTACCTCTTCTTGTAGATAGAGTTAGTTTTGAGATTATGAAATAAGAATAGATATAAGCCATACAATGCATATGAAAAAGTGAATCTGTAACTGAACTGTGTATTTCAGAATGAAAAATAAATATGTATTAAAAAAGCAAAGGTAGGAAAAGGAGACGTCTGTGATCGCAGCGAATTTGTTCTCGAAGGATACGTTGAAAACTTCTGTAAACTCTCTTGTAAACTCTTGCGTATATTTTTACATAATGCACTCTTTTGACAACTTTGAACCTCCCAGCATTTACTTCATGTACAAGAGGCAAGCGCATTCAATGTAAGAGGCAGTGAATTCATGTGATTCACTACACAATAACGATTTTCTGTGAAACGGCGGTAAACTCAGTCTCATTCGTTAACTAATTATCACGCACCCTTACAATTAATGAAAATCGAGAAAATGTTTTTCACGTCTCTGGATCACCTCACCTGTCCATTCCCTGGATAGCTATTTCCATTCAAACAAACAGACGTGATGATTATAATATATAGAATGAGAGGTCTGCTTTACTGCATTTGTAAGAGATAAATCTGGGTTCTAAAGCACGTTTCCACAGAAATAGTTCTACGACCTTTCTTGTCATGAATTGAATTTCTGGTTTCTCTGTGGAATTTGCAATATTTCTGATTAGTTTCTCACTACTTATACTCTGTGTAATGGTTTTAGTCTAAAGTCCATCCTCCTCCCCGTTCGAAACGCAGAAATAGGAGATTGGAAGATTGCGAGTTATGAACTGCTGACCGTAAATGCGCGTCAGCTCATAAAGAATCTGAAGAAATGACTGATCAGATGCATGGGAGGCAACGACTGAGCAGTCTGTCTTTATAACTCATTCGTGATAATTTCTGTTGTTTTTTTTACATATTTTGATTTGAAACACTTGAATTCAATACAACGTGCAATGCACATTAACGCATAGCCAACGACACCGTGTCGGCAGTGACGGTCTCACCAATGCAGTTGCGTGGCCCGGCGCTAAAGGGCAGATAGGCGTATGGGTGACGTTTGGCGCTCTCCTCCGTTGAGAAGCGTTCGGGGTCGAACCTCTCAGGATCCGGGTACAGTTCTTCGTAGTAGTGAACACCCATGACGCTTACTTCCATCGTCGAACCAGCTGGCAATACATGTCCGGCTGGAAGCAAATTGACAATTATTACACTGCTTGATTTCCGTAGATTATGCGTCATTGAGTTGTATTACTTTGATTTCCGAACCACGACAATATTTATTTCACAAATGCCATGCATATTATTTATGTTATTCGTATGAACATTATTGACTACATTGCTCTTGGGTGACGATTTACACGTAACAACCAGAGCCTTTTTTGTTGTTAAAACCTGCCTTTACATGATATTACAAAGGAGTATTTGGAATTACTTTCAAAGGATTTATATAATTGTCAGGATTTATATAATTATTTAAAAACTTACTTGCCGGTAGTTTCTCGTCTTGGTGGATATCTCGATAAATTAGCGGAACAGGCGGGTACAATCGCATAGTCTCTTTGACTACCATTTCCAGGTACTTCAAATCCGAAATTTGTTGCATTGTTGGTTCTAGAGGTTGGGAACTGTCAAAAACTGTTTTCAGTTCCTCTAAAACTTTGTCCTAAGGTAGAGAACCAAAGCATGGTATAATGTTAACACGGTGGTACTTGTATTTGCTATACTTAGAAACATTAATATAAGGGGGATTACGTGGAATTAAAAAGTTATGTTATACACAGAAGGCGTCGGGGTAGGAAACGTCGAAACTTCGAAAATAAGCTCTTAAGACTATTTTAGGTATATTTTGTCTAATAAACTACGTGGAATTGAATGTGAAAACCAGCTTCAAATTTTGTATTTACAGAAGGGCTAAAACGCCAATTTTTTTTAAAAACGACTGTTTTTTCAACACAAATTGCCATTTAGGAAAAGTTTTATTGTTTTTAATATTATTAAAATAGTATTTCTGTTCTTTTATTAAGAAATCGAAAAATTAATAAAATGTCAAAAATATGTAATTTGTGCGGCGATAGATGGAAGTTGTCAACAGTAGTGGCATGTCCGAGATAGCCGAGACCAAACGAAAAAGAAAACTAATACAGGGAAGTCTGTGCCGTTCTATTGCACCACTGGTTTAGCAATACTTAGGTTAAAAATACTTAGGTTCAAAAAATTATATATTTGTGTTGTTCGGTATCAATGCGGAAAAAACATAAAAAAATATTCAGATTTTTCCTACGCATCTATTGTGTTCTACTAGACCAAATGTCAAAAAAGTACCAAAAAATTCCATGTATAAGCTATCGGCGCCCTCTAGAATTATGATAAAAATCGTTATGTTTCACAAAACATTTCTCATCAAAAACTTCAATTTAAGCACCCAGCGGGCGAAAAAAAATATTTTCGACGCATCCTAATATGTCACGTGATTGTTAAGGATGTAAGCTTATGAAAACCATGTGTGAAATATTTTTTCAGTTTATTCACTCACCTGTACATCTTGATGGCGGGATAATGCAAACATGGTAAATGATACTGCAGATGCCGTCGTATCATGGCCCTGAGAACGGATTTGGATAATAAATGAATATTGAAATTAAACACCACTACAAATTATAAAATAATTCATATTCAATTCTGTTTTTACTAGTGGACGGGAAGTGGTCTAACCCATCACGCAAGGGCATAGGTTTGCTGCTCGCCCGTACCCCTCTTCGTTCGTTCGTTCTTCGCAGTGCCAGTCTCGAACCACGTGGCAATATCACGGGACCTTCGTTTGAAAAGCCAGGCCAGACCCGCGGCATGAAAAGTGAGCAGTACCAATGACAAACACTTTGAAAGGCATATAAATGACAATTTTCAACGGTGACCAACAGAAAATAACAGTATCAAGTTATAGTTGAAAGAAAATATGCAATATTTAATTTATATTTCAAATAGTTTCAAATATTTGTGACAAGGTGATCGTTATTTGGTATTAATCGCGCCACTTTTCTTGACCGATGACCTTGCTTTCCCATCTCTGGCAGAATAAACAGTTAACGGCAAAAGATCGCAGCGAGCACTGATGACAACTTTCCCAGCATATCTTCACTGGCGCAAAATACACACTTTTTTCTGTTGAAGACGAGAACTTCTGTCAGTGACTTTCTCCAAAAAATTTAAAGAAATGACCGAAGCACGTGAAGATCCATCATAGAATATACCTCGAACTCCTGAGAAAGTTAAAACGCAAGTTATTTAAAAAGTTGCAAAGACGACTGATTCTCCAGAGACTGGCATTGCTTCATAAAATCTAGTGGCCGATTTCGTAACTAATACCCCCAATCCACCCGCATTTCTTTAATCCATCGGTCAAGAAAAGGTGCGCGAATTATACCTGGACGGATTTAAAATTCCCGCTTATACTGTGATAACAGGCAAACTTGTGCATGAAGCTCATTGGCTGAAACCGGATAGACTGTGCAGCAGCAACTACAGAGTGTCCTAGAAAGGGGCTTACACTGTTTGAATGTTAATAACAGAAACAATATCTCAGATCACGTGACTGAAATATTTGTGTCTAGAATAGTCAAGATTAGTGTTTGTTAGCAATCATTTGTTTATTTTCTTTCACTTACTTTTGTTTATTGATTCTTACTTTTGGTTCATTACCGACTATAACAAGTAACAGACAAGATGGCTTGAAACCTTACCTTTGTGCAACGAAAGTGGATTATAAAGTGCTATTGGAAATGTGAGAACGTGAAAGAATTGCAAAGGCGATGGCGGTCAGAATTTAATGCTGGGCCACCGTCACGTGTAACAATTACGAAAATACGCAAAAGTTTGAGAGGGATGAAACTGTGTGTGAAGTAAAGAAGGGGCGGCGTCGCAGGAAGAAATCAGTTTCAAGCGAGAGAGGGATTGAAGCAGTGGAACAATGTTTCTTATGATCCCCGAAGATCATAAGGCAAGCTTCGCGTGAGACAGGTGCAAGTCAAGTATCTACCACATTTTACAACAAGAAAGCGGAAATCCTACATTCCCAAGTTGCTTCACGCGTTAAATGAGGACGATCCGGATAGGCGTCACCAATGTTGTGAATGGATGTGTGAGGAACAGTTGACTGATTTGATTGTTTATTTTGATGAGGCGACTTTTAAATTGAATGGAACTGTTAATCACCACTACTATGTGTACTGGGCGAAAGAAAATCCCCAATTTGTGAAAGAATGAGCTGTTAATCTTCCTGAATTATCAGTGTGGTGTGGTATGTCTGTCAGAGGATTTGTAGGCTCATTCGTGTTTGAAGGAACGATGACAGGTACTGTTTATCTTAACATGTTGCGGGAAGCAAGTTTGCCAGCTGTCTACCCAGGTAAAGATTGTTTTCTTCAACAACACGGCGCACCGGCACATTACCACCAAAACGTCCTCAATGAAACATTCGTTGAGAGGGATAGGCTGTGGGGAAGTGTCAAATATACACCCTCATCCCCCGATCTAACGTTAGAATTTTTTCTGTGGGCAACTCTGAAGAACACTGGTTACTCCACAAAACCGCGTACTCTGAATGACATGAGAGCGGCTGTCGTGATTGCTTGTGAATCCGTATCACGTGTCTGTCCCACAACGTTGTAGACGATGTATTTCTGCCAATGGAGGACATATTGAACATCATAAATGATCACCATTGTGACTAAAAGAACATATTGTTTTATTTTTGTGAGAGTTATCGAAGTTCAAACAGTGTAAACGCCGTTCCGGGACACCTGTACATATCACTGCATCATGACCCGACCGTGAGTGACGAATGGACGCAATTGCTCGATTAATATGCAAGGATATAAGCGTTACTAATTTCCATTGTGCGCAGAAATTGAAAGAAAAATGTGCAGTATCTGGCTGTGTGTATGGTTTTGTTAGAAATCCAGGAACTCGGGAATATCCATCAACTACTTAACAGTTTCCTTTATGACAGAAAATTAATATGTTTGATCGTGTTATTCCGCCTTTTATTATACTGCTCATATCGACTTTGTTCTCGTACTCAGATTCACCACTTCTAATGACACGTTGACGTTATGCGATCGCAAGGCTCCCAAGAAAAGGGCGATCGCTATCAAATATTTTCTATTCATTTCTTGCATTATGAAACAGCAAATTCTTCAAAACAGTTGTTGTTTGTGCATTGTAACCTACATATATGTGCAGAAGCAAAACAAGGGGCCATCTTAGCTTTTGATCAAGGATCAGGGAAATTGGTCGAAAAATCTGCTCGAGATTAGGTAATTGACCCGGAAGCTGAGGTACGATACTTTGTTGCAAGTTGTTTATACGGTTAGTTATTAGGGTAATTGACCCGGAAGCTGACGTACGATACTTGTTGCAAGTTGTTTATACGGTTAAGTAATTATACGGTCAAACGGTAAATAATACATTAAATATCATTGTTAAAATCAATATTACTTCCCTTTTTGATGATCGATATAGTTTCTAATTGTGTATACTGTTATGTACAGAAATATTTTACTAGGGACTGAAACTTTTAACCGATTTGAAACACCTGTTATTGTACTATTTACGGTTTCTTAATTGCGAAGAATATTCGTATCATCCGCAAAGAAAACAGTTTTTCCATTTCTAATCGTCAATCGACGAATGTTGATTGTCGAATCTTCGAATGCAATTTCTTGCACAGCCACAAGAGACTTTTTGTTTGTTGTTGCGTGTGCATAGATACGATTGTGTTGACGACGACAAACAGTGTTTGTCCTTTTAAAAGAGCATTGACAAATATTTTCAGGAGACACGCTTACGATCCAATAAAAATCACTTTAACACAGAAGGACTGGATTCATTTGATTGAGCCATTGCATTAACCTCCATATTCTTCATTAGCTCAAAATCTTACTCACGTTACGGCTTACCTGACACAACCTCCATCACCTGCAGGTGATTCATGCCTTAGGGCTCGCTTTATGACCTCCTCCATCTTTGGCCTAAGGTTAATCCTGGAGCCCTGAGACATGAAGTAAAGCAAAAGGTTTTGCCGCACGCGTTAAGTTCATCTTTACAATTCCAACGTCAGTTTCGTCACTCCTAGTGCATTACATCAGGTCCTTGCCAATGACCCCAAGTTCTCGAGAGACATTGATTTTTGTAACTTTTACTAGAAAAGATATAAGAGATGCATTTAGAATGATGTCTTACCTCAAACATGAAAGTGTCCACCTCCTCACGGATATCTGCGTCAGAAAGGTTGCCGTTGCGGGCTTCTATCAGCAACAGATCCAAGAAGGCAACTCGCCGTCGTCTCCCTAATAAAAATATTATATTTCTTCCTTTCCCATAATATTTTTTTTATTTGAACGTGTAGAAAATACACGTGAGAGGTTCAATACTTTATGTATACAAATGAGAAGAAGTAAGTTAAAGAGACACGTTGCGGTTTTCTAGGTCAATGAGGGTTTTATTATATTTTACTCTTGTATTGTATATTGATGTAATACAATCATTATTATAAGAGGTTCGGCTTCAGAATGCCCAGCATGTCTCAGTATGACTGCAAAGCAAGCATGAACAACCGACGCTATAATTGTAATTGTCATTGTAGTATAGCTGGTGGTTTAAGGAAAATATATTAACACTAATTAATTACGAAAACAACGAAAGTTATATTTTGGCACTCAGTTTGCACTTATTACAGGGTAAAAGGAAAGTTTTTCGCGCGGTAGTTTATTTTGGGCTTTGATCGCATTGTATTTTTCTTCTTTGTAAGCGAGATATTTAAGCTGCTTTCACTGATGTATTTCATAAGATTTAAAATGTTAGCAAATTTGCATCTGGCATTAATTGTGACGGGATATTATCTCCTAAAAATGGGATTCATATAAAATTCCTATTTAAGATTCAATTGCTATCGCTACATTTACTTAAAACAAAATTAGTAGAAGTTAATGCACTTATGTTCTGCAAAATAATTTGGAGTTAATTTTTCCCGGCACAAAATATTTCTATAATATTATTAATTTAGGTTTTAGAACTTTATGGAATATTACTCAACGAGCTCATCAATGTCGAACGTGGCGTCTCCCAAGGTCTCACTTATTTTGAGAATTTCCTCTCTTCTATCTCGAATAACCTGCAAAATAAGACTTCCGTTAATTCGTTTGCAAAAATTAAATGTGTACTTTAACAAAATCAAATGTGTCTATTTTAATTTATATAAACCGTCTTGTGGAGGAAAGGCTGCATTTTTTAAAACTTTAACTTCAGTGAATATCTTTATCAGATTTTTTTTAAATTTAGTATATTGACAAAAATTACTATTTCTTTACAGAAAGGGCTAAATATTCGAGGCAATGCCATTATGCCTCGCAAACTTTTGGTTTCTAAAACAAAATTCATGCAGGAAAAAAATCCATAGAGTACATATAACTCAATTTACGTAAAAGCTTTGAACCTTTTTAATATTTATAACACACATGGAAACGACAAAACTATCCACAACTACAGGAAATTCATGAAAGCAAATTCTTACTTTGTCAGTAGTGCCATGTAGTATCTCCAGGCATTTCTTGTATTTGCGGCCGAGAGGAGACCAATAGAATATGAAATCTACATGCAGCCATGGTTGAAAAATACGTTTCACAGTAATGTCTGCTATCCTACAAAAAAAGAGAAATATCTTAATATATTTCAAACTAAAAATATACGTACTTATTATTTAAGTGAAAGGTTACTGAGAATGATGCTATGACATCTCATGCTACATAAAATTAGGGTTGAATCCTAAGATTCTATTTCAATTCTACTTGGGTTGAATCGTAAGATCGTAAGACATTTACTACGAAGAATATTTTGACACAGATTAAAATATCTTGAATTTCATTGAAAATATTTATAAATTATTTGAATAATGCAAATTAAAAATTAAAAATTTATCAATCTTATGTGTGTAAACGTTTTGTAAATATATTATTTGTTATTTTGCAATAGTTATTATTTAGAATTAAATGAACATTTCGGGTTATTAAAGTTTGTTCGTAGTGTTACAGTGGTTTTACAGTTAGATTCAAATTTTTAATTTACAATATTGTATATTTAAATATTAATATTTTATTCTATTGGATTATATCGACATATTTTAAAATATTAAATTAGGCAATTGTAAAGAAAGTGATAGTGAATTTCCACTATTACGTGAATATAAAATGAATTTTAAGCACATTTAACAATTAATGGTTAAGTATTAATATGGAATTTATCAAACTTACATTCTGACGCAACACACACACAGCATAATGCCATATCTAAAGATTGGGTGATGAGTTGAATATTTTACCAAACCGAATGAAGAAGGTTTGTGGAGCACTATTCGTAGCCAGATTTGGGTAACAACAAAACGCGTACCTAAGCATATCCAACTTTGAAGAGTTGCATTCACATGTTACACTACACAAAGACTGAGGAACTTAGAGAGTGGATACGTCTTTTTTAAATATTTTAATGTCCCAATAGAACAATGTATTCTGTGATAGTGTTTTAATATTCGTTGTTACATTTATAATAGAACAAGATATTGTTTTAATTTGTTCAATAGATTTTATTTATTCAATTTGTTTACAATGTGTTATATACTTTTTCCTATAACCATTATACATCCCTGTATAATTATTTGAGTAAACTCCTCGTGTGCGTGCGTGGAGAAAAAACGGCTCTGCACCTCCCGGTTAGGCCACTTTCTGTGCACCAATCGAGACATCCGATGTGCCATTCGACGCGTCTCGGTCTCCTGAAGGGGAACTGATAATTTGTTTTCAGATTCGGCCGTAAGATTCTAAGAAATTTCCAAGAAAGTGCTTTAGCGTATAAATGGAGAATTCAACCGTGGCGGTTCGTGGCATTGTTGCAGTGTTGCACAACAAGCAAAAATTTTTGGCCAATGTCCCTTGACACATTAATATTAAAAACAAATCACTTCGTGCGAGTGGTCTATCTTGGAATGAACTGAACCAATGTCTTATCCGCAAACGCTGACAGACGAAGAGAGGCCCCAGTGAGCGAGTGAGCGACCGAGAGCTGACATCAAGAGAGTTTGTTTTCAGACGCAACAATCCGGTCCTGGCGTGCGATACGAGCCGAACTTCTTCTTTATATTTTCCTATACCGTCCCATAATCCCCCTAATGTGTTGCAAATGATTCCCAACACCGACACGTCGAGCAGTACCTCTCAAGACCGTGATGGATTTTAGCCACCGAGGTATATGGAATTAAGAAGATAGATGACACAGTTGCCTATGCTGGTTTGCCTCGTGGTGCTCGTGGACGAGTTCTGTTTGAGCTGCTTTGAGTGTGAAGTGAATTACTGTGATTACTAGTAGTCAAAAGTCATTTATTGGTAATTAATAGAAAATTTCTGGACAAAATCAGGCATCACTGATTTGAATCATTTGATGTTTATATAAAAAGCATGAATCATCAGCTGTACACTTAAAAATATTTTAAAGTTCACATTATTTGGAAATACCGGTATATCGTCACAGCTCAACACCACTTACAGGAGAAAGATAGAAGAAAATGAAAAAAATCGTCATAACAGGCATATTCTCAATCCTTTAATGAACTGTGTCCATCTATTTGGGACTTTTGAACTGGCGTTGACGGGATACGATGAGACAGAAAAATCCTGAAATCCTGGAATTTTTAAAGACCTTGTGAATTTAGTTTAGAGTTAGATTCTATTTTGAGAACCCATCTTGAAAAAGCTACAGTGTTTAAGGGAAATAACGTCCAAAATAATACAGAATGAATTATTGCAAGTAATGTTGGACGTCTGTCAAGATGAAATTTCTAAAGAAATTAGGAATTTAGATTTTCTGTAAATTATTACAGATGAAACCACAGACGTATCTAATTCACCACAAATGGTTATTGTTTTTCGTTACGTCAGTAAGAAGTCGCAATGCGAAACATGACTCTTTCGTCTTTATCACTCTGCATATTTCGTGAGTGCAATCTGAGGAAGTTTTGGAGCTGCTCATGTTGTGAATGTGTGTTATCGCTTAGAGGGCCATTGCCGAAAGTGTTAGAATGCCCCTCAGACGTTTTGACAGGACGTGAATCAGACTCACTCCACTCAATCTCGGGAAGTCCCAAAGTAACGTGATGTGTGACCAACCATTGCTTTCCAAATTGACATGTCTTTTATTCTTTATGCAAAAACTCTTAAAACATTAAACGTGAAAATACTCAAATATTAATTTATCCAATAAAATTGTTCGAAATATGTAATAACATTATTTTCTTTGGCGAAAATATTTATTTTTATGCAACTTAAAATATTTTTATTGATGTGCGGAAGGCGAATTCGTTAGGCGAAAACCATTTGTAGCATCTTGAATTTCCATTGAATTTTAATCACTCAAGATTTAATGGGAAAATGTTTTTATCTGAAAGTCCGAGCCCTAGAAATGACGTACGTATGTCTGCAACAACCTGACTCGAGCGGCACCAGCCGCCACTAGAATTAAACCAGTACCACCAAAATACTAGACTGATGTAGGCGGCGTTGATTGAACCTCAGTGTAGTTTATGAAAAACAGCAAACTGCAAAATTCGAATCGCTAACAATACCAAACTATAGCATCAAAATCCAACATTATTGTCTTGAATATTGGCGGAATCTACGGAAGTATAATGACGGTGTACTTCCGAATAATAAGGAAGTAAGTGACATTTTTCAAAAGTAGTTACGTTAGCTGGCCAGCACTATAACTCGTGGTTATTTTCAGTCTATGGCACCATAATTTTCTTCCATAAAGACGACCCAATTGTCGACAAACGAGTAAAATGAAATGAAAATTGCGCGTGTTATGACTTGTGAAATTCGAAGTATTTCATGGGTATTTTTTGAAGTAAACTTATAAATTGCCTTGAAACATTGAATTTGAAGAAGAATAATAGTGAATCGGACATATGCCACTTTTATAAGTGTATTTCACTGTATTATTACAAGAAATTTAATGAAAAAATTTGGAGTTGTTTTTGAGAAAATGTTTAAAATATCCGGGGGGCTTCATGTAAAGTACTCCCAAATTTTGAAGAAAGTTTTTTAAAATTTCAAAGCTTCGACTCGAGCCAGATCGACAGGACTTTCTTCAATGTGGAAAATTCCTATTCCTATTCGTTAGTGGTGTTCACGGACAGACAGACAGACGGATGGACGGACAGGCAGACGGAGGACGAACAGTTCGACAGACGGACGTTTGTTTCAGTTGGTTTTTCGATATCAAGGACCCACAAAACAGGGTTCTGGCTACACCACCTGTTAGCGGATTTTTTCTTAATTTGGCAACTAGATTTATCCACTTTTTCGTTATCGCGGCCCGGCAACGAATTATTTTTCCGAAAATTCGCCATTTTTGGGCGCAGCATTACATAAGTTTTCCTACACTACGTTTATTACTCCTTTTATATATATATATAATATATATATATATATATATATATATATATATATATACACGTACGTATACGGGGAAGTAAAAAGCAATAATACCTTTATGAAAGAGAAAAAATTAAAAGAATACGATGGGAAGACAAGAAACAGTAAAGGAAAAATGTAAAAGTATAAAGTAAAAGTTATTTGTTTTGGTACAGGAGAATATAACTGCATAATATTATATAACTTAAATAAAGTAAGTTTGAATCATTGAAATGTGAGCGACAGATGTTTGAGCGTTAGCCCTAGCAAATTTTCTGCCGAGTGTGTTTGTGTGTGTTTGAGAGAGACTACGACAGAGCGAGAGAGGGAGACAGAGGCAGAGACAGACGGAGAGGAAGAAAGAGTGGGCGCCTGAGTAGGCGCGTGTGAGTGGGCGCGCGCGTATGCCTTGTGCGTGCTTGTACAGGAAAGCCTACGTGCATACATTTTTTCTTATTTTATTAATAAGCATTTCACAAAATGATTAAACAGGACTCTCCAACTTAAAAGAGCTTATGGCCACATATCAAATTCTAGTTAAGCCGCGGGCCGCAACGCAATTTAAGATGTTTGTACCTGTTGAGATTGCATTGAAATAAATATATATCAGATACGACTCAACATAATTATTAATGATTCAACATAATTATTAATGTACATACTACGAAAATTAATATATCTTAAAATGAAATAAGATGAGCTGTGCAAGTGATTTGTATTTTGTTGGTAAATAAAAATTTCAAAGCACATAAATATCGTAGCCGCATGCAGGCCGTGGACCGCCAGTTGGAAACCTCTGGAAAACGAAAGGAAGTTATTTCTGTGTGGATGGTGTGAGCGAGCGGTATTTTCCATTGAAAATACCGGCATAGACGTCCTATCAAGTTTTTTCCGGTATAAAAGAATAAAGATATTTGATAGGGTATAGAAAATACCGGTATTTTACCGATAATTTTAGCGGTATTCAGTACCTTTTCGGACGCTGGTTGTGAGTGCCTCTTTCCATTAGATTTCTAAACTATCAAAGTATTTACTATTACCGAGATACAAAAAGAATCAGGCCTGCAAGTCAACAGTTTTCGATAAATAAAGAATAATAAAAGAAAACCACTTGGTGGGCAACAACAGCACATACTTTCTCGCATTAATTAAAACTTTTCCTATTTGTGAAAATTCAAAGTGTAGAAAAATCAACTACCACTATTTAATAAGCGAAAAAAATTAAGAAAATATTTGGAGGTGATTTCATAAAATCTTTTGTTAAAAATCACCTTTATTTCATATAAAGTTACCACAAAAACCCGTATTTTGAAATAATATATACCCTCATTTTAATGATCTAATTTTGAACAGAGTTAATTTAGAAATAAATTCTATATTCAATATTGTAGTAGCACCAAAAATCTTTAAATATTGCAATTCTCGAAAATTATTAATTGTACAAAACTGGAAACCTTCCGCTTATATAACCTCAATTTAATGTATGTAATATGAGGAGAAAATAGGGAAAACAATGGGAGACTTTTTGACAAAATCTTGAATCTGCTGAGTCTTTATGTAATATGCCTTCAAAATAAAAATATTCGTTTTAAGTTCAAGGGAACTTGCAT
>JAHLJT010009436.1:226794524-226932097 GCA_031308135.1 Acheta domesticus
TTTCTTCACGTTTTCCTTCCTCTGGGCATATATTCGATGATTGTCAATATCCTCTACTGATCTTTAGTCTTAAGTAACTATTCTTTCATTTATGAATGCATAGCGATGTATTCTTGATTTCCACTTTTTATTTATATTATTGCTAAACAACAACCAGATTTGCCCTAATGTTTTGAGTACACCACTGTATATCATAATATACTCTTCTAGTTCTTTGTCCCTTTTAGCTTTTTCTTAGTTTCAGTTGCCCCAAGATTTGTATCTCTCTTTCTTTAATTATGTTTTCTATTCAGCCTCTCTAATGCCAATTCCTCTCACGTTCCATGTGGCTACTTTAATGTGTTCCGAAATTCCAAGTCGTTTGTCCTTTTCATGCCTAGTTCGTCGTATTGTTGGGGTAGCCATATTAATTCTGTGAGTTTTTTCAGTAAATGAAGGATTCGTCTGGCCGCCTTACGAGGGCTGCGCAGATATAGTTGGGTGGTGGGGCTGCCACCTTACAGCTTCCCAACTTGCATGGTTTATATCGGGCTTCCTTCCCTAGACAGATTGCCTTCACTACGGCTGGGAGCTCTGTCCACTCCTCAATCTCCTGCTCCTCTTCTGTCTTGCTGAGGTCCTCTTCTGGAGTACTTCTTTGTCTGACCCCTCCCCATCGACCTGTCCGGCAAGGGAGGCCCTACCAGTAGCTACGCTACCGCCGGCTAGCTCTCAGGGTCATTGGGGTACACAAGCCCCTCCACCCAGCGTCAAGGTCATGTACTCCCTAGGGGGGCTTCTTCATTATATGAAACAATAATACAACGAAGTTTTTGCATAATTTTGTGTTATAATTGACAATTTCTCTGCACGTGCATTTTTTGATTAGGACATTTTCCGTTCCATAAAGTCAGTCGAAGACAAAATATATTAAATGACGTTATTTGATTTATTTTATTTTTGTATATACAATCATACTTTTACATATTTAATCGTTTGTATGTTAGGGGATTTTACAGTAGAAGCGGTTACCTCTAAGTTTCTCAATTTTTAGAGACACCCTCTCACAGTCTGCATGATTCATGAGAGCTTCTTTTTCTCAATTACACAAAGTAATTAAGTATTTCGTGTTTTATTTCCTAACCTACCATACACTTCTTTGTTATCCTGTAGGTCTCCACATGCAGTTAACAATCAACACATCAGTTTCCTCGTTATATCTAAGTTTATTTATTAGATATGAAGTATTTTTACAGAAGCAACATATTTATTCGCTCACTGAGTACGCAATAAAGACAAATCTTATAGATTATATTTCATATTTACTTTCTTGCTATGAATAAGGAGAAATTATGTAACCCCGCGCGAAAAAAAGGCGAATTTTTGACAGGAAAATCTTATTACAGGCCTTGGTAACGAAAAAGTGGATAAATACAGTTGCTTAATTTAGAACAAAAAATCTACACGTGGTATAGCCAGAATCCATGTTTTACGGGTCCTCGATACCTCGATATCTCGATACAACTGTCTGGCTGTACGTTTGTCTAATCCGTCCGTCCGTGAACAACGCTAACGGCTAAACCGTTCAGTCGATTTTCGCAAAAATTGATATTCCCAATCTATCTAGCTAATGTCGGCGCCCTTGAATTTGAAACCGATATTTTAATTTTCATGAAACTCCGGGGACATTTTCAAATGTCAAAAAAATGACCATGTGTTTTTGTTAAATTTTGTTTTTGGATAGCGTGCAGGACGTTTAACAGAATGGTACAGATCTCATGTTCGTTGAAAACACTCATTTTTCGAAAATTATAAAAGTTACAATATTTCGGAGTCTCCCTACAACTCAAATATTAAAACTCGAGATTTTTTTCCTCAATGAAATCTGATCCTTAAAGATAGATTTTGAAAGTAGGTCATGTACAATTTTTTGAAATATTTGGGTACTTTTTGCGAAATTTTTCGTAAAAAATATGGGCAAGAAAGTACTTTCTGTTTAAGCACCACTAGTTTCTTTTTATTTGTCAAAAAAACCGAGTGACGTATGGTATGGGAGAAGTGCAATATGTTGCATGGTTTCTTGAGCTCTTGGATGTCTTATATACGTTTTAAATGATTATGAATACATGTATCAAGACGTTTTTGGCAAGATTTAAATGAAAATTTTTCGCTTGCGTATAATAAAAAGTTTTACGAAGGAAAATTAGCTACAAAATATAGACTCATACCCCTAGTGCTTTACGTGAAGAATCGTCTTACTTTTGCGATAAAATGGAAACGATTATTCGGATATCTCCATTCCAAAAAGTTCAAGAATCATACACACATAGTGAAATAAATTTATTTCCCCAAGCAAACACAAGGGCAATCTCTGCATTTGCTCAAGAATAAGAGAACTGGATAAAAAAGGTGATCGAGTTGGGGATCATTGACCCGGAAGCTGAGCTCGAATGCTTGTCACAGGGTTATTTAGTCTTTTAGAATTTTACAGTCTCAGTGATGACTAATATAATAGATATCGTTGTTGAATACGCTTATTATTTTTCCTTCTGATGTTCAGTATAAGCCTCTAATAGAAGTATGAGTATATGTATAGAAAATGTATAGAGAGAGAGAAAATGTTATATATCAGAAAAGATTTTACCTCATATTTAAACTTTTGTATCGATTTTTCATTGTTTAATGTCATATGGCAATGGGTTTAAAATAATGAACATGTGCTGTTGATACTGACCCACCCTGATGTATATGATTTCTTCGTAGAGCATTGTAGGCATCTGCGTTGGTTGGAAATGCATTCCCCGCCTTTGAGTAAGTCATTTTTTACTAAGACCACTGATCTGTAAATCAAGAGACACGACAATGGTAGAGTTGCAAGCTAAATAAAGAGAGGTTTACAAGTAGCACGTGGGCAGTATTTACTTATTGTTCGTACAATTCTTTTCTGTAATCAAAAAGACTGGATGCTATATTATGACGTGTTTACCCAGAATGATAAGCCTTCTCTCAGGCGGAAATGAACATTCACTAAATGTACACAATGACAACGAATTCTTTATGACAGTTATTTCGCAATAAAAAAAATTCAATTAATATCTGTTTACTCAGTTTCCCCCGACACATCGCACGGTCTGTAAACTCGTCACAGCTACAGCTGCAGGTTAGTGGGTCATCGACATCAGCTCCGCGACGACATCCACACCTGGGTCGTCTTTGCGGGAACGCGCTCCTTGTAATTACCGCCATTTTGCGCAAAGTCGCGCGGGCGCAGAGTGTCGAGAGAGTCCTGCCATAACTCAATTTCTGACAGAATCTGAGTTATAAGTCACGATGCATCTCTGACATCGATAATTCCTTCGTAAAAAAAAACCTAAAATGGAATCTTGAGAAAGAGGTTAAATCATGTCCGCGATGACATTCACACCTGGGTCGTCTTCGCGGAAATGCGCCCCAGAAATTACCCGCGCCATTTTGCGCAAAGTCATGCGGACGGGTGCAGCGTATCGAGAGCGTCTGGCGATGCTTCTCGCGATGCTCTCGAGGGCCACGTGGCGCCGGCCGCCCTTTCCCTTCCGCCTTTCGCCCGGCCGTCCCGTCCTCCGCCCCGCTTCCGCCCCGCCCACGCAAAAACCCCCTGCACTCTGCTAAATTGCGCGTTTGTTTTTTAGGAAGACGCAGCGGAGCGCGGGCCGGAGTCGCGTTCCTCGTCCAAACAGTCCTCCTCCGCTGTCGCCTCTGCGGGCCGCCTCCTCTTTCTGCCCCCCTTACACCAGAGTTGTCTGTTTTTTTTAATGTTTTTTTTATTTTATTTTAATTTTTTTGGTTATTTGAGGTCGCATCAACATCTAGGTCATTAGCGACCCTACTTAAATTTAACGCTATGACATCTATGAGGGTGAAACGATATGGTGAAGATAGGGAGTGAAAGGGCGAATATATACAACCATGTTCGAGGCGGGACTCGAACCTGCGACCCTTTGGTCTGAGATCGCTAGGACACTACTGCTTTGGCGATCTCGGCCACCGGGCCGGCAGGGTTGGTTTTGTCCTTATCTAGGAGAGCGAAATGTCCTATGACTGTGACGGAGGGTATTGTTGCTTACACGTTTAGAGGAAGTTGGGGTATTATGGAATAGACGCGTACACGGAAAAAAAAGAACAATTGCAGTATACCTGATCCTTTATACTGTAACAAGGGAACGCATGTTAGTATATGCCCAACCAGGAGCAGTGTTACTGTTTCGTAACGGAGATTGTTGGAACGAAATGTTGCATCGTGAAGAAAACCTTGTTGCACACCTCTGAATGAACCTTGTCAGAATAACCAGCTACGAGTTGCATCCGTATCGGAGGAGCAAGCTTCCTATTCGGCATAAGCGTGCACGCTGGTTGGAGGAGCCAGACTACAGTCGTGGCGTAACCGGGCGATACTGATAAGGAGCCGGCCTTCCGAGTCGGCGCATAGAGCAATACTGGTTGAAGGATCCAGCCGTCCGTGTTGCCTTATTTAAACATTCCTTGTGGGTGTAGCAAGTTACTGATCGTTGGCGTATGAAGGAATGGATGTCCATGGGAATGGGTTATGCATAGTACCTGCTATTAATACAATATTCATTATATACTTTTGATCCAACAACAGATGTATACATTTAACTACACAACCAGACATCGCAAGATAATATAATTTCACTAAAAAATACTCCAAAGGCCTCAAAAGCTTACATTTTGCAATCTGATTGTTATGGGGCTTTATATAAGCATCACTAACATCTGCATTGTTGAATAAATTAAGTTATATATTGTAGGTACATATATAATGAATATACCAAAACAGCATGTACCTAGAAAAAAATATTATTCAAATACAACATTAAAATATTTATTTAGTTGAGTAAAATGTGTAAACTATAACATAATTAACAATAAAGTGAAATATATTGACACAAACTAAACTGCAAACAAATGACAACATAAATTGATGTATGCATGTAATCAGTAATGCTAGTCTGGATTAATAAATACATTAATGATTAAGCATGTTTTAGGGACCCCTGCTAGTAATTTTTGCAATGAAATGAATTAGCAAATTATATTATTGGTCCAAACAAATTTAAATTTAATTAATATTTTTTTATAAAAGCACTAAGATTTGTTTATAGCTAAAAATATAGATGAAAATTATTTTGAAAGTATTTTTGTTTGTTTCTTTTAATATTTCAATTTACAAATTTAATGTTCTTGTTATTTGTTTATATTAATTTTGGTTACCAAGATTCAATACTATTTATAGCTTGGTTTATGCTTAGGATGAGTAATTTATTTAGGAAATGGCTAACAATACCCTCGTCTATGAGAGTACATAAAGAAATAATTTGGCTCAAAGTTTGTTACTCCAGCAGCAGCAGCAAAGAAGGTTCACTATTACAAGAAGAAATTCAACAAATGCTGACTAAATACAGAAAACCTGAAAATTGAAGTAAAATTTATCCTGAGCCCCAAAGTAAAAAGAGAAATAGGTGTATGCTTACATGCAATAAAGGAAACAAAAAAAAATAAATATGTGTAAAAAGTTTGATACTTTCCTATGTTTAAGCAATCATACACAAATTTTTGAAAAAAAAATCTTTAATGTAAGCAACATTGCTATTGATAAAAAATAAAGACAGGAAATAATTATGACTCCTTGTTTAATACTGATTTTACATAATGTTCTGCTTTCTTGTTCTACATCAGTATGTAAAATAAGTAATCATGAAAATAAACAGTAAATACTGAAATTTCATTTCAAATACTCCGCTAACACTTCCAAGGCAATAAAAAAAAACAACTTTCCTGCAATAGATCCAAAGATTGATCTCAAAATTTTAAATAATATTGCATGGTTCTATGAGACCCAGGACAACTCAATCCATTCTGACAAATGGTATGCCTAACAAAAGAGTTAAATAAATTCCTTTCAAAATAGTTCATAAACACTTCTGCAAATAATGGAGACATGTTTGAACCCACAGCAAGACCCTCGTTTTTTTTTTTTTTCAATTTTGTCGTAGAGTTTGAAAAAATTATCTTCAATGCGCAAGTTCAATATTTTAATTAGATCTATTTTGATTTTAAAAGAAGATTAAGAATTCATAATAGTATGTTTTATACAGACATCTTCTTCAGAGGGTGGTATGTTGGAGAATAAATTGTTTGCATCAAAGGAAACTTAGTTTGGTATAATTAGGTATCTTTTATCTTATATTTCTAATAAGAACAAAAGAATTGTTGAATTTGAACTTGGGTTAAGTTTCACATGATTAATCCATTATACTTGGGAGTCCATCGTATTTCTAAAAATTATATACTGTTCATCCCAGCATCACATCCACTCTAATTGTTCACCTAAGCTAGTTTTTCATCATAACCAATTAAACACAATCGCCCACTATCCTCATTGTAGAATCACCAAAGCCAAGACAAGATTCCCGAAACATGTGTATGGCTAATAATTAATACAAATCACTGCTTGCCAATTTTTAATTTAACAGATAGCTACAAATACTGGCTAATGACAAATACTTACATGATTATATTAGATGTTTCACAACTTTTAAACAATTTTTTAACACTTTTACAAGATAATAATTTTGTTAAAATTTATATGCAGTATCATCGATAAGTATAATATATGTATCAAGATGTAATGAAAAATTAGTCTGTGGACTTTGTCTTATTGCAATTTGCCAACACTGATTTTTTTTCTTTGTAAACTACAAGCTCCGTTGCCTCCTCCTCCTAAACATTAACAAACAAGAATGACTAATGTCATGACAAAATCACATATCATTTTGTCATCTAAGCACAGATTTGATAAATACAGTTTTTCTTAACATTTAATTTTAATTCATTTATTGACAAGCAACTTTAAAATCATTTAAAAGATTCAGTCATTAGTTTCTACATGAAAAAAGAATTTGCTCACTGCTCATTAATGTTGTATCATCTGCATAAGAAATTACAGAAAAATCAGAGGAGTTTGGAATAACGTTAACATATATATTACTCCTAGCAAAGGTCCAAGCACAGATCCTTGTAGCAGAACCTGACAATTAATAGCAGTTGTCACTAAAAAAAATTGAACCATTAATGACTATATATTTTGTGAATGTAAATAATAGGTACAGTAGTATCACGGAAGTCCATGTTGTAAATTAGCAGTCACCTTCTAATGCATTATCACAATCTTGATCTTGTAGGCAATAGGGCATTCATAGTATCTGCAACAATCAACAGTAAAGAATAAAATTAACACAATAGTACCTCCCCACAACAGTATTTGAAAATATAATTAAAAAGTAAATAGAAAGGGTTTAGAGCAGAAAATTTTTGTAGGTCTACATGACAGTTTGTTTGAATATTTACAAAACACGTTACATTTTAGCCTCAATTTCAACAATGAAAATTCTGAATATTTATTGTACATTAGAAAACACTTTTAAATGACTTCTGATTGAGTTCACTGAAGTATATATTTTTTTGGTACAGCATCAATGGAAAAACCACTCTTCTATAAATATATTATGGAATAATGTTTCATAAACTTGATGGAATAGTGAGCATTAAGAAGAAATTCACACTACCCAGAGAAAATTTGAAGTACATCCTGAATCATCTACAAGCCTACCACATATCTTTGGGATTATGTCTAACACTGGGAACCCCTAATTTGTGTGATTTTAAGTTATGCCTAGTTAAACTTCACAACATTCAATTACTCAATTTCTAATTGACATTAATGACACTTTGAGACCATGTTAAAAATATGTCATAAGATTGGTAAAGCATTAAACTTTATTGTAAACAGTACAATTGCAATGCCCAATTGTGTATTTAAAACTAATCATATAACTTATTCTTTAATAGTACTTTTTTTTAAAACAATTAACCAAGTCCTTTGCAGGGAATTCAATGTTTATTTATTTATTTGATAAAAAACAGTAAAAAATGTATGTGATGCCTGAGGGAGGAGATTACCTGCACGTTTTCTTGAATGTAAAATAAGAGTTTGGAAACTGAGTTCTCTATAAATACTTGAACACAATGGCATTTGAATTTCTTATACAGCTTAAAGGACAAATATTAATTAATGTTTAATGTATTTCATATAGTCATTTTAATAATAATAATAAAGTAACAAATACAGAAAAAGTGGAAAAAAAATAAAATATTAAAAAAATATTTCCAATTATAATGCATTAAATTCATTAAATTATCCTTTATTTTAAAGCAACATGACATTGACTATGTCAACAATATAATATTATTTGTAAGAATTGTTGATCATCACTAATAATTTATCATAACAAATTTGTTTTTGTAAATTTGAACCAAGTAGAAAACTTGAAGAAATTCACCAACATATGTATACAATTATTTTAACTGGTGATGTAAAATTATTTGGTTTATCATGTTCAACACAAGCTTTTTGGGGAATTTTACAATTAATTTACTGGTAACTTTGATTAATAGGGCTTAGTAACCTAAAAACATGCATTTCTGGGTAGGCATATATACATACCTTCAAAATGTTGATCCATTCCATTGTGGCACCACCTTGGAAGGGCACCACTATCTGACAAACTGTTGTCATTGCATTCAATGCAGCATATTTGCTGCATTCTAGAAAGAGAACTCTTGTTCGAAAAATGAAATACGAAGCAATACAAAGTTAATGGTCACCTAATTCGAATATTCCGTTCACGCCCAATGAATAAAGTCTTTCACATCAATACGTAATTCTGACTCTGGAGTCTACTAAAAAATTACTCTCTGCTGGGCAAACACGAGCAACATATAAGCGCGGGAACCAGGCGGGAACTGGGCAAATTTTTTACCCCCCTCCACGGTGCCCCGCTCCCACGCACTTGTCACAGCGACATAAAGCTGAATGCCGCTGGGTCCAGGAGAAGTCCACATGCCCTTATAACAAGGAGATCTGTGCGGAAACATACAGGTATCCGTACACTGCAACATAAACCGCTCAACAATCACGAGCATAATAGTTCAACAAGCGGGATTTTTATTTTACTTATTGATATTTGTTGATCTTACTCGGTATATGTTTCACGAAGCAATGTTTCCATTTGGTGCATCAAGGTTTAGTTCAACTATTGAAACCTTGTTGTGATTTATGGTCTCTTTTTTTTCAGTGTAGGAACGAGGTTATTCCTCTGTCAAGAGCTGCAGCCAAGTGGAACAGTGATATATTAATGTATTATAATAATATTAATAATATTATTATAATAATATTAATGAAGGGCGAGAGATTATATAGTATTTTGCCCCTTTTAGCAAAAATCATGTTGTTACCATTTGCACGTTAGTCATCCAATTTAGACCTGTAATTTCAACAAGAGAATGCTAGAAAACTCTACTATATTACTATAAAGTTTTTTGTCACAATTTAACACTGATGATCAAAGATTCTGATCATAAGCGACGACAATGAGTTCCAAATTTCAAAGAAAAATTACGCAATCGTTCTAGGATCGACAGGTGCAGAGGCTTGAATCAGCGCAGTCTCATTTTTCAATCAAAATCAAGTTAATGTGACGGACTTTACCTACAACTGTCAGTTTTAAACATTTATATTACTTTTAATTAAGAGTACACCTCACACTACATCTGTTTCTTTCCATCTCCCCATCTTTCTCTCTCGGTCTCTCCCTATCTCTCTTTCCTTCTACTTCTAACTATATCTTTATCCATTGTTTCCACCTCTTGTCTGTGAGTCTGTACGGACACAACAATTACCAACCACTGGTAATTCCAAGAATTACCAGCGGCGACCCGACCTTGCGGACATGGGTTCAGGTACGTGTGATTATATACATCCCTTACGCCGTATTCTGTCTTTTCAACATAAGAAGTGAACTTTTCTCATCGTCACACAGCAACAGATAGTGGGACAATGCCAGGAAAGTGCACACTATAACCTGCCCCGACCGATAATCGAACCCGGGGGTCGCGTCCTGGAAAGCGAGCTCGCTGACAAGTGAGTTACCCTGAGGGGCCGTTATCACTTCTATCTCTCTTTATTTTTTTTCAACTGGAATTTGGGGACACTATCAACTGGTGAGGTCGCTGAGGCCCATAGGGAAAGATCTAATGAGTAGACTTCAGTGAAAGTGATGAGATAAATAATGATGGACAATTTAAATAAACCTTTGATAAAACAGGAACATTATTTAATAAGCCGTATTTTATATAAGTATTTAGAATTATAGGGATCGATATGTTTGTTATAATGACTTGCAAAGTTCGTGGTATACAAAAGGTATATAAAAAAATGGAATCAGAATTCACAGGTAAAATATCTAAAGCTCCGTTTTTGTCGACGCTTTTCCTCCTCTAACCTGCTACCTGAGCGTTAGGGCTTATTAGTTTGAACAAACCACCAAATGGTGTTTTCCTCTAGCAGCGGCATCTATCGGTGCGAAATGGTGCTGTTTTAGGATTGGTCGCAAGCGCTGGGTCTGCGATAAACGGTACAACAATATTGGCTGGAGCGGGAGCGCCTTCGTCCACGAGCCCTTGCCGGCCCCACTCAGCGGAGGCGACCTCCAACGGCGCAGGGCGGGGCGAAGGGCGGCGCGCGCCCGGGCACGCGGCGCCCCGCCCTCGACAAGCGGCGCCCGCGCCTCTGCAAACAGCCCGCGGCCGCCGCCCACACGCCCTGCGCCCGCAGCCCCGACCCAGTGCCCGCGCCCGCCTCCGCGACCGCCCCGCGGCAGCGAGGAAGGTTCTGTTGTGTCCTCAGTTTTTTCCTTTTCCTCCGCAAGCACCTCTCTCGCTTTCCCTCCCTCCCCCTCCCTCTCCCGTTCCCGTTCCCTCCCACCCTCTCCCTCCCTCTCCCTTTTCCTCCCTCCTCCTCCCTTTCCCTCCCTCCCTCTCCCTTTCCCTCCCTCTCCCTCCCCCTCCCTTTCCCACTCCCTTTCCCTCCCTCCCTCTCCCTTTCCCTCCCTCCCTCTCCCTTTCCCTCCCTCCCTCTCCCTTTCCCTCCCTCCCTCTCCCTTTCCCTCCCTCCCTCTCCCTTTCCCTCCCTCACCCTTTCCCTCCCTCTCCCTTTCCATTCCTCTCCCTTTCCCTCCACCTTTTCCACCCTCTCCCTTTCCCTCCTCAAAATTTTTGCCTGATGTTCTTTCACTCTTCAAACCCACTGTCTTCTCCCTCACCGTATCTCATTTTTTTTCAATTTCTATGAGTTTTGGTTATACTTTCTCATTTATCAATGCTCCTCCCTTAACTGTCAATTGCTCTATAAATTATCATTGTCCTCGTTATGATTGATCATTTTCTTCTTCTGTCTTCATCCATCTCTTCATCTCTCTCCTCAGCCCTCTCTCTATCTCATCATCTTTCTCTATTTCTAAGGGATTTTGCTACAAATATTAAGTTGCAAGATGGCTATTAATGAATTTTCTTCACTCTTAAATCATATTAATATCATATAAGTATATTATAAGTATAATGGGTACGTAAGTTTGCTCACCTAAATTTATTAATTCATTTTTTTATTTAGTTACATATTTATTCATTTCCTATTTTTTACCTCTCCTCAGAACGTACGTTTGTTATTCAAAATTATGTTTCCATTTTCACATTTTATTATAATTTTCCAGTTTTCTTTCACTCGAATTTGTAATTCATAATATTATATGCAATAGATTCCATTTATTTAATTTAATTTTCATTTGTCATTTTAAAAATTATATGTCAATTTCACATTTTATAGTTTTCTTTAAAATTTAATTCATAACAATATTCTGTAAAAAAATTTTTAATTTTTTAAATTTTTGTAACTTAGATATATTATCATTATTACTATTATTATTTTTGTAGCACTGAAGATGGCCGCAATGCGGCCGAAAAAGCTTTATGCCACAATAAAGAATTACGATGGAGAACCACACCTCGTATAGATTTCAATATTGTAAGTACATATTAGATAATCTATTATCATCAAGAGCCACAACCAGATTTTTGTTTTTTTCAAGAACAAATGTAAATACGAATCCAACGTAGTCACATATTATAATTAGATGAGTAAGCTATTTTGACTGAAAATTTCCTAATTTCTTCAAACACTCCTAGCAAATGCAGGTGCTGTACTAAAATTACAACCAATTATAACCTTGACAGCTTTTCTTCCGGTGACTTTTAGAATAAGATGAAGTTTGTCTTCTGCACATTTAAGTGTGTACTAGTTCTAATTAGGGAACGAGAACTAGCCCTTTTATATAGTTTGTCCTTGAACTGTCTGGTTCATAGACAATTTTATTCATTTGTGTACTGAATATTATGAACTTATAACATTATTTACTACCAGTCTTGAAAGAAACAAAAAATGAAACTGAAATTCAAAATGATGCAGCTATGATAATAATTGAATAATTATTTTCATTCACAAGTACAAAAAATATCCATTTAAAAAACATTTTACTCACGACTACATATATCATTCTATTAAAGATTTATTAATGATGCTTCTTGGTATGGAGCTAATATTTATATTGCAAATGGAGTACATTCCTTGCCTCCCCAATTACATTCCACCCTAATCTCCCCTTGATCATCCCTGCAATTCCCTGCAACACTATTAATAATATTGGGAACTGCCCTAACTGTCAACACCAATCGCATCATATTCCCATGGCTTTATTGACACTACAAATATCTGCCACGCGCACCTGATTAAGATCCCTCATAAAGGAAATTAACTCAACAAAATTATTCGCATGTAACTTACAGGGTTTTTTCCTGCACGCGTTGCAATTACTAAGTACGAGTAAGATTTCGGTTATTCCAGAAATTCAATGATATTGTCCTCGTGGTCCATTATCGTTCGTTGTAAAGTAAGTTGGACGATAAGTTGCGTAACACACCGCCTACGGTCATCTTCGCTAGCACACCACTTGCCCCCCCCTCCGCCGGCACTACCGCCCTTCCGACCTTCCCCCACCCCTTTCCCCCAGAAGAGACGCCGCGCGTCCGTGTTTGCTCGCGCCTGCCGGCAATTAGCGGCCTGTACCCCAACTCCTAATCCCTCACCCCCACTCCGCCCATCCCTCGGTCCCCGCAGGCGGCCACCGCGGACGCCCACCCGGAGCGGGCGGCGCTGCAGGCTGTGAGCGCGGTGCTAGACAGGGTGAACATAATGGAGGAAAGTGAGATAGTGGCGACAGAGGGTGTGACGATAGGTGATAGAGAGTGTGACGGAGGGGATAGCCGGTGGTAATAGAGGAAAGTGCTGGTAGTAATAATGGAAGTGGCAATGCTGTAAAGGAAGTGATGGTGGTAATCGAAGAAGTGATAGAGGTTGTGACGGGAGTCAGAGGATGTGAACGTGGGGCTAGACGTAGTGACGGATGTGAAAAATGGTAAGTCGATAGTGGTGAGGGGAGCGGGGCTGACGGTTAATGCTGGCGGTGTTTATTGCGTACCAAACAATGGGGAAGACAAGTAGGAACTGACAGGGTTAGGCGATGGCTCTGTGGAGGAGGGAAGGTCCACGTGGTGGGGTCAGTAGAGAAGGCGGAGATGACAAGATCGACGGCGGCAAGAATGGTGACAAAGAGTGTTGGTAAAAGGAGTGAATGGTAGCGGAGGTAGCGGCTGAAAGGACGGTGCAAGATATCGGCAGCGGAGAAGGCTACAAGAGCTTTGGTGGTGACGGTGACAGACGCCTGACTGGTGGTATCACGCTCAAGCGGCCCGGGAGCGACGGCGGCGGTGGCGGTGGCGGTGGTGGCGTGCCCTGGGTCAGCTTGCCTAGGGCGGCGTCTCGCCACCGCCAGGCCGGTTTGTTTCCGAGCCCTGCGCGCCCAACCCTTTACCCTCCAGGCGAATACCGACGTGCGCGTCCCGAATTGAGGAGAGGCCGCCGCGCCCGGCCGCACTCCGCCCCGCTGCGCGCCGCGCCGGTGTTCGTTACCGCGCACACCTATTCCGCTTCGCCAAGTCAACACAACTTCTCGCCGCCAAAAGGCGCCGCGCCGCGAGGGCGGGGGCCGGCTGCGGGTTGAGAGGCAGGCGAGGGAAGGGGGACGGGCAGAGCGGGTGGGTGATGGGCGGGGGAAAGGCACCGGCGGCGGGGGACGGGTGGGGGACGAGCAGAAGGGGAGCAGCAGCAGGCGGGTGCGAAACAGGCAGTGGCGCGGGGGCGGGCGACGGCGGACGAGGGTGAGCGGGCGCGGGTGCGGGGATGAGCGGGTTGGTGTGGGGATGGGCGGGTTGGTGCGGGGATGGGCGGGTTGGTGCGGGGATGGGCGGGTTGGTGCGGGGATGGGCGGGTTGGTACAGGGATGGGCGGGCGGGCGCGGGGATGGGCGAGCGGGCGCGGGGATGGACGGGCGGGCGCGGGGATGGGCGGGAAGGCGCGGGGATGGGCGGGGTTGGCAGGCGCGGGGATGGGTGGGCAGGCGCGGGGGCGGGGGGTGGGGTCCGGCTGCAGGGGCCGCGCGCGAGCCGAGAGCGCCGCCTTCCCCGAAAGGGCGCGCTGCGGGAACTTTGTCTGAAATGTTAGAAAAGGGCAGATCAAATATATCAGTCTCATGAAATTCGAGTCCACGAAATGGGTTGGTAAATATAATTAGGTGATGCTGCGATCGCTGGCACTTAAAAGGGGGACTCGTGAAACAATCAACTGGCGAGGTGAGGAGGGCTTCGCGACAACAGAGTTCCCACCTAAAGTTGAAAAAAATGTTAGTTGTTCAATAAAGCAATATTTCCGTTGGTTCATTTCTAACAAACTCAAATTATAGAACATTTTCCCAAACGATGATTCGTAATAAAGGACTTTTTTTGCACTGACAACGTTGAGATGTTTAAAATATGTATCATTGATCAGTGGCATGTCGATAAAATTCTTGTATATTATGTATATTGTATGATATGTAGGTATGTCATTTAACGTGTGAAAAACGCCACCGGTTTCTGTGCAGTGAAGTGAACAATTATTTCTGTGATTTTTTCTAAGAAACTCATCGTTTCTGTACAATTTAACGACGTATTCTTCTACAACGCACAGAAACGTGTGTTTGTAGTAGTTCTTGCTTAAAGCTAAGAATATGCTTAAAAGTTGCCAAAGATAAAATGTACATTTTTTCAAGAACACGGAGAAAAATGCACATTTGTGACTTGATGGAATCTAGGTCGGAATTTTTATACTCCTGTCGGCTGGCGCTTGTCAGTTGGAAGAGACCCTGGCAGCTCTCCTTTCAGAGTTACAAATGACTTTTGGAGTCTACAGCTGCGCTTCGAATTTCGGAAAAGAGGACAACGTTCAGATAATGAATTTTGTGACAATGTTCGGGCGTGTTCACTACTACGAACATAGTCGGTAAGTGTAGAGCACCTTTTACCTCGGAGGTGGCGGTGTTCTCACCTCATTGGATCGTTAGATCCTCCGCCGCCCTAGAAGCAGGCTTACGGGTTTTCTCTCTCCAGGTATTTCCTCTCAGCAGGACACCATTCCAGCCGGTAGAACCTGTAAGTCCCCGACTGGTATCCAGATATGATCGATAGGAAAGGGCATGTAAGTGAGTGTGTGTGTGTGTGTGTGTGTGTGTGTGTGGTGTGTGTGTGTGAGTGTGTATGAGTTGAGAGAAGAGGAAACCACGGAAAACAATTGATTTGAACTGGTGGCCGTAGAATTCTTCTCCAGAAAGTGGTGTCGGCTTCCCACTTATCTATTTAGTTCATGTTGAAAATCACCACCTTCACGATCTGACCCCTTGATCACCTCGGTCAGCGACGACGCTGTACAGGCAATGACAACGCTTCCGTTGAGACATCGCAGCCGGTTCGTTTGGGCATGATAAAGATAGAGATGGAAAACATTAATAAAATCATTCAGTAGATATCCGCACCACAGTGGCGGATAAGCCTCAAAACGAAACAGAAAATTAATTATTTATTAATAATATTAATGGATCATACTGTTTTTATTTTATATCTGAAATGATTCATCTTATATAAACACATTACAACACGATATTAAAAAATTTGGGTACAAATAATTCTTCTAGTGCAGTAACATTCAAGCTTCTCTCCATGATTACTACAACAGTTGAACTGCCGGACATTTTAATATGAAAACGTCCAATACGGGTTATTTCATAACGTTCAATGTTAATGATTCTGGTGTTAAAATCATAAGAATAATAAAACGTAATATACGAAGCCCTATGATTATTTAAAATCTATTTCCATAATGTACGTAGCACGAAATATATAATAATTTTAACTAAAATAAAGCAGTAATGAAATACTTTGTATTACGATAATTTAATTATGTCAGTTAAGTATGCATCGTTTTATTTACTAATGATTGAATCAAATAGCTGTTCATACAATCAAAAACTGTTCATACAATCTCAAGAAATAAACGAAAACTTAGAAAATTTCCCATTTTACAATTAAAGAACCGTACGGTTGCTGAGCTAATCACTCAAGAGTATATAATTATTTTTAATTACAACTGTGTTACAGTTAATTTTCGCATAGTTGTCACATAAAGGAACAAAAGCAACTCAGAGTGCCAGCAGGAATGTGCTTAAATGGAATTTGTGTTGGTCGATAAGCGCCTCTATGAGGAGCTGCACACCGTCAAGCTCCGATACGACAGAAGTTTCACCAACTCTCCTTGTGAGAAGCTGCAGAGCGTTCAATCCACGGCATCACGCCTAAGTCTCCAAATTGTCCTCATTGTCAAGAGCTCTATCTCGCGCTCTGGATCAATTTCAAAGAGGAAGGTATTCTCAGTGGAGAAGCTGCGTTGCGAAGCATGCTATGAAAGCAGCAGAACTCATTGCTTACAAAAGAAAGGGGTTGGGACATCGTAATAAAAGTGTCTGAAAATTTGTTTGCAAAATCAGTTTTTTTTGTACGTTCTTAGTGCATGTATATTGAAAAACTAAAACGGAATGAAGGGAAAAAACGAGAAAATAATGCAAAGATATCTACAAAACTAGGAACCTGAGCTCCTGCCACACAACAAGCGACTGATTATATTTGAAAAACTAAGTCGTATATTTTCAGAGATAACTTAATCGCTCTTCACCTTATTAAATAAATATCATCTCAATTTCGAAGGAATTGAATTTAATACTCAGAATTTTTCCCTACTTGTAGTTTCTTTTATGTTGAAAAACTGTCTAAATTTATTATCAAGAATATTATATTTTTATTTCAATAGTACGGAAAATACGAGCTACGAATGATTCATGAGATATATGAAACCTTGACATTCTGCAGAATATTAATTAATGGTTCTGAATGGGAATAAATCGTAAGATTTGTTTAGTTTTTGCGTTTTCATGGCCAAAAAGTGCAATAATTCCTTGTAAATCTAATACATACGGATCTTTTTGGCTAAAAAAAAGATATCCACGAGGTACCAACTAAAGAATAGAATACTATTGTTCCTGAAAAATGAATGCGCAATGAAGTGGTATAAAAAATGAATTTCTTTACATTAAAAATACGTTTTGGAATACTAAGACAAAGTAAATTAAAGAAGAAACTCGTTGTACTGTTATTTTGTTGTTGGATAACAGGTGAGTTAGGAATTAGCACCAATAGTTTTGGAAACAAGTGGTGCTAAAACAGCACATAATTTTTTGTATTTTTTATAACAGATACGTCATGCATGCATTATCCTGCAATTTATGTCCTACTAACTCACTTCCAGTCATCACAACAAAAAGACTTACACAAGGAGAAACAGACAAACGAATTGAAAAAATACGGTTACAAATCGAGGAGCCGTTCAGATCCATTCAGAACCATTCAGATCGCTCGGGGAATATCCATTTCGCTGACAATACTGAGTATAGTTTAGGCGCTAGTGTAATTCACAGATAGAGAGACGCAGACAGCCATTTGTTTTGAGAAAAAAAACACGTATTTTGCGTCCAGTAACCTCAAATCGTTTTTATATTTTGACTTTATTACTTACGAGAAAGTGGACATAGTTTCACAGACATACAAAGCAGTGTTTTTCCTAAAAAGTATATACACTTTTTCCAGCAGAGTTACATAACGTTCTCTAAACGAACTATTCGGGAAAGTAAAAGTGAATCTAACAAACGATAACGCATTATTTTTTTGAAAGTGGAATAGCCCTGGGTGAACTTCATCCAGGAGCCTGAAAAGTTGTAAATCCGCCTCTCGAGAGCAGTGACGAGGCCGAAGCTCACGTCGGCGGCTGGCGGTGGCGCTCTGGGGACCTCGTGCGCACTTTGGCTCCACTACAGTCGGAATTCGCTGCCGGGGCGGGGGGGCGCGCTCGCTCTCCGCGTGTGCAGCCGGGACAAAGCGGTCGAGCGCAGCGGCGGCCAGAAGTGGGCGGCAGCAGGCGCTCGGAGCCGCAGGTACTCATAAGGCACGCGTCCACCAGAGGGCGTGGCGAGGGGGGGGCGGGCCGAGGCTGGGCGCGGGTTCCGGCCGAGCGCGCGCGCGACCGGCGGACCGCGGAGAAACCGGCCCGCACGAGCCGCGCCCGGCCTTGAACTCGCCCCCGCCGCCCCCGCCGCCCGGCGACGCGACGCGCTCTGCTCCGGACTTCGAACCTGCTCCCGCCGCCGCGCCGGCCACCACCGGCACTGCCCCCCCCCCCCCCCGCTGCCTTCCCTGGTCGGGCGCTTTTGCACTTGCCCTTCTTGCTGCTACTCGAATCAAGGCTGCCCTTATTGCGAATGCTGATGCTGATGTCCTTGTTAGTGACGGTGCACTTGTCATTTCCGTTGCTCGTGTCAATACCCTTGCTGTTATCACTGTTCTTGCCATTGCCTTTACCATTACCATTGCCATTGTCATCGATGTTCTCATTGTCGTCGTCATTGCGATTGTCGTCGTCACTGCCATAGTCGTCGCTGTTGTCATTGTCAGTAATAGTCATCACAGTTACCGTTAAGGTGCGTCCACACGATGCGTCTTTTCTGTGCGTCACGGGAATAAAATGGCATGCGCTAAGTTGAAAGACGAACGTTCCACACAGCGCACGTGCGCTACCCTGTCCACTCGGTGCAACTCTGTGCGGTGCTTGTTCTATTCTGTACAATGGATCCAGCAGCTATTTGCACGACAATTTCGGCAGCTTATTTTATAATCAGTCTACGGAAGACAAAATCTTCCTTTTTCCTATAATCTTGAATGAACTAAGGAGTGAGTTCTTTGTTTTCAAGCGACATTCTGAAAATACATAACCTTAAAAAAAGCTATTGCATTTATTTGTTTCAGATATATAATTTATTACATAAATTTCGAAAATTGGCATTACCGTAAAAATAAAATAAGAAAGAAATAAAATAAGAATAAAATAATAAGGGAGAACTAAGTATTCTCATGTCACTACAACACATCGAAAATAAATTGAAATCATCACATGTTTATTTTCACTAGTTTCCACAATTTATCTTCATAAATGTATATGTTGAAAATTGATATTACTGTAAATATATAATAAATGAATAATCTGCAAACAAATTCGCAGTAAAAAACCGACGGACAACACAAAATAATTCAGAAGACTACCAAAGAAGTCTTACGGCTCGGAATTCCAGATGACTTCGCTTTGAAATACACATTCTTTGGAGGAAGCGCACGAGAAAGACGAACGAGATTCCCGTCAGCTCTGGGAAGCTTGCGCAATTGCATGCGTTCATCGTTTTGACGAAAGGACGCATGCCCGAAATGCATGCGCTACGTGCGCTAGACTCATGCGTTGGACACATGCGCAAAATTGAACGAAAAGACGCATCGTGTGGACGCGGCTTTATGGTTGCAGTCAATGTCGAGACGTTTTCTTAAAAATATCGCTCAGCTTGTGTTCGTGTCAGTTTGTTTGTGTATATAGATAGATAGTTTATTTAATTTGCTTGGCTCCAAATTTTTAATTTGCACGGCCCCAAATTTTTTCTTTAAACGTTTGGAAAGGATAGTGCCAAATGTACCCTATGAGATGACACAAAGGCCATATTGCCCTATCCTTTGTTTTCTTAAAATATAACTTTTTTGACTTGTCTCTCACGTCGGTAACATTTACATTAGCGGCGATTTGTTCACATCGTTTTATTTACGAGTACATGTTCTTTAAATAATGCCAAGTAATCTTTCTCGAAAACAATCGTTTTCTGTGAAAACTAGCTCAAAGTTCCGCATTTTTAGAAATGCTCAAACGCCATTTTCTCAAAAATGGCTCCTGATTTTTTTCTTTAAACTTTTCGAACGGATGATTGCACTCTTTAATATGACGTAAAGTTCATTTTGGGGTATTTTTTTGTTTTATCAAAAATTGCACAAAGCTAAATTTTTTGAAAGATCTCTCACGCTTATAATATGCACATTACCAGCAATTTGTAAACATTATTGTATTTGTGAGTGTGCTTCAAATGACTTCAAATTAAGTTTTTCGAAAACTCAAATATTTAGTAACGCTTAAACGACATTTTCTTAACAATACTTCTAAATTTTTCAAAGTAAAATTGCCATTTACAACGAGGTTTTAGTATTCTTTAATATTCTAAAATTAATATTTCCGTTCTACCATTAAGAAACCGAAAAATTAAGAAAACGTCAAAAAAAGTACTTTGGCTGGCAATTGATGGCAACTGGCAAAAGTTTGTGGCAATTCCGAATAGCTAGCCGAGACCTAAGGAAACAGAAAAATAATAGGGGAAAGTCTGTGCCATTCTGTAGCATCACTATTTTCATCTGGCAATGAAATTTTTTCTGCCGAAAATCCGATTTTTTCGCATTACACATATTCTACGTATATTACTCCGTATATACGTATGTATATGGGAAAGTAAAAGTGAATAAATCTAGTTGCTAAATTAAGAAAAATTCCCTAACAAGTGGTGTAACCAGAATCTCTCGTACGTATACGGGAAACTGAAAAATGGCATTGATAAAATGTTTCTTCATTTATTCCAGTAATAGATAATTCAACTCTCTTCAATGAAAAAATAAATTCATATTGTTCGTTAATTTGCCGGTTGACAACACATTCAATGAGTGTTTTGCATATTGCAAGAACAACAACTGACGTAGAAAATTATAGCTGTGGAGAACGGGTAGTACGAGGTATGAGACGAATGCTATAGAAGCCAGTGTGTAAATTGCCTAAAGTATTTGGCGTCGCATAATGTCTTGTGAAATATTTTACATTTGGTAATAAATGCCTTTCAAAAATTGTATTTAATAAATAGAATACACAATCAGAATTTGTCGGATAATTATTTAATTGCGTATACTAACGATAAAATGTTTTTTTGAGATCTTTTCATTTTGGTGATTTCATGTTACACTAATATTTAATTATTGGAGAAGTATCACATTTCTAAAAACTGAGGGTAACACATTTCATTGTACGCTAATTAATTCATTTGTCTTTTACACTGAAGTTTTTGTTTAATTTACTCGTTTTACACTATAATGGTATTTTGCGTTGTTATAGTGCTGTGCATTGTAAGGTAGCTTTGATTGCATATTAATTATTCTATAAATATTCATAGATTTGATAAATTCACGTGCTCTTTACTGATCAAGTGATCATCTACAGATCAAGACACGCAGCCAGGGACATAATTCTTTATATCATTTAAAGGTGTACTGAAAATAAGAATCATTGTAAGGCATTGCAATTATTTCACGAACATATTGCGAAAATAATACGTCACAATATCTTCATTTTAAAGTTAAATTAATCTTCTTTGGTACGAACAGGATTAACAAGAACATCGGCGTCAGTAGCATCTGTCACGGTGAATAAATATAAGTAGATGCAAAGACAAAGATAAATAGTAATGCTACAACTGCACATATACAACAATTGTTTAAACATTGTCCATATTTCAAGCAAAATCACGCAATTTTTGTCAAAAATTTGTAGTAAGACGTCAAATAAACTTTGAACGTTTGCGGTTTCGAAAAATTAGAGATATCAACGAAAAAGATCTGCACCATTCTCTGAAGCGTGAAAGTTTAATTTAAAACAATTTGGAGCCATTTTTGAGAAAATTTTAGAAATGTTGAGGCTTCATTTAAAGTACCCCTCAAAATCAAAATATCCTTTTCAATCTCAGAGGGCCTCGAGTACCTTTAAATTGATCGAGAAATATGCATGAAGAACATCGGCTGCACGGTTTCGGTGCAATTTTTTTTATCACAGACGGACAGACAGTCCGACGTTTTACCGTCAATCGATTTTTCGCTCTGGAATCATAGATTGTGACATATGTTAATATTTAACTCTGACTCTTAACACTTGTTAGAGGAATTAATTTTCTATATATAGGAATGAGATTTATCTCTTTCGTTACAAAAATAGCCCGACAATAAGTTTTCCTGTCTAAAATTTGCTGTTTTCCTACGATTACTATTCGCTGTTTTCTTAGAAAGTAAGGTTAAGACAGTAAAGAGAACTACCAGCTCGAAAATTGGTTTCAAGTGACTGACGGTAAATTAATCGTAGTAGTGATATTTATCAACGTCTCTTAATAATAGTTGTTGCACAGCTAATGAAAGTGATATTTAAACGTGATACATACGTGAAACATATGAAAGTATATGAAAGTGCTATATAAACGTGTGTGTGTGTTTGCGTGCGCGCGTAGTTCCGTCAAATGCCTTATGCGGATGTTTAAGTCACAACCTGTAATTCCATGTTTGTCACTGCCCAAGTGAGAATAATCACTTTCATAACAGCGCTGAGTTACGACTCTCTTGCATTTGTAACACCGAATTAACCACTTTCCAGAGCACTTGCACAAATGCTGTGCTATCATTGGTCCATTTCGCGCGGGTCTTGAGAGACCGACGTCGTGCCTGGTACTGAGAGAGCGATGAGGCTGAGAGAACGAAGTAAGTTTTAAAGGAAGAAAAGCTTTTAAACAAAAGATTGGGATCATATTTACGAGAAAATGGAATGGAAAGAGGAAAGTGAGAAATCAATTTTTTGAACCAATTATTTACAGACGATTTATTCTTCAACTGCAAAGTTTCGAATCCCATGTTTTTGGATTCTTCTTCAGGTAATTTATGGATAAAATGTCTGAATATTTTTTATGTTTTTCCCACATTCATACTGAACAACTCTTGTACAAATATATACATTTTTTGGATGACCGAATTATTGTAAAATAGTGGTGTTACACAATGGCACAGACTTTTTCATATTAGTTCTCTATTTCCTTTGGTCTTGGCTAACTCTTCTGTCTTGACACTCTTGCTAGTTGCCATCTATCGACATACACCCTACGTTTTTGACATTTACTATTTTTCCGGTTTCTCGGAAGTAGAAGGGAATTGTTATTTTAAGAATATTTGTAAAGAGCAGTAAAACCTAGGAAAAGGTATTTTCTTTGAAAAATGTAGAGTAGTTATTAAGAAAATGAAGAAGAAGCAGGTTTAGAAATTAGCAGCGGTGTCTGTGTGTATTTGGGAACATGTAAAATTGGGAGGAGAACTAAAATTCGAAAAAAAAATTAAGAGTTCTTAATAAATAAAGTGAATGAAGTAAAATAATTAACTAATATTTTCTCTCTATAGTACTCTTAGAAAGTTATAAAAATTGAGGGCGACACTTGCCACACAGCATCACACAAGTCCAATTTCAGTGTGAAACGTCTTCCCAATTGCAACATTGTAGCCTTAATTGTTAATTATAACACGATTTTACAGATTACAATAAAATATGAAGAGAAAGTAAATTGATATGACTGTGGTCAAGGCGAGAGAACAACACGCGACAGCGTTGACTCGGAGGTAGTAGACATCTGAAAGAGCAGCAATCCACCCAGATTTGGCAACCCTGCGGAGAGTGGGCGTGCCCGGACGCTTGAGGGCCGCCGCCGCCACCGCCTACAGGCACGCCCCTCGTACTGCCCCGCAGAGACGCCGCCGCCCACAATTAAACTGAAACATTACGCCGCCGCGGACAGCGCAACGAGATGGCGCGGCTCGCCGCACTCGGCTCACCTGCTTCCCGACCCCGGGCACGCGGTGTAGCGCGTACAAGGAGACGGCGTTGGGCGGCGCACAGTGGACGGAAATGGGCCGAAATGCGCGCATTGAAAGAAAAAACAAAATTCTCAGGAATGGAACCAACGCTTAACATAATTTCTAAAATAAATTTACATCATAAAATGTAATAAAGGCCTTGAAGGAGTATTCAAGAACTTTCAAATTTTGAGTTTGCGTTGTTAAATATTCAAAGATAGTTAAAATATCATCTGCTTTCTAAAAGTTCATAAAAAAATTCTCAGATTTAAAATTGAAAGCGAATGACATTTTCAGAAATATATTCCCCGTATTGGATTTGTTACTTTAATTTTACAATTGGATATCAAATTCGAAATTAGATACATATAAAACCCAATGGTATACATTCCTACAATGTACTTTGAAGGGCTTCCAATTTCGATTATATGTAGATACCTTTGGAATCTCTGTTGAAAACGAAAGAAAATAATTATTAAAAATTAGAAATGGCGCCATCTGCCATTTCTATATTTTGTTTTACAAAACCTACTTATTTTAGATCTTAGATTAAATATCTGTAGCCCGCAACGACATTTAGAACGCGTTGGTCTTTAGTTGGCATTTTAACAGAATAACACCTGAAATGCAATGCGCGCGTTTCAGACCGTTTCAGCCCGCTGTGTGGCGCCCCGCAACGCGTAGCGGGCGGAGGTATTTTGAGGTCTAGAAATGTGTCATCTCACGCTTTCGAGGAGTGACTTAAATCAAAAGTTATGAAAAAAGTAAGGATTGAAATTATTGTAGTTCGAATGAGATATGAAATTGGTTCTGATGCGAAATCGTTGTATATTTCTGAACCGTCACATTTTTTAAAAATTTGGTTCTCGAAAACCAAGAGAAAAAAATTAGTCGTGATGTGAGTTTCAAATGCTAATAACCAAAATCGCAAACAAATGTAATGAAAAAAAACAGGAATCATGGTAATACCTGTTAAAGATTCGAACTACACAAAAATGGAAATATACTTATAAATGAAAAAAATTGCACAGATCTCTTCGCAGAAAAATTACACATTCAAGAAGCTTTAGTATTTATTCAATAATTCATCAAATAAACGTAGTATATTTATTGAATCACTTTTTAAAATTGTTGACAAAAACTTTAATTCGATATTTTTCGATTAAACAACTAAGAACATCGAAGGAGTTGTGTAAATACTTTTTTGTTATAAGGTGTTGTGTGAAACAAACATACTTTTGCAAATTATTAGTGGCACGATAATCGAATATTCATAACGGTTTTCTTTTTCTTTTTCCATACAAATTTCTTTTCACGAACTCTACGTCGTCCAAAATGTTGAGGACTGCTCTCCCCAACTGCAACGAGCACTGCTACACAAAAAACCAGAGAGTCTGGGGTAGTGTCAGCACTCATCTGCCCTTTAACCTCTCTAGAGGGACCCGGAGACGTATTGCGCCGCCACTCCAGAAAGGAATGCAGCGCTCTCTTCTTGTCCTCGTCTCACATATGCCGTGAGAGTAGCTGCCGCAACGCTGGCACTTCGAGTCTTCTCCAGCTGAGCGGAATGAGTCGCAGAGTGCAAAGAATAAAAAAACAGATGAAGAAATGGACATTTACGCAAGTGCAGATGTCCAGAATTATTCATTGTGACCTTCCAAAGAGAACTAGTAAAATGAGGTCAATACACTGTTTTTGCAACGATTTTATCACATCCCTGTAAACAATAAAGTAATATGACGCTTACCAACGATGGTTTAAGACGAACTAAGATGATGTTTATAAGACACAATCGACACAAAAATACGTAAATTTCCTTCAACTGAATGGAGAATAACCGCTTCCCAGGGGCAAAAGATGATAGATGGGAAATGTAGGATTTTATCGATTATCATAAACTTCATTTTGCTCTATTCTTTTGTTTTTTTAACAACTACAAAAACGTAATTTTCTACTCGTCGCTCACTTCGTTTTTATTTACATGAGCAGCGACACGTTAACATTATTGCATTTACGAGTACATGTGCTTTAAATTATGTTTGGTAAAGTTTCTCGGAAAATCAATAGCTTTCTGTGAAAATGAACTCAAATTTTCGTATTTTGAAAAAGCTCAAACGCCATTGTTTTAAAAACAGCTCCAATTTTTTTCTTGAAACTTTTTGTACGTGTAGTGCTAAATTCATTGTATAAGATGTCACAAAAGCCATTTTGATGTATTCTTTCGTTTTTTCCAAAAAATACTCTAAAAATATCGCTCACGACGTTAATATGCTCATTTCCGACGATTTATATTATGAATTCTTGCATTTACGCAAGTGCTGGAAATCACTTTCAATTAAGGTTTTGGAAAACCCAAAAGTTTTCTGTGAAAAAGAGTTACAAATTTCGTCTTAAAAGTAATGCTTAAACGACATTTTCCTAAAAACGGTTCAAAATTTTTCAACGAAAATTTTCAGAGGTTTACTCTTCTTTAATATTATTAAAGTAATTATTCGATTTCACCTATATAAAACAAAAAAAGAGAAAATTTTAAAAAATGTACTTTGGGTGACGATAGTTGGCAGGTGGCAAAGAAATTAACAATCTAACTAGTAGTCGATAGGCTATACTATTCTGTCACACTTCTAGTTTGACTCTTGTTTGCCACCAGGGATTGATTCAATGGCATCATTTATATGCATCCCTTACATCAGTTTTTGCTGGCAGAACCAGTCTGGAATTTTATTTTTATCTCTTGAATAGTTTCGTCCATTCGCTTTGCTCCTCGGATAATTGAAACGCTGTGCTCGGCATTTCATGGACTAGTCTTCCGGCCCCAGTCTTCCTCAGCTAGCTTTTCTGAAGCATCCTTCCGGATCCAGCCTTCCTGTGCCAGCCTTCGGGTGCCAGCCTTTCAGTGTCAGACTTCCGGAGCCAGCCTTCCGGAGCCATCCTTTCGGAGCCAGCCTTCCAGGCCCAGCCTTCCGTGGCCAGTCTTACGGAGTCAGCCTTCCGGGGACAGCGTTCCGGGGTCAGCCTTACAGGGCCAATCTTCCGGGGCCAACCTTCTGGAATCAGCCTCCCGAAGGTGCCTTCCGGCGCCACGTTTGGCGCCAAGCCAGCCTTCCTAAGCCAACCTTCCGGCGCTAGTCATCCTTCGCCAGTCTTTCCGACCACACTTTCTTACGAGTTTTCTGACACTATTTCCCCTCGAGTGTCTCTGGCGTTAGTCCCCACCAGATTCCCATTAGCGTCTGGCCAGTCTACAACCAATCCCACCGTTCACCATCGGCTTCTTCCAAACTCCCACCACCCTCTCACCAGACCCCACGGGACCCACCACACCTCGCCCGCCGCCCCCACTCATCCACCCACCAGGACGTCCACTTGGCCGCTGGACCTCGATTTACGAGGCCGCGGTCCGCGCGCAGCGCCGCGCAGCGCCGCGCTGAGCTGCGTCGGCCGTTGCCGGGCTGCCCGTCGCGGGTTTACGAGCGCGCGCGGACGTGGCCGTTGCCGCCGCCGCCGCCTCCTTCTCCGCCGCCGCCGCCGTCCGGCGAGACGAGCGTGTCGTAAAGTGGCCTCTGGCGCGCTGCTCGCCGTCGGGATTTTCCACGCCGCTGGACACGCGCGCGTCCGTGCAGCAGCGCCGCGACGCTACCGGACGCCCCGCGACGCCACGCCACGCGGCCCCAGCATATGAATAGCCATGCGCTCCCGCGGTTCTAGGTCACCCGTCACAGGGGACACACTGCGCTGTCTGAGAATGTTTGGAGATGTTGTTCTGTTGAATGATTGGCTACTTGGCGAGCTATTACGTCTACTACTATCGCTATTATCGTCGCCTGTATTATTTCAGTAGTGTACCTTCCCTTTGCGGCTCACATGCAACGAATCTTTATAAATGAGGTCTCTCAATAAAGAGAATTTTACGGAGACATGACGAATTATAGTTTGACTTTAAAAACACGAAGGATTTGTTTTTTTAAAGCATCTAAATATTAAAAACACAACCTGCAACACACGTCAGGATTTTTTAAAGTCGTTAAATAACTCCTAAACGATGCGTTCTAGGGCCCTAAAACTAAAATTTTGATCCCTCCGGCTTCAAAGACACGTTCCTCGTACCGCAATCTACAGGATGAGATCTTCTTGGCCGATCATTACATTTTTGCTGGTTATACGCTTCTCGATTCTACCCCACTGTAGAATCTGTAACTTTATGTGAAATTACTAATTACTTAATATTCTATGCTGTTGAATTACACGGGTGCACCTCTTTGCTCGACAATAAAGTTAAATAAGAATAGATTAACCGTGGGTTAACTTAAATAATAAAATTAAATAAGAATAACCATTGGGACCGAGTTATCAGATAACAGCAGGAACTCAAACCTTCATGAATTAACACTGACACCTTAGTCACAACGGGATGGGGGGAGATTTGCAACTGTATTCTTCATGTAGTTCATCACTGGATTTAAAATAAATACATAACACTATCAAAAAACTTATCGATACTTTAAAAACGTGTGTAGGTTGGGCAGGGTAAAAGAAAAGGCAAAATGTCTAACCCTGATTTAGTAGGTTTATGTCCTTAAATACTAAAATCATGAGAATCTAGAAAACAAAGTTGAGAATATTCAAAGAACAGATTCACGCGTAGGCAAAAAAAAAAAAGTTTCTTGCGGACACTGTTGATTCGTCCCCCAGCCTCTCGGCGTACTTCCACTGGGCTCTCGCCAGTATGTAGCACATCAGAAACTCGTCCACCCTTCTGTCACTCAGTCCCTGTAAGGTGGTCACTTGCACTTCGTCCTACGTTGAAATGACTTTCTTTGAACTCAGTTGTTTACAGTACACTACGAACTGCTAAACAGGATAACATTTTATTTCCTTCAGAGGCTAGCTTTATCTGCTAGCGCCTTCAAGGATGGACACATAGTCCAGTCAAATGGTATCTGACCCAGGAAAAAAATCCGGAAGTTTTTTCTCATCGGTTCTATTTGTTTTTGAGAGTGCTCAATTGGAATTTGATGTTTGCCGCTTCAAAAAAGGTCGGCTTCACAAAGAAAATTGTAAGCGAAAAAAACACTAAAATTTCGCCCTTTTCTATTTCTTCGCTTATATCTTTGAAACTACGCGTTCTATCTAAACAATTGTTATTTACAAAGTTAAAGTAGATAAAATGTCCTACAAAAGTATATATAAAAATTTGCGAAAAACGATTTCGGCGTTAGAGAACGCTGAAAAATTGTTACTTTTTGGACCTCTGGCCAAAGCGGGAGAATAGACCTTTCCAGCCAGCCTATATCGCAGCGGCATTCTATTTCCACTTTATCATGCTTAAAAATAACTATTGTAAACAAATTATTAGCATTTTTAAATGATTAATACTCATACAAAATCATACAGAAGTTGTAAAATTTATGTTGATATTTGCATGAAAATATTTAGTTTACGCACCAAATGCCGTACCATTTGTAGTGGGTAGAGTATTTGTTACATGGTTTTAAAATACTCTTCTCTAATTATGGCACTATGAAATGTATTTCTATATTGTCCAGGGTATTAGGCTTATTTTTCCAATACAAGTTTACAAAACTTTTGTATTATATTTGTATGCAGTTGTAGAATTCACATACTTCTGGCAACATTGTGATGGAAACAGTGAGTTGTTCGCTTTTTGGTTGAATTGGACGTTTTCGAATTAGCCAAGATGTTAATAACGCAGTACGTGCAATATTTCAATCCTATGTTGCACCACTAGTTTAACACTTCCACAATAACCACCGATCAAAAGTAGTCATTAATCATAATATTCTTGCATTGCAATATGGAAATAGTTTTCATGTCAAGGCACGTGTATATAATCACGTGACGATTGTCTATCACTGGTGTTGATTACACACGTGTCCAATTGTTCACTACACTAATCATTCTCACCGTCGAATTTGTTTCTACAGTTGCATACTGCACACTCCTAAACAACAATTTTTGTATCTCCCGTACTATCTCATGGGCATTAATTCTCATTATTTCGTGCGCCTATAACGTGATGCACCTGTTCTACTCGCCACTCGGACCATTTGACTGCCCTCTCCCGAACCGCCGTCTCCACCTGAAGTCTCGCCAATCCTCATAAAAATCTAACGGGAGACCGGATCCCACACCAGCAACTAGTGCCGATCATCCTGGAGTTCGCGCCATTTCTAATATTCTTCTTTTTATATGCTTCTATTTATATTTATTATATTTATATTCTTATATTTATATTTCTTATATTTATATTATATTTATATGCAAGAAATGCTTCTTTGTATTTATTAAGATACCATTGGGTCTCAATATAAAAACAAATTATTCAACTAGTCTCTCTACTGACAAAACAAAATCTTCTTACATCTTTAATTTCGTGTTCATAGATATCAGCATGCATGGTCGCTGCCTATCACAGGCACCCAAACATCCGCATCAAATTTATTTAGCATTCACACATTTCAAAATATTATAATCAAAGTATCAAAATATAGTAAAATAATTAATTTGTAGGTAAAAACTTTTAATATTCTGTATACACATGGTTGCTCACTGCTAACAAAACCATTTGAGAATCGCTCTACGAAAAATCTGAATTTTTCTGCCCAACATCGTGACGATCGCGTGCAACTCGTTATCTACATTTGGAGTCCCCGTTTTTCTCTCCCCTCCCGACACCAAAACAAAAAAAAACAAACACGCCGAATGTTTACAAACAAAAACAACAATGCTTCGTCGACTTTTGTTGACGTTCCAACAGGTCACAATACTTTGAATACAGTTTGGAGTAAAACCGTAGTAACTGAGTTCACAGTTAGCAAAAACATACGCTGCGTTTTACCCCACGCGCCTGAAAACGCTCTGCAATTCGGAGGGCAAATGGTATTTAAACTAGGATAACCGAACTGTCTTTATGAGGTGAGGAGGGGAAAAACAACGCGCAACGCAAGGGTTCAACCGATCAGATTATCTCATGTTGTCTGTAGAAACATCAGGAAATAACATAATTGTAAACTGAAATGTACAAACAGTACGGGAGAAATGTATAATTCCAAATTTAGGAAAGTATCATCCGCAGTGAGATTCGCTGTGTGCCAGCCTTGCATCTTGAAAACTGACACTGGTGTCTGCAGGAAACGGTTGTGACTTCTTCAATTATGTCTACCCATGTCGTAAGTAACCAGTATTAACCAAAAGTACGAATATATTCTAATTCAACCAATTTCAGATGTCTATCGCCTTATAATTATCTATTCTGCACTCGGCTGTAATAACTTTGTTTATCATTTTTTGTTATCGATAGTAATGGTTTTATGTCATAACAGCTTGTGAGCATCAATATAAGATTAAAATGAGTTGCTAATGCTTCGAACTCCCAAATAGTATCTGTTATTAGGAAAATAGAAAAATAAACAGAGCAAGTGTGAGGAAGCAATTTCAAGAAGTGCGCGAAGAAAAAAAAATTAACTACACTCACTACAAATGAATAAATATACACATTTTGATAGATTGGACAATTAATAAGGAAGATTAGGTGGTGAATGGTACAAAGAATATTCTATCAAAACTATGTGGAACATTAAAACCAAAATTATACACAAAATACTTTAATTATTACAAACGCGTGTTCAATCCATTAGAAATTGAGGAATCTCGCTGCTAATTCATCTTCTACGTCTTCCATTTCAAATAGTACTTATACGGAATACCAAGTCACAGAAAACTCATCTGCATTAATCTGTGACTCATATTTTCCTTGGAAATATCTTATTCCGGCAGTGATAATTCGAAGCTGATTGAAAGTTTCACATAATCCGGCAGCAATTTTGAGTAATATTTCTATTTTTCGTAATTCCTGTGATTTTAATTATCAATTTGAGCATTCGATTGTGTTATTTCGTGCAATAGTCACACTAAATATCATTTGATGTGCTGTAATGTTACTTACGACAAATACTATGAAAGGTCGGAAACTGACCCTATTGCCGCTGCTTTATATTGTGCTGCTCAAACGAGCTTGGCTAAGGAGCTTGCGTCCTCCTCATACTCAGGCCATCTGACTTGCGCGACAAGGAATTCCCTCCTTCATTTCCCATCCTCCTTCATTCTCCCTTCATTTCCCTCCTTCCCTTCCCATCACCCTTTCTCACAGTCTCTCCCTCCCTCACCCTGTCCCTGTCTGATAACACCACTGGTCGCCATTCATTTTTCAGTTCGTATAGAACAGTTTTTAACAGAAATATTTCTGTGGAAAATTGAGGGATATTCACAGAGAGATCAAAGACCTTATCTGCTCGATCTTTCAAGAGAGTAGATAAATAAATATGAGATATGTGTACTGAATAATTTCAGGACTGACTATTTTTCATCATTTATAACTACGGGATCTTTATCTTCTTCAATTTTTTTAGAAAATGTATGTTTATTTTTAAATTTTGGATATTTGCTGAGCCATAATATATATTTTCGTTTCCAATTTTTTCCCATATTTTTACCATTTATTAATGTTGTCTACTACCGTTAAATAATTAAAATTGTTTAAAGCAAAAGAAATAAAGGAGTGAATATTTGAAAATCTGTTTTTTAAACTAAATATACAGCATTTTTCCATACGAAATTATCACCCTTAATTTCGGCTTATACAAACATGTTTTAGGTACCGATGTATTTTGTGTGTGATTGTGCAAACTTTTTCTAGAATTAATATTACTTATTATTACGACAAACAATGAATGAAACTGACAGCAAATTGCAAAATGCTACTTAGTTCCTGCGAGAGTAGTTAACATTTACACTGAAGTACATTTGTAGATCCATGGTTTACATGCGGTTGTATTTGCAATCCCCCCCCCCCCAAAAAGGAGGAGGGTGCAAAGAGATGTGACACTCGTCCTTCCTGTCGCGCCTAAGTCAACGCCCGCCCTGTTGGCCTCCGAATTCTCTGCTACGGTTCCTTTGATGAGGTGTTCGTTGGCATTGGAAGCATTCCACAGTGCGCCCAAGTTTTCAAGTTTGATCCTCACCAGTGACAGAGGTTTCCGAAAGCAAAAGGGGGATCGGGAAATGTCATTCGATGGTATAGTTTAGATAGTCATAGTATAGTATAGTTTTTACTCTTGTCGACCCTTTGAATTCTAACACCGTTTTAACGATGCTAAACACTACAAAAGTATCATTAGTTGAGAATTACTGACAATTAGATAGGATCGTCCATGATAATATGCTTCCTGGGGTACTTTATCGTTTACGCCTGAGTCGTCATTAATCCGGATTGTAACATTGAGAATTTTTAGAATCAACTAGTTATTGTATATATCAATTTGATGCAGAATTTACGCAATAACATTCCATTAACTCAAATTTGAACCGGTGAATGAGAACTTTTGAAAAATTCAATAATATTTTTTCAACAGAATTTTTATAAAGACCTAATAGTTATTTGTGAAGAGAAGACAAATTCCCTGATCTTCCGATGTATTGCCTCTCGCCGTTGTCACCTTGTCTTTATTACCGAATTGAGTCGCACTGCTAAAGTAGGCCAGCTCTAGCGGAGAACAAGTAATCAAAACACTTTGTAATTTTCTGACGCTCAAATAATAACGTTCGGCAGTCGCACTCAGCAGGCGCGTTTACAAATATCACGATGGCCCTTCGTTATCACCACACCCTCCTCCCTGGTCCTGGGGTAGGCCCAGCCGATCATTTTGGACGGGGCCATCACAGCATTTGATATTACATTGTAAATTATTTTTGTAGTGTTTATATGATTCTATATAATATTACTTTTTAAATAACTAGGAAATCCCGGCAGACGTTGTTCTTCCCTTCATTTCCCTCCTTCCCTTCCCATCACCCTTTCTCACAGTCTCTCCCTCCCTCACCCTGTCCCTGTCTGTCGCTCTCTGTCCCTCTCATTCACATTTAATTGCAGATTCTGCAAGTCTCTGAGCAGGTAAGGTAATATCGGGAAGCGCCGGACCAGTAAAAATGTAATAGAATGTTCAAAAAGGTTTCATTCTGTAGATTACAATGTTATAAACGTTTCTTTGAGGCCTTCGCCCTCATAAGGCCATAGAACGGCTCGTCGTTACTCATCGTCATAAAAAAAGCTGCGCCCAGAAGGACGAGGCGGATTGCGATTATTGTTGGCAGGCAGGTAGAGGGTACCACTCATACTAAATGATTACATTTTCACGTTTGTAGGACCAATATTTACTGTGCTACACTCCAACAGACTGTACAGGTTAGTTTGGCGTGAGGTCGCCATGTTGGCAAACACCCAGACGTCGTGGCATGGAGTTGTAATTGAGTCCTGTGCTAGTCCATGCCATGCAGCCTGCACCTAACCGCGCGGTTAGTGCAGATTGGTGAGTAGGGGTGGGGGTCCTGTTCGCACGCTCCTTAGCACCCCCAACATTCCCTATCGGGGAAAGCGTCTGGCAATGCGGCTGGCCATGGCAGAGTATCCACGGCTACACTTCATGCTTGGGAGATTGCTGTGGTTATGCTGGCGCGCGTTTTCCTGTTGAAATAGGGCATGGGCGTGGGCGTGGGCGTTGACGAACGGCAGGGCCACCGGTTGAAGGATCTCCTAAACGTACGGTGTGACTGTCACGGTGCCTTTGAGGAACACTAACGGTGAACGGGCACCATCGGATATCGCCCCACACTTATCACACAAGGCTGGCGAGACGTATGATGGGATACCACAAACCGCTCGTCGTGGCGCTCCCCACTACGCCTTCAGACACGGACCCAGTGGTCGACGCCATTAAGACAGAGGCGGAACTCGTTCTTGATGATGACCCACTGCAAGTCTGCTTGGCCCCAGATCCGTCGTTCCCGACGCCAGGCGAGTCTGTAGCCGCGTTGCTGGGGTGTGAGAGGCAGGCGTCGTAACGGTCAGCGTTAGGGCGAACCCTGCGTTTTGCAACCGCCTGCCCCTGACACAGGAAGTCACAGTGCAGGCTATACAACCCGCTGAATCACCTATTGTTGCCGTTGGATCTGGTCGCCCATGGCGGACCATCCGTCGATCCTCACCCCTCGTGGTGCGTGGCGGACGTCCAGATCCTGCATGTCGTGTGTGCGTGCATTCCTCAATCCATTGCTGCCAATGAAGCCAAGGAGCGGGCGATGGTGATATCCGTACGACCGGTGTTGTGCGTAATGCGGCGACAGGACTAACCAGCCTCCCGCACACCTGAAGTGCAGCCCCTCCCGAAAGCTTCTATCTGGACAATCGGCTGTCGAACGCGTCCCCTACGCATAGTGTACGTGTAGGTGACGATCTGGCGACGTTACCCGATGTCGCAATGGCCGGCGCGGCCGTTTGAGACCCTGTTTTCTCGGCCGGTGGGCGCGACGTCACGCTCTTATCCCCGACCCCCAGTGCGCGGCCGACCGTGAAAACGAAATCACTGGCTTAGTGAATGGTGTCCAACATACCGGGTGTGCAGCGGATCGGTAGGCTCCTTCGGGATGCACGATGATGAGTGTATATTATTTGGAAAAATTGATTAAAATACTTCTAATAATATATATATATATATATATATATATATATATATGTTAATCAATTTTTCCAAATAAAAGAAGGTAACAAACGAAAACTCTAGACATTTTTTTGGGAGGGGGGCCTGGTCCTCATGCTCCCCCCCGTTCCCCGCCCTCTGGCGTGGCGTGGCGCGGCGTGTGGGCGCGGTGCGAGCGGCGGGCTGCGTGGGGCGTCTCGGGTGGCGGGGCGCGTCGCCCTGCGAGGTGCCCGAGCCGTCCGCATTGTGCCGTCAGTCAATAGAGCGCCCGCCGCGTCGCGACGCCCATTACAGAGGGCGGACGGCGCAGGGCGCAGCGCGGAGACGAGACGTCGCCATGGGCGGAGGGGGTCGAAGCGGGGCGCGCGGGTTGGAGCGGGGTGGTGAGGGTCAGAACGAGGTGGAGAGGGGTGGAGCGGTGTGGAACGAGGTGCAGTGTGATGAAGCGGGAAGGAGGTAAACAGGGTTATGGCGAGATGGAGAGGGGCAGAGTGGGATGGAAGAAGGTTTGAGAGGGATGTGGGGAGGTGGTGTCGGATGAAGGGGGTGGAGAGGGACGGAGAGGGGTGAAGCGGAGTGCGGTGCGAGCAGGCTGGAGTGCAGGGGAGCGGGGTGGTCTTGGTTGGGGCGGAGTGGATTAGGGCGTGGTGGAACGGGACTGGGAAGGGAGGAATGAGGTGGAACTGGGTATGGTGGGGCGGAGCGGCAAGAACAGCGTGGTGGAGAAGGGTGGGTTGGAGAGCAACGGCGTGTCCAGGAGAGAAGAGTGACTGACCAGGTTGGATAGGATAAACGTGGGACAAGAGACGAGGCAGAGCGGGGAGGAGTGGTGTTGCGTTTGAGAAGGTGGAGCGAGTCAGAGTGGTTGGAAGGGGAAGGCGTGGCGGGCGATGGAGTTGGTGGGACGTAATGATGGAGGGGTGGGGAGGGCGTGGCTGGCGATGGGGTGGGAGGAACGTGACGATGGTGGGGAGGGGAGGGCGTGGTGGGCGATGGGGTGGGTGGGACGTGGCGATGGAGGGGAGGTGGCGACGCTCCCTCCCGAGCGGGAGGCGGCTATCTCCTCCACGCGGCTGCGCTCACGCACGCCGACGCCGCCCTTTGTGACTCCGAGACAATTCCACGGCGCCGCTCGACTGTGGCCCTCGACGGCACGCCCGGGCTGTGCTTGTGTGCCGCCTGACCTTTCACAGGAAACCTGGCCAAATGACTGACGCAGAACCGATCGCTCGCTTGGGTTGGTAATGAAGATTCTCTGGCACAATGCAAAAACGGCACATTTCGCCGAAGATCAATATACCTTTAGCAACTGAAATGGTGATACACATGTATACGAGGACAGATGAGTACATCTTGTGAGAGATCTTTTGATTAAAGTAGGTAAATAATTTTATCTAAAACTGTACTCACCTCCCTTTCCCTTAATTAACAATTTCGGAGAGATGCAGGAAACTGTTAGAATCATAACTAAAGTTTATAAATTGTAAATATACGGAATATTCTCCAGCATGAGTTTGAGGAGAACAGATGTTGGAAAAGGAGATGTAATTTTCAATATCTTCTGACTGGCTTTGGGTTTTAATAAGATTTATTTGTCCAGTTCTATTTTAGACAGTCTAATACTATAGTTTGATAATCAGAATGTTAATAAATGTACATATTTTAAATTTAGAATTTATTGAAATGTGATTTTTATGCTTTTTGAATCTTTACTTTCTCTCTACAAAAGACGCATTTTTCTTTACATTTACTATATTTTATAGGAAACAATATTACGACTGACTTGCATTGTCTACTGGATGTATTGGAACTGGTAGAAGTCAAATATTAGTGTGTGCACTGAATTTAAAACTCACTTTATTTTTTATCTGATTAACTTCCATGGAATGTATGTTATTCTACGTACTACTACAGAATCCAGTCTTGACAAAGGCTAAGAGAATGAACAAATTTAGGGAAATCTGTACTCACACTTATAAAAATTCAATATGGTTGTGCACTGGGACCAGTGAACTTCTTAATAATGATACAGGTAGTCCTTTGAAAAAATATGTAATTTTGAGAATGTTGAAATTGGAAGAGGGAGAGAGGAAGGTCCCTACTAAGAAGCGGTCTATAAATAGTCTATTAATTGCAATTTATAGCAAAGTGTTTTAAAAATAACGATATAAATATTGGTTCTTGTTCACACTCACATACTCATTGTGATGTACATAAAATGTGAATTCAAATACTGCAATGTGAATTCAAATACTCATATACAGTAATTCTTTATGCTGAGAACAGGCATTTGTTTTGCAAATTATTAGTTTGACCTACTCCTACTCCATAGATTCTTTGAGAAAAAAAAATCTTGCTTGGCTCCATTTCTGATCTTAATACTACCCCAGAGCAGGCGCTTTTGGCTTTGGCTTTAACCTTTCACAAATGATCCTTTTAAAATCTGGCAAAACGACGGAGAAAAATACTATTTTTCGCCCCCTTTGAAACCTCAAAAGATGTATGTTCAACAGAGTTCCTTTAAAAAAGAATTCAACTAAATAATGACTAGAAAGTAGGCAATTTCACTCTATGTCGTTGAACTATTCCGAACGTTAAGAGAGATGGTGTGATCATTATTACGGTAGGGTTAGACTTTTTTTTACTTTGCTTGCTTCACTTTGCTCCTTTTGTACTTAAAGTATAAAAAATGAAATAATTAATAAGTGATAAATTTTAAGAGCGATTAACTTTGTCACCTAGCATTAAAAATTTAATCGCATATTTGTATTTCTTAATTTATTAATATTTTATTTAAATAAAAAGAGAAAAATTTGCAACCTTGTCAATATGACAACCACTCTAGGCCTAATGTGATGATAAATAAAATGGTGATTAGAGAATAAATAATATATAATCAAATATCAAAATACGGCTTCGTTGGCTCATGGCATCAACTGATTTCCTGTCTGCTATGATCCATAATTTTTCGTGATTTCTCTGATCAACACCTGGCAAATGTCGGATTCGTACCCTAGTATAAAAGCCGCGGACCCCGCGCCATCTTTCCTTCTCCTCCCTTGTTCTAAACTCACCTCTTAGTTACATACATGCATAACACTACCACAAATGTCGGGAGACCAATCGGGAGCACAGAGCTTTTCCCACCTGGGGGCGATGTCCTGCTAGTGGTAGATACGTGGATGGGGAAAAGCTGACGTGTTAGGTCCGCACCGGTTCTGAACATCCAATGGGGGGAAGATCACCACCACCTCCCGTGATAAAGCATGCACTATAATTGCGGGATAATAACCATATCAGTTGGTGCACCTGGAAACAAGAAATAATTAATCATCAATCCGACCATTTTGAATTCAAATTCTCATTTTGAAAACAAGTAAAAAAAGCACTGCCAAGCAGTCGCCTGCAGTAATCGTACTCTACCCAATTCAGCAGGCTGCCCCGTCCGAGTCTTCCGCCTCCACACCCGCGTGTCACCTCTTGCGATCGCATTCTGCGGTTCGGTTGGGCGCTTGTCTAATCGTCCCCCAGCGACAACTGCTGACACAGTCGCAGTCCACTGCGTCGCCCACCCAAAGCAATTTCATACTGGAATGCAGTTAATTATTCGCATTAATTATTCGGAACAAATGATCGGTCGTGCAGATCGAAACCGATAGGCTCGAGCCAGGGTAAATTGGTCCAATATAAACGGGTATTTCCTAAGGAGCGATTCCATTAGTTTCTATTAGCGAATGATTCACTGGAGTGTTAACCATGTAAAACGTTTCTCTGGACAATTTTTTTTCACTAAATCGTTATCTACAAGAAAACACCTTTTCTATTAGTCATCCAGATGTGATTTAAGAAATGAATAGAAAATGTGGAACTCTGTTTAAACGACAGTATTGAAGCACTGACAATCCCATTAAAAATAATGAAAATGCTCAGTATATTCAAATTTGTCCAACTCGATGGAAAATGTTCGAGTATAATTTAAAAAATTCTTCGAAAGTATTAAAAACACGTGATGAGTCATACAGCTGAGTTTCATCAGGCGGCAAGAGATACTTGTACATTAGAAAATCAAACTGTTAATTTTATGAAATAAGGATCTAAGAAAATACAAGACGAATAGAGGAGAATATACAAGAAAAATGAACGATAATTGTGAGGTGAAACATTGGAAAGTTATAGAAATCGTATTGTGTTCCCCACACGTAACAAAAATAACTTCCGTGTTCCAACGGCGTTGGCATTTGTAGATACGTACACGTCAGATGTAGCAACCTCTGAAGAACAACCTCCAATTTTCGCCATTAAGCGGCTCCTTTGGCAATTTAGCAAGAAACTTGCTGCGTCTGACGCCATCGTCCCCCTCCGAGGTTATTAGCTCTCTCAGCCCAGATGCTCCACACTTTCGGGGAAGACAGCGCCGCCCCCGCCGGATCCGCAGGCTTAGAGCCCTCGCTCGCCGGAACCTCCCCCCTCACCTTCGAGGTCTCAACCCCGCTCTGTTATTGCAAAAAACTCGACGACAGGCATCGGAAGGCCGACTCCTTGTTGCCTGTGTTTTAAGGACGTGCCTTCCCGTCAGAGGTCTCTCCCGTCGCCCCCCCCTATTTTTTATCCATCTGCCGGCAGACGCGCACTTCCGCTGTCTCTCCCGCAGCTACCCTTGCCTAACCTTCCGCTACCCTACTCTCTCTCTCCCATCCACTGCATCGCCATCACCCCACCTTCATCACAGAATGCTACTTCCGTTGACAATGCTTCCTTGGGAAATGTTTCACCAACTAGTGCCTGCCTGCACTGTCCCTACTGCCGGTCTTCCCTTCCTTATTCGTCTTTGTAGTCATCGACACATCTTCCGCTCCCTGTATCGCCACTTCCGCTCTACACCCCGCCGTCTCCACCACACACACCGGTTGTGTTGCCGCTGCTGCAACCGCCCTCGGAAAACAAAACACGGTTGCTGCGCCTCCCTTCCCCGGCGGAGCGATTTGGGCGTCTCGCAGGGGCCGGGACGCGGTCCCCTTTCCCCACTCTCTCCCCCACTCACTCTATCCACCACGTGCGGAGCGTCCTGGCGCGGTGCAAAAACAGGCGCCCCCTAATGAGTCACAAAATTGGTTCGGGACGCCGAAAAAGCGGCGTTTGTTTTATGTCGTGAGCGACGGGCGGGCAGGCGGGCGGGGGAGTGGACGGGGGGTGGAAGGGGGCGGACGTGGCGCAGGGAAATTGCACCGGCCCAGAGAGCATCGAGCTGACTGCCTGCGCGCCGCCTGCATGACCCTCCGGTCCGCCCACTGCTCTGGCCTTCGCCCCCTGTTTACTCGCGAGGGTCCAGGGATCGATGAGCTCTGTCGAACGAAAGTACACAGCGCATCAGACGCTGGCAGTCAGCGTAGGTTTCCTGGACAAGTCGTGTCGTCGTCGTTGCCAGCGGCCAGTCTTTTCCTATCAGATATCAACATTCGTAATTGGATTAGCAAGTGGCAGTTTGGGACATGAAAGGAATTGGCGGTCAGTTGTTACGGCAAATGTTTATTCTCCCATTCTAGTAATCTCCCTGATAATTGTTCATCACTTCACTTTTGACCGTCACAAGAACTTACAGAACACCCAAAAAATATTTAAAATAAAAATAATGCATTTATTTCAATACAATGCCTGAACGTGTTTATTTCTGGCGTTTAAATGTTTAAGATTATCATCTTTATCCAAAAAATAAAAGAATGAACAGAGCATTAACAAATAAGTAGAATATTAACATTTCGCTATTGATTGATGATTGAGTTTAATTACGTGTCAACAGCTATTTCGCTATTGTAAGTAAACATTATGTTTAATAAAATCACGTACACTGCTAAATTGGCATAAAAGAACTGACTGTAGAACAGACGTTAATTGCCATTTTCATTAGACCATCAATCATACACCATTTCATTGCGTCAAATTATCATTCACACATTCTAATGCAAATTATTTCTTTACCTATAGCGCTGGCCATCTAAAAAGACCGAGATAACGTGACATCTTTTGAAAAAGTCACTGTCGGATTGGAACATTTATTCATACTCAATTTAGGATAGTTTCGTTTCATTTTGTGATGGCAAAAACCCTTGCCAAGCTTCAAAGAATTACCCTGTATATATTACCTTTACGTGGTAGTGACATTTTTTAAATTTAAGTTTGCAATGAAAAAATGATTATTTCCGTAGATTCCGACAACATTCAAGCCATTCATATGAATTGTGTTGGGGTAGCTTGGTATTGTTGCTAGCGATTCGCATTTTGCGGTTCGCTGTTTTTCATAAGTCTGCATTTAGTGATTTTGTTTACTTAATTAATTTAATACTACGCGTTCATTTTCATTTATTATTTTCCAGTTTTCATCACTAATCACGACTGACTTAGTCGAGTTATTTTCAGTAGTAAAGGTTAGTTTTTTTTCGATTTAGTATTTTTTGTGTAAAATGAATTTTATTATATTTATTATTTATTTGTCTTAATCCAATTTATTAATAATTGAAAAATAATAGATATGCCAACTACATCTGGGCCTATTAGTATTTCCTCTTTAAGGTTAAAGCGAATTCAAAGTTCTCATCAAAAGGGAACTGTAAATTATAATGTGGATTGGGGAAAGAATCAATGGAAGAGGGGGTCCATGTCACTCATACTTATTTGACATTACTAATGGCAAAAATACTAGAGGCATGATTATTGTTTTTTATTTCTAAATCTTATCTTTTAAAAATGTCAGGTGTAATTTTCATAATTAAGAGTTATTGATATAGTTATTATCTATAATTATTAATATAATTATAATTATAATTATTTATGTATTAATAGTAATATATCCAATTTTATTTTTTAACTTTCTGTATGTTAACAGGTGGGTATAACGTTTATTGAAACAAGTATTAACAAACGTAAAAACACAAGATGATCTGACCACGCCCAAAAAGACCCATCCAGTTACTGATATTGACAATTTTAAAAAGGATGGAATTTCTAATAAAATATATTCTGGTTAGGTAATAATTTAAAATGTTTAATTAGTTTATATTTTAGAACTTTATTAATCTGAGTAATGATCACTTTGTTTTGTGGTTTTTTATGTGAAGTACCGTGAATTCTTTTTTATATAGGTCTTCGTATTTCTATACAAAACCATTTGATGAAGCATTAAATTTTCCAGGCATTCAGACCTCCTTGAAACATAGTAAAAGCACATTGGATTTGCTTGTTTTGGGGGAAGAAAGACAGGGAAGCCCATGTGAGTCCATGTGTGAAGTGAAACAGTGTTTAAAAGAGGAATTATATTAGGAACCCAAGCAAAATATGGCTTTTTTACAAAATATGGCTTTTTTTACAAAATTACAAAATACTGTTTTTTTTAATTAAGCATGGCTATGTATACATGAATAGTAATTTCTTATATCTTTTTCTGGAACATTAACTTCAATATTGTTTAATTTTTCTGTAACCTATTTGCAACAGTTCATTGGTAACATTTGCAACATTATTGGCAACTTAGATTTGGTCGCACCACATCTCTCTCCCTAAATCCCTCATGCATTTCCAAATCCTCTTTAACATAACACACTAATTTTAATAGTGAAAAAAACATTGTCTTACCATGTCTTACCTTATCACTATCACCATCACCACAGCTAGGGTGTGTGTTTAACTGGTGTAATAAATATAGTAATTTTTGTGTCCAAATTGTATTTTAGACAGTCATTTACATATTGAAAACCAAAAGACTTATAAAAAAATAAAATGCCTATTTCATTGAAAATTTCTATTAATTTTTGAAACATTTTTCATTTCTCAATGTTTTGATGAGCACTTTTTCCTCTCCTCCAGGAGTCTAATTTAAATATAAACATAAATTATTATAAACTAAGTTAAAATTTTCTAACTAGTAAGATTACAGTAAAAAAATTGAAATAAATTCTAATAAATATGTGCCAGGTACAAATGAACTTACCTTAATAAATTGTCATTCTTTTTTAAATCTATTTTTAATTTTTGTAAAATTAGTGCACCTTACAAGGAAGCAACAACTTCCATTGTGTCAGAGACCATGCAAAGTAGAAGTGGGGATGAGACAAATTGGTAATGGAAAAATGTTAAGAGATGCTAGATATTTGAAGTTTGAATTTGAATAAGCAAGGAAAAAGTTTCTAAGATGGAAATTTGAATACTTTGTCCCTAAAAGGGTCCCCCCGGATAAGATAGTAAAAAGTTCCCCTCAACCAAATTACATATGAGTGGTTACACTATAATTCTAACATAAAAATAATATTTTTGAAAGGTTTCTTAGCCTCCGTCTCACCACCCACACCCATATACAGCCAAAAACGTGTTTTTTAATTTCAATTTTTTTCGACAACTGAACACTATTTTACCAGACTGAAAAAATATGATAAATAAGAACACAACTTGGACTATCAGAATAACATTTTTCAATATGTTTTCAGCCCCAAATTCAAACACAAAAAAATATTTTCGAAAAAAAAATATCAAGATATATTTTTTACTGTGTCGTAGAAGCCTGGAACAGGCTCGAAAAAAATGTCAAAGGTTCCTTTTAAAACACAAATGGTTGTGCATTTTGTTCAGAATTTTTTGATTACTGGTCTGCAGTTAAAAAAATAAAAACCATTTTCCCGCCTTTAAAACACCTGACTTTCAATATACTTTGAAAATGACTGCAACGGTTCTGTGCATTTATTTTAGTGTTTATTATACATTTGTATACATTGTTGTAGCACCCAATAAAGTTTTGATTTTGGAATATACTTAAAAGTTATCATTTTTTGAAGCTTCCTAATACTTTGTATGAGAATATCATACGCTAAGGAAAGAGAATAGTGTTTGGCAGTTTATTAAATAATAATTCTGTCATATTTGAGGGATAATTGGGGGACATGTGGAAAAATGAAGGGGAAGAGTTTAGACCCAGATTTACAAGAACTGTTTTACTTGACTGAGAACACAGACACTGGCACGAAAATAATCTTAAATCTTCATCTCAGAATGCTTGTGAATTTTTTCATATTTTTTTAGTAGCTGGGTCATAGTTTAAAAAAAACTAAGACATTTGTAGTCACCCACTTGGCAGTTCGGCAGTTGCCGCGTGCTGCACGTGCGACCTTGCTTGAGGAGGAAGGCCACAGAATAGCAGCTAAAACGTTGACAACTGAGCCTAGAACGCGGCGCCTCCCGGACAGATAAATAGTAACGCATTGGTTGCGGAAGCCTGTGGTCTCACGTCTGTAGATGTTTCAGACTAGAGAAAAGGTGGTCTTTTTCTTTACCTAAGTATTTTCTCTTGAATACGTATAAATATGGAGACACTTGTACAATCAATACACTTGCGAAAACTCTGCAATTTGTAAATAATAGTTGTACGAATATTGAAAATTGATTTAATGTAGCACCCAACTGCAAACTCCCATCCCCCGACAAGTAGTTTATGGCATTATACACCCGGTACTGTGCGAGAGAATTCATTCAAATATTGCTGAGCGTTGAGATAAAAATTCGCAGAAAATAAAATAGTCCCGTTAATTTTATCGTGAAAGATAATTTCAGTATTTTTTTTCAATTTAATTTTACATTGATATCGGCCCCACTTTTCTGTCCATCTGTGCTACGGAAAGGGCGCACCCATAAGAACTAATATGCAAAATTGTAAAATAGGATGATCATAAAAGTGGTATTTTGAAAAATACATCCCAACAACATAATCGGGGACTAATCTGTTCCCTTCACTTCCCCACTGTCCCCCATCTATCCTGCACACGAAATGTCCCTTATCATTTCCCCATTTGTTATCTACCCGTCCCCCAAAACATGTCGTCTGTTTGAATTTACTTGTCCTAAAAAAAAAGTTCGTGTCCCCATGAGACAAGCAAACCTGGTTTAAAAGGCCTAGGAAGCATCGCTTCCGAGTTATTTGCCATTATAATCTGTGTTGCAATAATCTTTTTTTGTATGTCATAATCTGCAAACTGCAATCTTTTCTTCTAAAATCTGTTTGATGCAGGAAGATGTGTAATTCTTTATCCACCAATATCACACTTACAAGGTCTTGTGTCGATTGTTTCTTATAAATTGCAAAAACTATCGTCTTTCCGTAGCGTACGATTACTTATGCAAATGATTAGAAAGCTTTAAAAATGATACTTTGTAAGTATATTCCAAAACAAAAACTTTATTGGGTGCTACAACAATGTATACAAACGTATAATAAACACTACAATAAATGCACAGAACCGTTGCAGTTATTTTCAAAGTATATTGAAAGTCCAGGTGTTTTAAAGGCGGGAAAATGGTTTTTATTTTTTTAACTGCAGACCAGTAATCGAAAAAACCTGAAAACAATACACAACAATTTGTGTTTTAAGAGAAAGCTTTGATATTTTTTTCGAGCCTGTTCCAGGCTTCTACAACACAGTAAAAAATATTTCTTGATATTTTTTTTCGAAAATATTTTTTTGTGTTTGAATTTGGGGCTGAAAAAATATTGAAAAATGTTTTTCTGATAGTCCAAGTTGTGTTCTTATTTATCATATTTTTTTCAGTCTGACAAAATAGTGTTCAGTTGCCGAAAAAATTGAAATTAAAAAAACACGTTTTTGGCTGTATATGGGTGTGGGTGGTGAGACGGAGGCTAAGAAACCTTTCAAAAATATTATTTTTATGTTAGAATTATAGTGTAACCACTCATATGCAATTTGGTTGAGGGGAACTTTTTACCATCTTATCGGGGGGGGACCCTTTCTATGTTTTATCATTCATTTTATGCAGAACATTGCCATAAATACTAAAAATTTGACTTCTTTCAACTTTTGCAATCATTGTGTCATTTAAATTTATACGAAAACTTTCTGAAATCATTCTGGGATAAATCTTATTTGGGATAAATCTTATTTGGGATAAATCTTATTTGGGATAAATCTTATTTGGGATAAATCCATTGAAAACCTAAAATTAGGTATTCAATATGCATATGACGGTCTAAATAAATCTGGACAAAAATAATCTAATAAAATATTAATGACAATCTGAAGATAGTGAAATATATTAATCTTGTACTGCTTGGAGGCCCTATTGGGAATAAATTGGCATGATCATTCTCATTTGAATTATTTTGAAAGTTAAAGAGATGAATTATTGAAATTATTGCATGATAAGGGAGTAGTTTATAGTATTGTAGTCACAATAACTGATAGGGGAAGAGTGCAGTATCTTTGTGTAACTTTATATTTACTGTACCATTTATATTGACAGTGTATGTTCAACAAATAACTTTTAAAAAATCAAAAAGTTACATTTATTACCGTAAGTGTCCCTATAACATGTATTACACCCATTTTGTTTGCGAAGGAATAGGTATGAAGAGAAAATTTGTCATTGATAAGACTTGGTAAGGACAGGCAAGTTACTGAAGACTACTTACGTTATTATAAATTTCTTACTTTTCAATAATTACTTACTTTTGGAACACAATGAATAAGTAAACAGCTATATAAAATTGACGCATTTGCATTACTATTAATATCATTGGCCTATTAGAAACAATTAGATACATGAAAATCACCATATACATACATGAATAATCTTAAATAAGTGTGGTATTTATTTTTTTCAATACAAATTATTATTAAGAGATAAAACCATGAATAAATTCTTAATGCTCCCATCTCAAAAGCGTTATTAACACATTTGCTCTCAACATTTCTCACGCTCGCATTTGTTAATAATGATAACTCATTTAGCTTAATTATTCACCGAGTTAATATTCGTGTATGGATAAAAATCTTGTTTATTTTTAACGAAAAATGAGATATACATCATTGTACTGTGAAGCTTTCAATCGCAGGAAGAGTGAATGACAAACAAAACAAAAGCGAGAGAATTAATCGGAATGATAGTTTCATAAGTTGGTTCTTCCGACAGGAAATCCTGTTCGCTGGCGTCATAATAGAACGTGTGCTCTTATTGATTCATAAAAATATTTATTTTTAGCTAGAATTATACGAGAACATTCATACAATTTTTAACATTAATGCAACTATTTATTACAATCATTAGCACTTAATAGTTCTTCAGTATTTTATACAAGTAAGTTTTATAAGACGCAGGGATATTGATTAAAAACGTTTACCTAATAGTTTTACAATGCTTCATTATAACGCGTAGTCAATAAAGCGATAGTCATTTCGTCAAAACAAACATATTTCGTGTCTAGCTGTTGATTAACATATTTTGAAATGAAATAAAAATCAACTCTGGAGCCGCCGCAGATCAAATATTGAAAGATACACTTTTGTATAATATTAAAATGTAAAAAATATAAAAAAATAATTAACTTTTTTTACTTGTAGTAACTACAAAGCAAAGAAAAATACATATTTCATTCATAACACTATTCTATTCCAGATGACAAGTATTAAACAAAACGAAAATAGCTTCTTTTCAGTTCCATCTACTTCAAACAACTACTACAACAACTACTACAACATCTACTTTCTTTTCCCAAAAAAACATGTTAAAAATACGATATTTTTCAGCTTTTTCAACACAACTCGAAAACAACCCATTTTTGTAAATATAGGGCATACAGGAAATCAAAGAAGATAAAATTGCTTACATTTTATGTCTTAAGGATTTTTTTCTCCTTCGTACCATTTACCCGCTAGAGCGACGTGAATTTTGGTGTTTTTATGAAGAAAATTGTGAAAATGGGATTCATAAATATTGACCTTATATGAAATGAAAGATAATGCAATTTTCTACATTTTATGACTTAGAGGTTCTTTGTCTGATATACCGTTGCGCCGCTACCGCACGTCGAATCCAAAGGCAAAAAATACTTGGATGTTACTGTGAGAATGTCACTTCACTTACTCTCGCTCACTCTCTAATTCCAATACTTAATTATAATTAGTTGCAAGCAATCCCATTTTCACAATTTTCTTCATAAAAACACCAAAACTCACGTTGCTCTAGCGGGTAAATGGTACGAAGGAGAAAAAAATCCTTAAGACATAAAATGTAAGCAATTTTATCTTCTTTGATTTCCTGTATGACCTATATTTACGAAAAGTGGGTTGTTTTCGAGGTATGTTAAAAAACGGAAAAATATCATATTTTTAACATGTGTTTTGCGAAAAAAAACGTGTTTCCGGGCAAAATATTTGTTGACAAACATGATATTCGTTTTTGAGCGACCCCAAAAACACATAGGACCCAAAAATCAAAACTACACCAAAACTTTCCCCTATTTTTTACCTATTTATTTTGACTAGACTATAAGCATTGATAATTCAAACAGTAGTAAATTTTCTTTGCACCCTCTCTTCTTCAACGTACTCTAAGCTGAAGAAAAACAGCATGTTTTATTCGTTTTATGACATACCGGAAATAACGCAAACCAAAGAGTAAAGATTGGCCATGCGTGTTGTAAGCGAGGAGATAGATGAGATTTAACCATCTTGATGGAAATTGCATTCTCCCGAGCTGTGGGTAAGGAAAGAAGGGAAATTTACTTAAACAACATGGAACATTCTCTTGTCTCGGGTGCCCTTTGCTGTTTTAAACACTTCATCACCTCTTGAGTGGATTTTAACATCAAAAACAGAAAGAGGAAATGAATCTTTTTGGAGAATTTCATGTGAACCTTAGTGATACACATCCTGGAGACAGAGAAAGTGAAAGAGTGGAAAGTAGAGATATAAAGGAAACAAAAGAATGAAGAAGAAACTAGTGGTGCTACAGAATGCTGACTTTCGCGTTCTAGATAGTTCCATTTTCGTTTGAGTTGGAGCCGCATTTTTGGTTGTCCCCTTGCCGGCAGCTATCTATCGGCATCTAAAGTACCTCATGGCTTCTCGCGGTAACTAGCTTTGAAGAAGTCTCAGAAAAAAAACTCGCTCGTGCTTCCTTCCTCATACATTGCAATTCCTTTGTCATTCTTTTTTAATTTTTTGAGTAATGAACGACGGAAAAGTATGTTTGTGTACACCGTGTTCTCTTTTCAGTCTTAATGTTATTAAACGAATTATCTTTGTTGTGTTGTACTGAAATTTTCTTCGGTTAAAAGAAAATAGAATCGATCTGGATGTACTTGAAAGCATTGGGGATGTAACCCTTATCCCAGGCCAGAGACGCCCGAGGCTAAAACCTATTTCGTAAGTAAAATTGCATTTTTTGATGCGTGTATGGACGCGTGTGCTTTGAAACAATGAATCGATTTATTTCAATGTCATTTGGCACTATCATTTGTCAAAGCACCTGTGTGAACACAGTTTCTCTAAATCGTTCAATCTTCCAATCAATAATAGACTAGATCCTCAAACGTGAATAAATCGACAGAAAATGCAGGATATAATATTTACGGAACTCAAAATAATGGTTTATTTCACTCTTGTATTCAGAAAACGGTCTTTATCAAACAATACATTTTCTCGAGTTTTCTCTTCTGTATTAGTGTAATTGAAACGACATTTTGGATCGGATATGAAAATTTTCTTCCAAAAATTTGGGGTTGTTGTGAGAAAATGCCGTTTGAGCATTAATGAAAATGAGCAATTTTCAGCTTATTTATATTCGGGGAATCATTAAAAAGAAGTTGTATTTTTGTTCAGAAGAGTATTAAATTTCAAAACATAATATATTTAATTGGAAAGACAATCATCGTACGATAAATTTCAAACAAATCTACGTGTATTAAAAACATTTACATCAAAATGGCCCTTATGTGATGTAAATATGTGAATAATGTTTCTTGATCAGAAAGTTTTGAAAAAAATTGGAACCATTTTCGACAGAATCTTGTTTTTCGTATTATTTTAAATAACCCATTTTTAGCCCAAAATTATGAGAAGTCAACTAATATTTTCAAAACATTGATGGGACTTGAGCTGGGCTAGATTGACCGAGGAACATTCATTTTTGGAAAAATTGTATTATCATTTAAGCGCTAGTGTTGTTCACAGGCGGATGAGCATGGATTCTTAGCGTGGGCTACAATCCCACAATTTAATTGTTCTACCGGGGGAACAAGCCCCCGGGGTGGGCACCTAGGCGTTAATCTCTATCCGCACCCCCACCCCCCGACGCACAAGTACGCCGACAGGCCGGTAACCGGATCCTGCCGATACCCAGTTAGCCCTCACGGGAACCTCCCCATGTAATGTTTGGGTAATGGACCGCCCTGCCAGCTCAGAGCTCCTAGGTATCCAGGCTAGTATCTGAGTCAACGCAATGTGCCACTCACATGCGCCGGGAAACAGTCCCTCCTCTTTGCCCACAGTACCGAGCCACTGCCACGATGAAGCCAAGATAGCAGGGGAGACAATAATACCATATTTGGTCAGACTTTTCAATGTATCAATCAACAATGAAAGTGTACCGGATGATTGGAAATCTGCTTTAATAGTGCCAATTTTTAAAAGTGGACAAAAATGTGAAGTGCAAAATTATAGGCCAGTTAGTCTTACGTCAGTAGTCTGTAAATTGTTTGAAAAATTATTATCTAATTCGATTAGAAATCATTTGGATCAGGCAGAATGGTTTTTTCGCGGGCAGCATGGCTTTAGAAATGGCTTTTCTTGTGAAAGTCAAATTATTTCCCTTACTCAAGACTTGTCTGATGTAATTGATTTAGGGGGAAGAGTGGATGCAATAGTTATTGATTTTGCCAAAGCGTTTGATGTAGTACCGCATGACATTCTGATATTGAAACTTATTGATGCTAAAATTGACAGGCGGGTAATAGCATGGATAAGTGAATTTCTTCGCGATAGAAATCAAAAGGTTCGAATTGGACAGCATTTATCGGAAAAGGGTAACATTACTTCCGGAGTCCCTCAGGGCAGTGTCATTGGCCCACTGTTATTTCTTATCTTTGTAAATGATATATCACAAAATATAACGTCAAAAATTCGACTCTTTGCCGACGACTGTATATTATATAGGGAAATTACAGAACAGCACGATATGATTCAACTACAGGAAGATTTAAATAAGATTAATGATTGGGCAAGAGCTAATAAAATGACTGTAAATGGAAATAAAAGTAAAGCGATCACATTTTGTAGGGCCAGAGACTTTCATACATTGCCTTATCAGCTAGGTAATGACGTAGTTCCGCGAGTCTCAAACTGTAAATACCTTGGCATCCTCTTGGATAGTAAGTTGGGATGGGAGAAACAAACTAACTACGTAGTGGGTAAAGCTTGGAGGTCTTTGCATTTCGTCATGAGAAATCTTAAAAAATGCAATACGAAAGCAAAAGAAATCGCGTATACCTCGCTTGTTAGGCCAGTAATGGAATATGGAGCTAGTTGTTGGGATCCGTACAGAATAGGACTTAAGAAGAGCTTAGAGAGGATACAAAACAGAGCGGCAAAATACACTTTTCGGAGGAACATACCTGCACGTTGGGAATCGTTAGAACATCGGAGAAAAAGGGCTCGACTTTGCGTAATGTATAAATCTTACACTGGTGGCTCTGCATGGCAGGAAATACGGGGAAGGCTAGATAAACCAGATTATTTTAATAGATTTGATCATAAATATAAAATTAGAACTAGAATTCAAAGAACGGACGTAGGCAAATTCTCCTTTGTAAACAGAACAATCGTAGATTGGAACGATTTGCCTGCGACAGTTTTTGAGCCCTTTCCTTGCTCAGCGCGTGGTTTTAGAAAAAAAGTATAGGAAATTAATCAATAGGGTGAAAACGTGCAGTGAAGTGAAGTGAAGTGAAGTGAAAGGTGCGATTATGGGTAGTAAACTAAAAAGTATTGAGCTATTAGTATTTAGGTAAAGTTTTATGAGGTGCAGTGACGTGAAGTGCAGTGAAATGATGTTAACGAGTGTTTTTACGTGTTAGAAATGTAAAAATTATTATAAGTATTGTATATTATTATGTTGTAGGTAAAAGTGATTATCCATATTTGTCTGAATATGATTGTGAGTGAATACTTGTAGGATGGTGTGTATGCGAGTGTTCCTTTGTCTTTGTATGATATGTATGTAAGCGTGTATGTTTGTATGTATGAATGTTGGTGTGATATGTAAGTAAGTTTATTTACTTCAATGTTAGTATATATGTAGTTTCACTTGTTGTATATGTATAGGCATGTAAATGCAGTTGCATATTCTAGGTAATGAAGAAGATAATTCGTTTGTTTTTTATATTGATTTTTTATATATTGTTTTTATAGTTAATTGTGTTTTGTAATTTTAATGTACTTTTGTGTTTCTGTATTCTGCCACCGGGCAACATCAGCCCAATTGTAGAATAAACCCTATCTATCTATCTATCTATCTATCTATCTATCCCTACTGCGGGCCATCCGAACTAACGCTCGGGCGGTCGGGGCCCCCATCCCGTCTCCCCACAGCCTACACTTTAGGCTATCGACGTGGGTGTCACCGGAACCAAGGCAACCTGACAGTAGGTATCAGTTTCCCGCCGGACTTCTATATGTGGATTCCAGAGCACCCCGAAGGGTCTCCTTCAACCGATCCCGCCGCGAGGTCGACGCGCCAGGGGCCCGACTGATGGGTTACCGGGATGAGCCGAACAACCAGGAGGTTAGAATCGCCTACTCACTGCCTCCACCTTGAGACTAACGGCATGAGTGCCACCGTGAAACTCAGGGTCCGGATGATTGTCTACAACTCTTCACCAGAGACCGCGCCCACCTACGCAGACACGATTCTCCCGTGTGGGGGGACGGATGAACAGACGGACAGAAATAAAAATCGGTATCAGGGACTGAAACATGTGACATGCATTTTTTGCAGCATTACATAACTTAATTTTACAACTATATAATATTATGCTACAAACACGAGAAAGTAACAATAACGAAATACATATACGAAAAAGTGATAGTACCTGGAAGAGAAAGTAAATTGAAGGAAAAAATAGTGGTACTACAACTATTTGCAACGGTTACGTAATACCTGTAATGTAAGCTGAACCATTGGGAATATTTTCCTTGATCTAACACTAGAAACACTGTAATAATAGCAAGCTCTAACACATTTGGGCCAAGTTTCATTCATCGTTAAACAAAATCACGAAATTCGGTTTAGAAGAAATTTCTTTTTAAAGAAAATCCTTTCTAAAGGTAAAATTTTACATCAAGAAAGGAATCTGAGTTCTTTTATAGTTCGAAAAAACTGAACTTTTGTAGTTTTTGAAGTTTTAATAAAAATTGTACTTACGCCATATTTACCTATTAAGGAACGACCAAATAAAAATAAAAATTTTGCTACAATTAAATGTTATTATCCAGCATACAAAAAAAAAAAATTAAACACCAAGAAAAAATTATATTGCTGTGAAACATTAATCAGAGTAATAAAAAATAGATAAAATATCAGAGGAAGTAAATAAAAGATCGTGCTGAGCCCAACGTAATGAATAAATCACGTTAAAAGTCATAATATTACGCACTTTGTAAAAGTAAATAGAATTGTGTTGACAAAATTCAGAGAATGGGAAAACTTGCATTTACAGTAAGAGAGTTGTAAAATAGTACTTGCGGAATCTTGGAAAGTAAAAGTGTTTATATGTACTTAAGAAAGATCTATAATCGCAGGATCTCTTTCTCTCATTCTCTTGTGCCCTTTTATCCTCGACGTTCAACGTTTCCGCAAAACGGAGTTGTTGAATGCGTTGCGGTTTTCTCCGCAAGTGAATTTTTTTACCGCTAGAATTAAGATTACCGTGAAGAGGAGTAAGCAACAGACTCGGAAAGCCTCTTTTTAGCACCGAGCGGAGACGAAAAATCCACTCCCGAGATCCAGATGCAAATGGCGGGAGCGGCGGGGTGCGACGCGGCGCGGGTGCTAGGGGGCGACGACGGTTGTGATCAAGGGAGCGTAGTGACGGGGGAGGCGGGAGAGACAGCGAAGGAGGCGATGGGAGTGGCGCTACGTCGGCAACGTGGGCGGTATAGCAAGGGGGGGGGAAGGTAGCAGTTGGGTGGCAAGAGCGGTGTAGGTGGTGCGGTTAGGGCCAGCGTGCATGTGGGATAAGGATGGAGGGGAGAAAGGTGATAGTAAGAATGGTTGAGGTCGCGGAGTCGACGTGGCGCGAGCGTTCTGCCTTGCTGTTGCGGCAGCTGCACGTATTTTATTGCGCCTGCGCCGCCTTCGTGGCGTCGCGTCAGCTCGACACGCCGACAACGGCTCTTCGTTTATTCAGAAGCGCTAGGAGGCTACCAAGAACACCAAGTAAATTAATTCGAAATTATGGCTAACGCAGCCTGAGTTAGTTTTATGCATTGGACCAGCTTTTCTTATTTCAGCGTTTTCACTTTCAAGAAATAATAGAAATTAAACTCAACTGAATGATTTTGAATGATTATAATGAATGTTTTTCTTTAAATATGTGTGACATTCAACACAATTTTTATATTGAATGTGTGTCATTAAATGAAAATAACAAAATACATGTTTATTGAGAAAATGTTTCCTAATCTGGTAAGAATGTTTGCACAAAAATTTTTCCTCAGATAAAATTTTCAAATAAATTTCAAAGTAACACCACTCATTTTCATATCATTGCGGAAATATTAAGTTGTTCCACAGTTCATACTTGCCATTTTCCTTCTCCAAATTCTCTTAAAAACGCAAATGAATCTTACACGTCACGAACATTGAGCATTTTTAACCTTACATTTATTTCTATCACTTTGCATACAGTGGTCTCACAGTGCCCGAAGGCTTTCCTCCGTTTCTTCAAAACAGTAGGGTTTCTTCAAAAACTATCATTTGCATACCTCGTAAGGTTTTTGAATCCAGTGTCAACGTATGGTAAATATGAATGTTTTAAATGAATCATTACTTTTTTCATTTAAAACATTTTTGTTTCAAGAAATTCTTATCGAAACTTTGGTGAAAACAACATATTAATAGAATTCGTGTTTATATAAGTACCACTTCTATTGAAGTAAAAAAATGTACCACATTAAAAATGAATCAGAAATAGTATGTAAAAGTGGAAGAGCAAAATTGGAAAAAATTACATTGGTGGTAAAAGTGTTGTAAAATAGTATTTGCAAAATCTTGGGAGGTCAAAATCTTGGGGTTTATATGTATTGCCGAAAGAAGTCTGCAATCGAAGGATATCTTTCTCTTATTCTTTTTTCTTTAATTTATTCTTAAAAACGATCTGATTCACCCTGAAACAGGAGTCAATCAAACACTGCATCATCTAAGAAGCTAGTGGTTTTCAAAAGATGGAAATTTCGTGTACGATTCAGCTGAGAGTCGTAGTGAAGAGTCTCTGCTGCACTGTGTCTGCTGCTTTAGCGAGCTGCGGAGTGTCCAGACGCCATGGCACAGACGCCCTGGAGGAGGCAACGGAGAAGGCGGGGAGGCGAGGGGTCCCGGAAGGTGTTAAACGGAAGCAGGGAGCGGCAGCGTTGCGAGTGCGGGGGCGGGGGCGGGGGCGTGGCGGCCTCTGATGTCGGATGCATATGCATCGGCCGCAGCGGTCGCTTTGCGCGGCCGCGCGCGACGACATCGGCCGCGCCGCCAGCCCCCCACCCCCGCCCCCATCACCGCTGCACTCGCCGCGCCGCCGCCGCCGCCGCCTCCGCAACCAGCCACTTGCCAGCCGCCCGATGCTCGCTGACCGCTGCCCCGCCACGCCACGCCGCTTCGTTCCGCCTCGCCTCGACCGAACGCGTCGCCTTCTCCTCTCTCTTCCCTCCCTCTATCTTCCCTCACCCACTACTTCTCCCCTACCCCCTCCCTCTCCCTCTCTCTTCCCTCCCTTTCCCTCTCTCTTCCCTCCCTCTCCCTCTCTCTTCCCTCCCCCTCCCTCTCTCTTCCCTCCCTCTCCCTCTCTCTTCCCTCCCTCTCCCTCTTTTTTCCCTCCCTCTCCCTCTCTCTTCCCTCCCTCTCTCTTCCTTCCCCATCCCGCAATCATCATTATAATTGAAATACTAAAGGTTTTCCCTCAGAAAGAAGTTTGAACTCTCTATTCAATCAAATTTCCTGCCTTGGTTTGCTTAAAATGCAAGGTAGTGTCACATATATGTTAAGACTTGATATAATTAATCAGTTTTATTCAAGGTTTATCAAGGTCGTATAATTTTTTTTGAAAAGTTTAGTAGTTTTCGCGCAATATAGCGTACAATATGTGCAATTTTAAATAATTAAAAAAAAGATTTTCTCACAAACGGCTCCACATTTTTTCTTTAAACTTTTGGTAGGTATAGTGCCTAATGTATTTTAGGGTCATTCCATGACAAATCGGCCAAAATTTCCCGACCATCTTCTAATTCAACTGAAACTTTTTAAATCGTTTTATAATGACGAAAAAACACTGAATATGGTATTTTTGGCGTTACATTTTACTTCCTTTTGAAAATTTTGAAATGTGATATTTTGCATGAGTTTTAGAGGGTATTATCAAAAAAATAGTAAAGCATCTTCAAATTTGATTTTACTTTGCAACTTGCTTTATATTTCTAATGAGTACATCTAAAGGTCAGATATGATAAACCTAATTATAAGGGTATTAATAAGGCCTTATTAAGGCCAAAGTAAATAATTGTGAATTTTTTTCAAAATTCATTTTCTCAAGTACTCCATCTCGGATTTTCTTCTTTTTTCGTGAAATTAAAGCGGAAACATTGAAGTTTATAGTAATTAATGGATCTTGACGGTAAATTGGAATTTACCAAAGTTATTACCAGTTAAAGTTATTTTTTCATTTTTGCTTTTTATGGACTTACGAGAACCATTCATATATAAACGCTTATCATTTGTATATCTAGCTTTCGTTATTTAGTGATTAATTATCGTATTTTTAAATGTATCTGAAACATATTTTCGAAGGCAGAAACTTCTATTTATGCCGGGTGACCCACCAATTGTTAGCCATTCTCGTATCTTCTTAACGGTTCACAACATCCAAAAGGAGTTTTCGCTCATCAATGCGGAATCATGGGGCAAGTAATGTGTAGCAAGTAAGTAACTGGAATTTTGCAGATATTGGTTCTCTTTAATTGCTGATTATCAATCATTAAATGGACCGTTGATTGAAGAATTTTCTGATTTCTTGAAAAAATAATAAATTCGGATTTATTTTTTGAGATAATAAATCCTGAATCTTTTCACCAATAGGTGCCCAATTTCTTAAGATTTTATTTTGGACAATTTGTAAATATTTAAAATTACGTGGAGATAGAGTTTTCTATGTTGCATATACATCAGTTAAAGTAGTCCTTATAATCTGTAAAGCAGTAATACACGTTCTGCTTTAAATTATGTTCGGAAGCAAATTATTAATTGTAATTTTGAAATTAGGGTGGTTCGTCAGCTATTTCCTTAATAATCTATCTCTTTCGACATTTTTTTGTCTAGCGTTGTAATCTATATAATACAAAAGATTTGAAGAAAAAATAATGAAAGCCATTTTTGAAAAAATGTGATTTGAACATTTTAGAAAATGCACAATTTTGAATGAATATCACAAAAAATGTTCGTAATGCAAATATTATCAAGACGTGAGTCATATATTAAAAATTTTTTGTGTAATTCTTTTACAAGTATAAAGTATACATGAAAATGGCCTTTGTCATGCTGTTTAGTTCATTTAGCACTAACCGTACACAAAGGTTAAGGGAAACAAATTAGAGGCGTTATTTGAGAAAATCGTGTTTTTAAAATTGCCTTTTTCACGCAAAATTACTCAAAATATTTTCAAATTTTGAAAAAATGTATACGTTCTCATTTAAAGATCTAAATTTGAATACCAAATTCAGAAGAAAAAGTCCTTCAGACTATAGTTTTAGGAAGATGCCGAAAAATGTTTAAACTTTCGCAATTTAAAAAACTCAGTCATTTCGACGAATCTGAAATCTGAGACTTTTGTTTAAACGTCATTTACGTTATCGTAGAACAAATGTTTGATTTTATTGAGAACCAAGAACAATTTTTGTTAAGGAAAAAATCTTTATCATTATTGTAGTTGTGGGAAGACTCCGAAAAAATTAAACGTTGGCGATTTTGGAAAAATCAGCGATTTCAACCGATACGACCTGCGCTGTTGTCTTCATCGTCCTTTACACTAAACAAGGAGAACGTTTAATCCAAAAATTTGGAGCTTTTTAAAAATAATTGTGTTGAGACTTAAAGAGACTTGAAACAAATGTTGATGAGACTTAAAGTACTCCAAAAATCAAAATATCGTTTTCAAACTCAGAGGACCTCTGATCTCAACTGAATCGATCGGAGAATATCAATTTTGGAGAAAATATACTGAACGGTTTAGATGCTAGCATTGACCACAACGGACTGACAGAGAGACGGATGGACAGACTCGGACGGACGGACAGAGTTTAGCCGTCAATCATTTTTCCGGTATGAAAGCCCCACAAGAAGTGGATTCTAACTACATAACGTGTGAGATGAAGTAATTTTTCTCCAGTATATAGAAACAAGACTCTCATAACTTACTCAGGATGTAGAATTTACAACGTACTTTCGAGTGTAATAGAACACGAATGTTTTCGAATAAATTTAACGAAAACGTTTTTTTTTAATTTTTGGAACATACTTCGATTATAATATATCTAGTTAAAATGTACAAGTGTTTCGTTGCCAGTGTCCGACAATTAGAGTTTTTCTGTAAAAAATTCGCCATTTTCGACGCACAATTACAGTACTTTTTTTCTTCCGAAAAAAGGACGAGAAGGTAAAAAAGAATAGTACAGAAAACGTTCACGAAATAATACGCCAAGAATACTGTAAACTTTCAAACGAAAGAAGAAGAATGTTGGCTTTTAGTGATGTACTCATTCACGACAACGTCCACCTTCACAGTATTGTATCCCATCATATTCTGGGGGAGATGGGACGTGCTTGATCTCCTATGCATGGTGCCGACATACAGCTCTACGATTTTCATCTCGTTCTAGAATTTAATAACTGGCTAGGGAACCAAAGCTTCCAGGCCAATCATTATCTTCAAAGAAAGTTCAGTCCCATTTCACATCACTGACAAAAACGTTCGAAGAAGATGGAATTCAAAAGTCAATCAACAGATAACACAAATGCTGAAATGTTTAGAGCAAATGTACAAAAAAATAAGTATGTTTGGTAATATTTTTTGCTTTTATCTTGGTCCTTTCTGTTATAAGCCATTGGAGATTGAAAAAAACGGCTCTTGTACATTGGTAGGGGAGACTTAGGTTAACAGGACCAGTTAGGTTAAGTGGTCCATGCTTTTAAATGTTGGTGGAATTTTTTTTCCTTTGGATCCTGGCTTTTCCATTGGATAGCATTCGTAGATTGACAGAGCTGATAATCTAAGCTACATTAATAAGTTGCACGCCTTGTTTTATTAGTACAGTAAGTAATTTGTATTTTGAATGGTCGTAAGTACTTTCTACCACTCATTTGCTTTGCATTTTTATTGCGATTGAAAAACACAAGAAGAATATTCACAACAAATTTATTGTTAGTATTTCTGCTCTATAATAGTGTTTTCTTTTTAATAATACGTCGCCGCTTGTGTGTTTTCGGATATATAAAGAAAATATGTGCTGTGGGGTTAACTGGACCACCGCGGCGGGAGTTAAGTTACGTGGACCGGTTCAGTAACATTATTTATTTTTTTTGGAAGTAGAATTTGTAAATTTGCAATTTTTGTTACATAATTTATTCGCCTTTCACTATTATATTAATTTATTTCATCACTTCTGTTATTTCTCAGTTTTAATTATAGATGCCGCGTTTTAGGAAACTGCGCGCGGTCCGTGTCCCGTTTCCTTATTTATGTGTGAAAAAGGTTTGACAATGAAGAAAGATTTTTTTTCAATAAAACCGTCTATAAAAGGTCAATTTTATTTTCACAGCGTACTTCAATTTACGGTCCACTTAACCTTACTTTTTAGGGTTGGCTCTATTGAAAATTTATAAAACATTCCGTATTTGACAATAACTGTAAGCACAATGATGGTGTTGGCTTCCACAATATAAGGAGAAAGCCTCTCTCAAATATCATGCGAAATTTCACGTGTACAGGTCAACTAAATAACATTTAGTTAAAAAACCTAACTCTCCCGGACACTATAAGTACCTAAACCCTGATGCAAAATTTGTAAAATGTACACAGTCCCATGTTTTCCATCTGGCTGTCATAATTGGTTTGAGAAGTCTAACTACAGCCCAAGAGCAATCTCCCGTGAAATATTTCTGTGTTGTTTTTGATTTCTTCATTGTGAATCACCGCCTCATGCATGCCTACACATTTTTAACATTTTACGAGCTCATCTATCTTATTTTACAGCTCATCTCAAGATATTAAAAATCTGAGATTCTCCTTTTTTGTTCATATTGTGCAGCTAAAATCATTTCCACGTTCGCATGTGGCTACAGTCGCCTCCAGTAAGTCCTTGTCCACTCAGATTTCCTGTAGTGTACGTCACTTGGAATCTGACTAAACTCTTCCTTCACCTCCCTCCCATTCTTCATCTCACATTTTCTCATTGAAACAGACTTTTCGCATAATCAAGAACGACTATCGCATTATTTTTCCTTCTGCGTAGTTTTCTTTCCCAACAAACACGATGAACACTGATACAAAGATAAATTTATATTAATTTGTAGGAATAAAATAATAATAATAATAATAATAATAATAATAATAATAATAATAATACATTCTCATCTTGCAAAGGCTGTTAATAAAATTTTAGAAAACCCTAACGAACTCCCCGAATGGCTCACTCGCGGCATCACGTATTTGCTACCCAAAGGAGGAGACAGCTCTTTGGCGAAGAACTACAGGCCAATTACTTGCCTGCCAGTAATGTACAAACCTATAACTGCAGCCATTGCTGACAAAATGTATAGGCACCTAGAGAAGAACCATCTCTTGCCTGTTGAACAGAAAGGATGTCGTAAAGGTTCCTATGGCTGTCAGGAAATCTTGTTTCTGAATAAAATAATTTTGAATGATGTAAAGAAACGAAAACGTAATTTAAGCATGGCTTGGATTGACTACCAGAAGGCCTTTGACAGTGTACCACACGATTGGATTTTGAAGACCCTGGAGATCTATCGATTTCATCCTAGACTTGTTGAGTTTTGCAAGGCTAGTATGAAGTCATGGAGCACCAGGTTACTAATCCACAGCGGAAAGGGACTAGTAGAAACCAGAACTATTCAGATTAACAGGGGAATTTTTCAAGGAGATTCACTATCCCCTCTGTTGTTTTGCATTAGTTTGATTCCTCTATCAAGACAGCTGTCGCACACTGACTTTGGTTACAAGCTCCATGGTGATGAAATGCCTGTATCACATTTATTTTACATGGATGATCTTAAAGTGTTTGCTAAGAATGAAGCGATTCTCTCCCAAATGCTGTCTGTCATCAATGATTTTAGCAATGACATCTGCATGAAGTTTGGTCTTGACGAGTGTGCAAAAGTCAACTTAAAAAGAGGCAAAATGACAACGTCAGAGAACATTGAAGTTGATAGACACACTGTGATTCAAGATCTTGAGCCAGGTAAAACTTACAAATATCTGGGCATTGAAGAATGTGAGACCATCTCGAACGACACAATTAAAGAGAGAATTCGCAGGGAGTATTATAGACGAGTGAGACTTGTCCTGCAGTCCGCTCTGAACTCAAGGAATAAAATATCAGCAATAGGTAGTTTGGCGGTGCCTGTAGCCGAATACAGTTTCGGACTAGTAGACTGGACTGAGCAGGACATTCGCATCATGGATAGAAAAACCAGAAAACTGCTTACAATGCATCATGTCGCCCACCCCCGAGCTGATGTACATAGACTTTATGTGTCACGTAAGGAAGGAGGAAGAGGCCTGAGACAAATTGAAGCCTCCTGGCACAATGCAATAACCGGGATGGGAAAGTATGTAGTCAGCCATCAAGATGACTCACTAATGAGGCAGGTCATGAAATATGACCGAAGAATGGGAAACAGAGGCATTGTAAGTGTAGCAAGGAGCATTGCGAACAAGACTATGCAAGACACCCAGAATGACAGAGACACTGAACTTCTGATGCTACTTAACATGAAATTTGAGACACAGAATATGTTAAAGAAATCGTGGAGAGACAAACCACTCCACGGACAATATCTAAAAAGAATGGACAAGGTGCAGATCAATAAAGATCAATCATTTATGTAGCTTAAAAGGGGAAGAATGAAGCCAGAATCGAAAGCACTTGTAATAGCTGCCCAAGATTAGGCCTTGAGAACACGACATTATGATAAAGCGGTTCTCAAAATTTCCCAAGATGATAAATGCCGCATTTGTCAGGAACACGTAGAAACCATTGATCATATTGTCTCAGCTTGTCCAATTCTAGCAAAGACCGAATATTTGAAAAGACATGACAGGGTGTGTAGCTACCTCCACTGGCAGATCTGTACCGCCCTCGAAGTTCCGAACACATGCCCCAAGTGGTACGAACACTCACCGAAACCGGTGACATCTGTTGGATTGTGTACGATATTGTACGACCAACAAATTCAAACTGATCGCACGATAGCAGCAAACAAACCGGATATAGTTATCCGGGATATGGAGAAAAAAATCATGTTTACTTATCGATGTTGCTGTACCTTGCGATCAAAACGTCGTTACCAAGGAGGCAGAGAAACGTCTTAAATACAAGAGTTTGGAAATCGAGATCAGCCGAATGTGGGGCGTAAAAGCACATGTCGTCCCGATAGTTATCGGAGCTCTGGGATTTGTTCCGCAAAATTTGTGTAAGAACTTGTCTAAACTCCCAGGTAATCCAAAAGACTGGGAAGTGCAAGAAATCGCTTTATTTGGAACAGCCCACATTTTGCGCAAAGTATTGTAGAGGCACCGACAGTCCCTAGATCTACCCCTTAGGTAGCTGGTTGCAACCTGGAGTAGATTTTATATTCAGCCGACACATAACATCTTTAGTCGTGATTTAGAGGAATAATAATAATAATAATATCCATCTTACTGGAGATTGCGTTGCACGCTACAGTACTGCTCTGGAGTGTATTCCTTTTATGCATATAAGATGTTCGAAATTCTCGCATGCAGTATAAATAATCCTATTTCATTTTCTCCAACAAGAGAGAAGTCATCATCCATATTTTCTCAAAAAAGAATCTCTGCGACATTTTTTTGTCTGCATGGACTTTGTCCTGCACAGTTTCTCTAACTATTGGTACCTATTTCCATAGAGATCTTTATTAATCTGCATCGTTTGCAAAAGGTAATAAAGCATAACTTCATTTAACAACCTAGCCGTGTATCACTCTGTCTAGCTTCCGTGATAGAAACCGTGCTGTTCCTGATAAAGCCACTCCCTGCCTCCCATTCTTGCCTGATATTGCCAGAAATTAGATGTTCCATAAGTTTGCATAGGACTGATGTAAGGCTTACCGGTCTATAGTTACTAAGTAATCTTGTCGCCTCTTTTAAAAATAGATACTACGAGAGCCAGCTTCCAATCTTCCGGTCCGCAAGTGTTATTTATGGATACATTAAATAACCTAATTAAATAAGGTAGAATAGCCTCATCGCCTAACTTAATAATGTCCGTGGAAATGGAATCTGGGCCTCGTGATTTTCCTCGCTTCATCAATGTTATTCTTTTCCGCAAAGTACTTGCATCAATATAAAAAGGACTTCTATCTGACAATGTAGAAACCTGAATACAGTTAGATTTCTGCTTGAAAACCTAGCTAAAATACGCGTTAAAAGTTTTGCCTTTTCTCTGTCATCCGTTATTGGCGAACTCTTAACACGAACAACTGGAATCTCGTCTTTACTTCCCTTCCTTCCACGAAACAATTTAATAAATACTAACCAATTATGACTGCCCTCCGCATCAAGAATATGTTCCAAGTGACGTTTCTCTGCCATTTTCTTTTCCTTCCTTACGCTACTGAATCTAGTCTAGCATTTAGTCTAGAATCTAATCTGTGCTAGACTCTAATCTAGCATCTAATGAATAAGTACTTACAGTACATCTGAGGTCGAGCGCGGTCGCGTTGAAAGTAGGCTACTCATGCCTACTTTATTGAAAAATAAAACAGCGGGAGCACTCTGTTTCCGGCGACCGTCTGACCAAATCGCGAGCTATCATAAAGCCGCGTGAGATACAGAGATTTCGAAATGCACATCCCTTTACCCTTAATTCACAAATATTTTTACTTTTCATTTGTATCCGTTAAAAGTAGGTTTCTTCTTAGGTGATACTTAAGTGAGTTTGCTTAGCACTTCGATCCACCGTAAGTACTACCTCCTGAACGTTATAGAAATAGTAATCGTCAAAAAACTGCTGTGTAGTAAAAATCCTACTTTTTATAAAATCTTACTCTTTCTCATCATCACCATCATCATCATCACCATCGTCGTCAATAAACTGGTTAGGGCTCCTGGACTCAAAAAAAAATGATGACGCGGAAACTTAGAAGGCATAGAGATAATTTCAGTTTACGTGCCAACTGACTGAAAAAGCACGGTTACGCGCTGCAGCTATGGTTATGTAAAGAAACAATGCAATGCACATGGCTGTCTTACAGATCCAACCACTGTACTAAAGATTGAGTATTTCTAACATTTCACTTTTCTTGTTGCGAAATGAGGTGTTCGTCTTATCAGTAGCTTGTAGTCGTTGCCTACAATGGGTAATCTTGTGTACACTGAGCATCAATGAGAAAGCGTTCAGATTTCCTCTGATGTGAAAAATGTCTCAGGTTTTCTTGGGGTACACGAACTGACTCGTCAGAACAATGAGGGAGTGTGTTTAAATGAATAACGTATCCTGCGCAATTGTCATCCTACAAGGATAGAGAGTACAATCTCCATCTTTACTGATGTTTTATAGTCCCATTTCGTCTTTCTACGAACGTGACCACAAGAATGCCGACCAGTTCGATAGAAAACTGCTTAACGAACATTGTGAGTCACTCCTACTCAATAAAATGTGAAAGATGGTAGTCGTAAGAACACGTTGGGTCATCCATCATTCGCAAACTGAAGAAATATCTTTGGGATACAATCTATGATGTCTCCCTGTGACACTCGCCTTTTCCCTGTGCTTAAAGTATATTTCGAAGAATTGTAAAAAGAAACTTGTTGCTACAAAAAAACATTCACTATTCGCATTCCATCAATTCACGAGAAAGTATTTTCACAAAAACTACTTTAAATGAAATAATCACATGTTAACTGTTGATAAATTTTATACAAAGGAATTTTTATTGTGTAATTATGTATTTTCACATATATTCTGAATGTTATTTCGTATGACTCAGAAAAACGGTAAATGTTTTAGATCTTTAGTAAAATAAGACATTGCATTATTTCACTCTAATTTTCAATACTGCGCAATGAACACAACAATAAAAAACAACATAAAAGTGGTAAATGAGTACGATTATAAATTATTAATTTTCTATATTAAAACCCAATGGACACTTTTAGAGTTTCATATTGATTTGCATTTCGCACTACTCTCAACATAAAATCAAATTTTTTCAAATAATATTGAACTCATAATTCTCATTAAAATTCACAAAGGGTTCGATTGTTCAATTGAGGGAATAAAAAGAATATATAGTGTAATGAAGAGCAGCCTCAAAGCAGTACACTTGGTACCTCTAATAATATCACAAGATCAACGCTTACAGGTTTACACGATTTAATTTTGAGATACAAGGCTGAGCAGCCAAGAAAATATGACGAAACAAATAGAGATGATTAAGATAAACAAAATGTGAGATCCATACACGAAATATTCGTTACCTGCAGAACATCTGCAAAAGAACAATGCATTGAAGTAAAGATCGTTAGGAAAAAACGTATGTTTATAAAATATCTCAACCCAACTACTACACCAACCCTATGATACTGTAAATTCAAGGCACTAAAGTTTACCACATAAGGAACTGCATACAAGAACAAGCTGCAACTGTAAGCAGTACTGTGTTTCTTGTATTCTTGTAAAAAACTTATTTATCCACACCCTTCTCCAAGGATTACACGAGCATTATCTCCCTTTAAAGCGCAATACAACGTTCTGCATTGCACTTTACAACTTTATCGTCTATTTATCTCCTCTTGAGACGCTGCGCGAGGAGCCGCAATAACTTCGCTTGTTTCTCATCCCCAAGTTCTAGATACACTCGACTCCACGTGAGGCTCGCTTCTACAGCTTACACAACTTCCTTGGCTTCGTGGTGTTACAAAGTTATTGTCTAGACAGCATCACCCGAAACCGCATTGTCTGTTGAATGCCCCCGCTCTAGAATGTTGAAATTTTCACTTAATGCCTTTAGCTTCACCGAGTAGAGGAAACGCAAAATTAGAGCCTCGACATTGTTTTCTCGAGTAGCGTGCTTTGTTATAAATTAATGAACGAGGTAATGTACACGTGGATTCAAAACTCATTTGAAGGTGGTGAAATATGAAACGGTTGTAGCACTGATGGATCGCAAAAGGCTTTTTGTAAGAGTTTGAGCTTTCAACTATGAAACTGATTAGAACAATATTTTACTATTTCTATCGTATGCGGTTCTACCACAAGATATGGAAGACGTGTGAGGTGTAGAAGACATGTGTGCTCTACCATAAGACGTGTGTGGAATGTATTCTTTAATAAAAATTAACCCAATATAATATCTAAAGATATGTGCCAAAAGAATAGAGTCAGAGATCAGAAGAAAAAGAAAAAAAATATGGGATGAAACGAGTTTCCTGATGTTAATATGAACCTTACTGAGTTGAAACAAAAGTTTTTCAGTTTTATTTAGGTACTTACAAGCGCCTAACTACCCTTTCCCTAACATGACACAAACAAAAGTTATATAATACAGCTATGTCTAAAACATTATACACAGTTGTCTATCGAAGAGATGATACTTCATATCTTAAGCGGCAACTAACTTCCCACAGCACCCTAACCCAACTCTTGATTGTAACCCGAATGAACTTTCATTCCAGTTCAATAATACAAATAGAACAACTGCAGGAGCAACGTTTATTTCAGTTTGGAGTTCATTTTGTACTTCACATTTCGTGTATTTACGAGATAGGTGTGCGTGGAAAATGTTAATTTTGTTTTAGTCCCAAATGCATCTATTAACTTGCACCTCTTCTCCCTAATACAGCAACACTGTGTCAAGACCAAAAGATAGATCAAAGATAACTCAAACAAGCTCTAATGCGTCTGTGGAATTTGGCATTACTAAGGTGAAGAAAAATGTGGAAATGAAGAGAAACAAAGAAGAGGAGGATTCTCTCGGAAACCGAGTTTGTGGTTCGCCAGACCTACGAGTAAAGAGAACCAGAAAGCAACGGGGGTGGGGAGAATGCAAATTGCGTAGGTCACCGCAAAAGCCTCTGTGCGTCAATGAGAGTTAGGTCACGGGTCACGAACTAGCATACTGATAAGAAGAGCGTCGACCGCTCCGCATCAGGCTGATTGCGGAGGTTTGTTCACCCACATCCTCACAATCCTCCACACCTCTCATCGCGCTCTCCGTTGCGCCTCGTCCCGCGCTCCAGCAATTAAACGCTTGCCTGTTTTGCGTCTGCATAATTCGGGGGCTGCTCCGTGAACTCCGCAGCGAGTGCAGACAGCGGAGGTCGCGAATGTCAGGGTATTTGCTTTCGACGCAGGGTTTACTTGCGGTCGACGTGAAGAGGCTACCCTTGAATTGTCATCACTCTCGCTTGTAGATTTGTCGCTTCATTGTAACTTACGTGCACTGACTTCCGGGAAGCCTTCCGCATCAAACGACGCCATTTGTATTGGTATTGTTACAATATACAAATGTTTCAAACAATTGTTGACTATGAAATGACTACGAAATACGTTCGTTGTTGTTTTGTAAATACTTTGACTTTGGTCGAATATTTTAGAGAAGGCGCTTTTCAACTAGTAAGGTCATATAGCAATCACTATAACTTACATTGGAGATAACAGTAACGGCATATGGACATACACCAGCATCTATGCCCCGGACGAGATTCGAACCCGCTTCAAGCATGAGGAAAGTACGGCTCTTCAGCCTTAGCGACCTCCGCTGTTCAGGCCGGCTGTGATTTGGTTTAAGACAGCAAGCGATAAGACAACATTTTAGCAGCGGAAATTCATAGGCAGATAAGTGAAGTATACGGCACCAATGTGATAAATGTCACCGATGGGCGTAAGTGGGCTACAGGGTTTAAGGACGGACTGGAAAAGTCCATTAACCGCGATCAGGTTGACCATCAGAGGTCACAGAACATTAGGTGAAGTTCATGGGCGAAAAGATTCAGGAACAGATGCGATTTGCAATATCAAATTTTGCATTGGAATTTCCAATGTAGATAAAACAACTTTGTATACATTTTTTCTGAAAATTTGCAATTGCACAAATTGTTCGCACTTTAAGTTCTCAGGACAAGGAAGGTGATGATCAAATTATCTTAATTATTGTCACAGATGTGACGTCCGTTTATCACACGTACCCAGAGTCAAAACGTCAATCAATGGAATGACGTCAAAAGCTATCATCATTTAAAGTCAAGACTAATCAATTTCAACACGTAAGATTAGGGCAACTGTTTTGGAACAGACTTTTGTTTGTCGATTTTCTGCCCGAGATCATGGATGCGTAGGTAGGCACAATTTCTGGTGGAGAGATGAGACGACCATCCGGACTGGGCGGTGGGCGTGCCTACCGAATGCAAGGAGGGGCCAGGCCAGCCCCTGGTGGAGGAAACGAACCACCCGACCCCAGTCAAAGGCGTACCCCCGTCACAAGGGCTGAAACAAGGCTTGGGTAGGCAGGGTCTAACCTGACGTCCTCAGGCACGGAGCTAAAGCAATATGTAAGTCTTGTAAGTGCTTAAGGCGGGCATGAATGGAGACGACCGCCAGGAAAATCTCTAGTCTCCCCGTGAAGGTTACGGCTGGAGGGCAACAAGGACTCGTCCCGGAAAGCTGCGAAAGTCAGTAGGTTGGTGCCGCAACCGCCGAAAGTGAGTAGGCTGCACAGGGACGAAGGAAAGCGTTCGAAAATTCAGCGGGCCAGGCGAGAACATCACGAAGTCTAGCGACAGGGAGTGCAAGAGAGACTTTTAACATTGGTGGAACAGGGCCCACTCACTCAAATCTGATCCTCGACGGAGTGGCGTTGTCTGGGCCCCCGGGTACATGGCTAGTCGGCTTTGGCCGGCGAAACGCAAGGGGAGGGGGCTCTGCCCCTGGTTCAAATGAATACAAGCACACGACCTCAGCATTCCGGCACATCCCGTGTCGCAGAGCGTCTAAGCTCAAAGGGTAGGCACATGCCCAGGTGCTCCTCGGAGGGTGGGTCGACACGGCGGGCAGTGTACGCAACATAAGGGAGCTCCCTGGAGGGCCTGAGCGGGAACGAGTCGGCTAGATGTCCCCAAGTCTTCGGCATACCCGTTGCTGATAGCTGAAAGGCAAATGTTAGGACAGAATTATAATCGAGGAGATACTGACACAAAGCAAAGCTAGATCGGCACTAGCAGACTTCGCAGACGGAGGTCGAGGCCAGGCGGGGTACGATCGAGGGTACAGTCTCCAAATGCACGACATTGCAGCGATTGTATACTAGATAGAAGGCTATAGTTTATAAGAGAAAATAATAATCGAATAGGAACGACTTTACTGCCGAATAGTCGAGAAGATACTTACCAGATCCAGTCGGCCCAGGACTTTCCTCCTGAGGCCGGTGAGGGATGTTGACTATTAAGATCCAGCCGGCCCAGGGCAACCTGTGGCCGGAGCGGGATGCAGATAATAATTGGCCATGATAGCGGGCAACCGCATGAGAGATCCTATCCGACCCAGATCAGGGACACACGCTCGCCTCACGACAGAAACTGGAGCAGTGGGAACTGCCGCCCGCGGCAGAGCCTGTCAATCTGCTGGGGTTGATGGCGGAAACTGAGGCCCTGGAGCCGAGAGCGTTCCGAGCTGGTGGAACAGATGGGGATGAAATGCCATCCTGGACCTATTCACAATTGGCAGCTTGCCGTCGACCACAAAGGACAAGGGCCGGGAAGCGGGTAGTTCTGCGGGGTGAGTCCCAAACCCATTTTAAAGCCCGAAACGGGAACCAGAACTCGCGACTGTCGTCCAGTCCTGGCGTAACTCACGTCAATCGCCTAAAGATGTAGACAGTGAGTAGACGGGAAGAGAGCCCGGACCCCCTCGGATCTAGTCCGAGTGGCCCTCTGACGGGCTTTTGGATTCGTCGTGACAGTGTCCTGTTAACTCAATGGATATTTGGATGGGGTTCACCCCGGTGCAAATAAGGCACTTTAAAGAATTCGTACTAACCACACTGGTTAGGAGGGATGTCAGCTGGAGGTTCGCGGTCCGACCCAGGCATTGAATGGGAAGGCTTCTGCTGCGTGCCGACGTGATTCGGTAATGGCCGTGGCGTGGAGTTGTCTACAACACGGGGTGAGGTTAAATCCTAACGGAGAAGATGACCACCAGGAGCTTGCTTCCCAAAGAAACAAATTCGAGACATGTGGAATTTCTGCACCAAGGACAACAATAAATGCAGCCGTTTGCTGCGCTACCCTGGCTAAACGTCGACATACAATGCAGATTAACCGACGTGGTCTTCTGATGTCTCGCATTTTGTTGCTGCATCATAAAGCCATACTCTATTCTGCCATTCTCACCCAAAATCTGAACAGTTCCTTTGGTTGGAACAGGTTGACCACCCACCGCACAGTCCAGACTTGGCGCCGAGACATTTTCACTTGTTCCGCTACCTAAGGAGTTTCTCGGTCACAAGCGTTTCGCCACACATGACGAGGTGAAAGAAACAGTAAAAATTGAGGCTTCTTTCACCTTGAATGATTGATTGATGTTTCCGGATGCAACAACTTTTAATGTCATTAGTCACATAAGTGCGGGGCATGCTTTATCGCGGCAGATAGTAGTGATCTTTCTGCCAATCTACAACGTCGGCTAGCAGAGTCTCCTCAACTACGTATCTCCCACCAGCGGATCACCGTCCCACATCTAGAACAAACTCAGAACTCTCTACTGGTCTCCTGGCATGTTTGATACGGTGTAGTGCATGTAAGTGTGTGTGTAAGTATGGGGTGAGAAAAGGACAAGTAATGGGAAGGAAACATCGCGTGTGGTCCTTTTGTTAAGGTACTGCTCCAGCATGCGCCTGATGTTGATCGGAGGAATCACGAAAAACTACTGACCAGAGCAGCCGGCCGCCAGAATTCTCCTCCAGACACGGCTGAACTCGACCTAGCTTTGTAGCTTGTGTCAAAAATCCTGCCACCCACGGGACTTGAACCCTAGGACCTCCCGGTAAGAGGCACTGCAATAGGATGAATATTCTCTGAGCCATTTTTATGTCAGTAGCAGTTAAGAAGTTAGGTTATTCTCACAGGTAGCAGGCTTCTATGGCTCAGGCATACAGAAGATTGTAGAACATGGGAACTGTTTAAACCAAAATGTAAAGTAAATGAGAAAGATATAAGGAATTAAGTAAAAAAGTTTTTTGTAACTTTGTGATTGTTTCCTTTCTGTAAGATATCAGGCATTGTTTTCTTCCATATTTTGTATTTTCAACAAAGTGGAACTGAGTGTAATTTTCATGACGCAGGTTCCCCAAATTTTTCGAGAGTATATAAACAGGGCCATGTCATCATTAGAACTCAGCCAGAGGGTAACTTCTAATGAAAATTAAATGTTTCGATGATATTTCGCGTAGTCGGTGGAAATTAAAGAAAAATGGAGTACAGAATAATATAACTCTTATCGCCTCATCTCAAGAAAACAAAGCAATTTTGCATATCACGTGTGAGATACTATTTGTATTGACCTTGAGTACGCATACAGATAAGACGATGCATTACTATTGTGAAATTGTGAGTAATATTAGCTATTCTGCGTTTTAAATAATTTATTTAGAAGCCATTTAAGATACTAGCGAACCAAGAGCAATATTTATGATCACTATCTAACTTAATAATAATCTTAATAAGTGAATTCAATTTCCTTGTCCTCCTCGGTGCAGCAGCAGTGAAGCGTCATTAGAGACTATACAATGAGTGCTTTCAAGGTGAATACATTTTCCCTAGGGTAATTATGCTAGTGGAATTGAATTTCTCTGGCACTAACACATTAGTTTCTCGTTTAAAAATGAAAATGGAAACCCGTTCTTAGCAATTACACAAAAGTTGTAATGATGTCAATTGGAAATTCTTACATTTAAAAAACTTCGTGAATCAGGAAACAGAAGGCAGAGTATAAGTTAATGAAACCCAAAATAATCTTATTCTTCTCTTTTATGAATAATCGAGTGACGTAATTTTTCGTAAAAACAAAAAAATAATACGAGTTTCATTTCTCCTGAAGATATGAAGTTTTCCTGGGAACAGAAGCAAAATTAGACGTATTGTCAAATGCTTGTATAACTCATTTATGTATCGTAGTGTTAATTATTTATTAGTCAGATGTACATGTAACATAAACTTTAAAGCTAAGAGAGTTCCTAATAATAAACAGGGATTCTAAAATATATAATGCGACAAACAGGTTAATTTTTAATGTATAGCTTCAGAAATTCCCTTTCTTGTCACCCACATTTTCTGCACTAGTGAAATTAGCAACCGTAACAAGACATTCAAAAAAGAAGGAAGTAATGAATGTTAGAGCACACGTAATGAAACAACCACCAATAAGTTTTTTTAAAGTACAAATCAGTAGAAACAATTCAATTGAAATGAGCCAAACAAATACGAGTACAAAACAAACCCAAATCGCATTTTAACCGAGCGCAACGATGAAGCTACTTTTTTAAACCCCAACCGGTACAACGAAACTTCATTCCTAAACGTACCGTGCCTGGCGGTATCAAATTATCTCCATTTACGCTCACCTCCAATTGTACGAAAGCTCTTCCTCCCCCCCTCTCTCCCTCCGTCCCTCTCTCTCTTTCTCTCTCTCTTCGACCCTCCCACCCTTCCCAGCGGCCCAGGCGTGTGTCAACAGCGGCGCAGTACTATTTGTACCCCAATTAATCTACCGGGCATTTTCAGCGGTTCTCCATTGTCCGCGAGCCGAACCGCCGCCGGTGGCTAATCGCATGGCGGCGCGGGTAGGGTGGGGTGGGGGCGGCGGCGGCGGCAGTGTTTTCGTAGCGCGATGTGACGCGTTCCAGGGACCCGTGCGGACACACTCGCCGCAGATAGCCACGCGGTAGGCTGCGTCATCGAACGCCGATCGCATCACGATGACAATATACGACGCCGCGTACTGTGATGATCTGTATTCGTCCAGTGCTTGTTTGACTGGAAGAATTTCAACTGAGAATGATTTCAAGCGGTCACGGAAAAATAGAAAGAAATACTGTGGATACAATGTATGAAGAACTTGGGGCAATAACTTGCTACGCTACATTTCTAAAAAAAATCGAGATATTAGTGTTTTTCGATGCCCTAGATCAGATGTATCTAGATGTTTTTTATTTTAATTTTAAAGATTCGCCGCAAGATGGCAGTGTAATTCATAAATTAATGTTCTTTATCCCAAAATGTAGAATGCAATGTCTAAACCTTTACTCTGCGTTTTCTCAAATTTACGTATTGTGAGATATCATGTTTTTGCCCTGAGGTCTTTATGTACATTCATTAAAAATAGTAATTATATTGACTCTTCATGCCATTGAATAAAATAAATGAATTTATGGTAAGTATAAACTGTTAACTTATTAAATTTGTTTGGCAAAATTAATCAAATTTTGAATTAATAATTCATAATGAATTACGTCTGGTTAATCATGTATTAAGGGTATTGCAGTAAAGATTCGACTTCCATTTCAATCTTTTTCAAAAAGCAGAAATATCGTATATATTTTAATGTTCAATTCAATGGTTTACAAAAGAAAAAGAAGCGGCTCACTACAATAAAGCACATGCATTACTGTAGTATTCAGCATTGTGTAAATTTTGTTCGTTATGCTGTATGTGTTTGGTTGAATCAAATTTGCACAAATGAATTTGCTACAATTATTGCACGAACAACACGTTTCATATTCGTATTAACGATACTCTCTCTCTCTCTCTCTGTGTGCATATATATATATATATATATGCACACACGTCTCCAAAGATGCTCCACTCCAAAAAAAAGTTTATCAGATACTGGTTTACGTGAACACAGACATTTGGTTTACAATGAACTAATAAAACATTTCTTGAAGAAAATGTAGAGATGGTGGGTATCGTTTGTGACAAAAAAGGGAACACACATCAAGTAACGTCTCCAAAGATGCTCATGTTTACCCGGACGAGTAAGGTAAAACTTCTATGTATCATTAACATATGAGGACTCCTTAAAATGTGTAGTATGAAAGAGGAATGTTGATTTCTTGAGCGGAGTCGCTACTTAGGCATGGTTGTTTAGACAGTCACTGAACCACAACCTTTTTAGGAGCAAATGCTTCTTGAGAACATTAACACTAAAAAAGGTGGCTTGTGACAACGATAACCTTCGCACCTATGAATAGGACGCGGCGACTTTCGGTCAGCCAAGATTCCAGTGAATTCTGTCGCGGAAGCGTTTTACTTTCTCGTATATTCCGTAAACAGAAAGTTAAGTAATGTGCAGGCAAAAGCACCGAATCTTAACAAAAAAGAACATAATTGACGGGTCCCTGACCGAAAAAGTGAATTTTCTTCCTCTTATACACAGTAGGTCACATTCTCGCAATCGTATAGCAGTCAAAATTGAATTTTGGCGGTCCTTGACAGGTAAAGAGTGTTTTTCCTCTCAAAAAGCTCGTGTGCCCGCACTGAGAAGCAACCGTGCCTCCTGAACCTGACTGCTTGAACTCAAATTCCAGATCGGGCAAATATTGTAAATTGGAAACACAAACCGTTTGAACTAGTATTGTAATATTACGCAACTCTTTCAAATAATACTAGAAATACAATGCTATAACACCACCCCTTGTTTACAAAATGTACGTCGATTGACGATGAATTTTCGAAAATTTATGATTGCTTTTTTTGCGAAAAATTTCGATTGTTATTCATTTTTATTGAATAAATTATTTTATTTCCGGGAATGTCTTCAGACAAATTGATTAGTTTCGTAAGTGTAATACACTTATTATCGCAGGGGATAGCTGTGTTTCTCACAGATAGAACGAGATTCGACGCCGACCTAACCGGGGGTTTATCCTCTCCAGGTAAGATGAAGTAGTGCATATATGTGTAAGTATGTATGTGTGTGTGTGAGAGAGAGAGAGGTGGTAAGAAGGATGAAGGTGGAAAGATCGCGCGCGGTGCGTGGCCCATTTACTAAGGTACTTCTCTGGCATACCGACAGAAGCGGCCGGCGACTATAATTCTCCTCCAGCCAGCAGCTGCATCTAGCCCTCTCCTGCCAGCTAGCTATCTACCTAGTGTCAAAAATCTGCCACCCTTGGAGCTCGATCCCTAGGACCCTCCAGCCACTCCAGTGGAGTTGTTGATCGGAGCCAGCTTAGCCGGTTTTGCGGGTGGAAAAAGGGCAAAACGGCAACCCTGGTGCGGCCTCCGTCTGCTCTTCCGGTTGTGTCGCCCGCGCACGCGTTCTAGCGCGGTCGTTGCGTGCGAGTTTCCGTCAACCGTCGCTGCTCGTCGCGGGGGTTATTGGAGGACGACGCCGTCGCGCGTGTCAAGACATTCTTCGGGTGAATGTCCACTGCCCAAAGCCCAAAGCTTTCGCCAGGGCATCGTTCTTCCCTATGTCTGTTGCGGCAGAAACCGGCAAATTGGAGCACCAGCTAGGCAGAGACTGATAAATATACCGTTGAGGATTCAAATTTTGGAAATGGGCTCCAGAGGACGCGAGGATCGTGAGGATTTGAGAAGTAAGGAACAGAACTCGCCCACTGGGTTTCTAACAGGCTTGCAATCCGTTTCCAACAATTTCCTACAACTGGATGCGATTTGTGACCCGCTGTATTACAAAGTGTTACTTCGATTGTTTACGGGTGCATCAATTGGTCATTAGAACATTGGTCAACTGGTCTATGGTCATTATTATCTAAGTTTTATGCACGTTTATCATCGAAAGTGATCTTCCCCCGCTGGATGGTGAGATCCGGTGCCGAACTACACATCGGCTAGCGGGGTATTCTCCACGCGGGTGGTTTTCTCGAGCGGGGCACCACCATAACCGGGACAGGCCCTAAGCATCCGCCTGGTCTCCCATGTGCTGTAGTGTAAGGTTTGTAAGTAACGGAGGGAGGATAAGATAAGGAGGAGGAAGGAAAGGAATTCGGAACGCGAACCTCACGATCAGAGCCGTTGCAATGACATCAGTTGATGTCCTGAGCCAAACAAGCCAGGAAAACCATCATTTAGAGAATTTCACCTTCGAACTTAAACCTGACAAGCGCCACAAAACCACAATGCTTTTCAACACATCAAGCAAGTTTTTGACACCTATCCGCATCTTACAAAAGCCTGTATTCGTCCCTTTACTTTAAACATCACTGCTCATACTTTGAGTTCATTGCCTTCATTATGAACGACTTAATATCAAGACAATCATTGATACAGTAATGACAATCGTAGATGCATTAATGTGAATGATACCGTCTCTATTGGACTCTTCACTTTAAAAGTCATTGATTAATCATCTCCCAAAATGTTCGATCACTCTCTTGATTTCATTCTCGCTTTCATCTTTATCAACAATTTTTCAACTTAATGGCTTCTTGAAAAAAAATGTCAATTGCAGAAGGTATGTCCAACTCAGAAAGGGATGAAGTGTGATGCAATGATATCTCAAGTAAAGGAACACATAAATATTAACGAAAAATAAAAGGATCCTTTTGCAATTGCCGAGATCGCTCACGCCACGGCCGTAAGTAAAGGTTTTTAATTAGCTTCAACTTCCTAAAGAAAACTTTGTGAGACATAAAGTATACCCCGAACATAACCGTACATATTTTTAATTATGTTTCAACAGTTTAATGCTTTCAAGCGAAGATATAAGTTGACTTTATAACTTATGATAATACAAATTTTAGATATTAAGATTCCATGATACCTCAAATGTTCTGGTTCCTTGTTAAAAAATTATTGCGCATTTCCAGACATACAGGTGATTGTGTTACTCTGAATCTCTGTAAAAACATTGGTATTAGCAAGGTTCCGTTATTCAATGCATTACGAAACACAAAATAAATGTTGATATTTTGAAGACAAACCTTTGCGTCGGTTCAAAGATATGGGGACAAGATCAACATTATGTTTTGGCAGGCTAATTGTCCGAAATTCACTGACTTAATACAAAATTGTGTTGTTGCACATTACCCAGTAACCAAACATCAACATTATCGACAATCCAGGAGGTACATTAGACAAACAAGGCTACATTGATCTAAAACGTTCTCAATAATGCCCTGTTTATTGCTATTACTTTGCCTTCTGATTCTTCGTTTAAGGTAAGTCACAGGAAGATAACGAGAATTAAAGATGAAAAATATTTCGGAATTATTAATGAATTATTTTCATCTACAGAAATTTCTTTCAATGTACTTTCGTGCTTCATATTACTTCTTCAAACGTTAATAACCTCTTTCTTTTGACCTTATTCTGACATACTTTCTCAGTCTCTACAACAATGTTGAAATGCACTTTTACAATGGAATCCCGTAATTTATTTTGATTTAAAAGACCATAAATGTTTACGCAATGAAATATTAAATTATTTATTTTTAAATGCAAAAAGCGTAGAATAGTATTAAAACAACCTTATTTGTTTATAATACGCTAAGGAATAATTTTGATTTAGTACCATTTATAATGAACTACTGATATTTAAGTGTGCTTCTTTTGGATGGGGAATTAATACTTACTACTCCTACAAACAGATTTATGGCGAAAAGATAGAAGTTTGTTGTTATGATACGAGGGAGACAACAAATGCAAATGCAACATATGTACACACCTCAACCGAAAATACCCATTGTATAATGCATAACTACGAAAAAATGCGACTCACATCCCATATAAACAGATTATGTTTCTTATACCTTAATCTATAAAGCGATCTTTCTCAAGGTTCTATTCCTTTTTTGGAGGCACAGTCGATAAATGGAGCTATTTTTATCAAATGAAGCTCTTTTCACTTTTACTCGTACGGAAGTTCAACTTGTGTCCAACTTGTTTATTTTAATCAATCAATATAACCTGACACTTTATAAGTAATGATACATAAGAAAAGATACATTGATAATTCGGGCATCAAAAATCTGAACCGCCAATAATTCGGATATGATTATGGCAAACACAATCGCATGAAGTGATTACTTTGTGCATATTTGTTTAAAAGCGTCGATCCAACTTAACCGGCTTAGGTTGCTCAAGGAACAAATTCATAACTGCAGTGCCTCTGGCTGGATGGTTCTAGGATTCGAGTCCCGACCGTGACAGGATTTTCGACACTAGCGAATTCAGCTGCTGTTTAGAGGAGAATTCTAGCGATCGGCTGCTCTTATCGGTACTTTTCTGTGGTTTCTCGAATCAACACCAGGCGAATGCCGAAGCAGTACCATAACAAAGGGGCCACGACCGCGCACGACCTTTCCTTCCTCTTCCTTGTCATATCTTCCTTGTCCCATTCTTACACAAACTTACCTTTTCATGCACAACAATGCCACACAAGTGGAGAAAGTAGTTTGGGAGCTTAGAGTTTGTCCCGGCTGGGGCGCTACCATGTTGGTGGGAGATACCTCAGGGGGAAGAACTCCGCGAGGCGACGGTTAGGTCGGCGCCGGATTTCGCCATGCAGCGAAAGAACATCACCACCACCTCCCGCGATAAAACTATGCACTACACTTCCCGGACTAGAGACCTTGGCAGTTGACGCGCCCAAAATCTCTAATCAAACAGTGAAACAATCGACACGACTTAATAATTTTATTCGAACTATTGATTGCATAAAAATATTAATTAGATATTAAATATCTTGTGGTTCTTGAGTGTGGGTCAATGAAATAAATAAAACTCTTTACATTACCGACGTTTTGGGACATTTATTTTACCTTCAACAGATTAAATTACTTAGAGAAAATACTTAGTAGAATTAATAGAATAAGAAATAAATTAGACACAAAGAATGATATTTTTGCAGCTTTGTATAAACCAAATTTGGCTGTAATATAAGCCTTTATGTACTATATTTAAAGGGAATTTCCCAGAAACAGCAGATTGGACACCGTAACTTTCACCCTAAACAATAACTTTTTACGTGTCTAATTAAGTTGCATTTTTTCGAGAATTCGAGACTTTCCGAGAGCAATGGGTGCATTTAAACCATTCTACATTAATTGTTTTATTCATCCGTTTCTCTTCTGTAAGCATCACAATGCATTATGAACGGTTATGGAAGGCTTTTTCGGACCTTATATTGGTTCATTTAGAAAATCCTGACAATCTGATAAACCGGAATGGATTGTTCGGAATCGATCGTTGACGATCGAGGTTATTTATGAAGTACTGTATACCTATTTTTTAATCATAAAAATTAATTTTCAATTAATTAATTAAATAATTTCATTCATTTTAATTTACATTTTTTTTTAATTTCCGGGTCCAAAGAACGACTTCTGGTGGCCTCCTCTTGATAATGACATTATTTAGGACTGTGTTGTCAAGGTCGATGCCACGATCGGGAGTTCGTGGCACGAGTGCCACGACGAAATCGCCCCTTCACGCAGTTCGTCACCCCGCCACCATAAACAACGCCATCCCTATTATAAAACGGTGGGGTTACTAATAGTTTCCTTTCCCGACGCAAGCCGCGCAGAGTAGCTCATGGCATGCTACGGTGCCACGACGCGTGCCACTGACACCAGTAGTAGACCTTGTCACCACTGATTTAGGAGATCATCTTCGGACAACGTTCGTTCCATTGAATGGCACTCGCCGGCGGTTCGACGTCCCCGTTCCGGCGGCGGCCCCTGCCGCGCGTCGCCGCGCGTCGCCTCTTCCGCGTCGCGTCGGCCCGCGCCTGTCGCGCGCGCGTCTCCGCTCCCACCGCGCCTCCTGGCCGCCAAACCACGGTCACGGCCGTCGCCGCTGCGCCCGCCGCTACTGTCACTTCCACGGTCCTGCCGTGACGTCACGCGCGGGCGAACGCCTCAACGCCCGCGCGCTTTCAATTTCCCGCTCTCCTTCCCTCTTAGCCGTTACCCGGATGCACGGAGTGAAATGTGCTGTATTATCAACACATTTATGGGTGTATATGCCGTACAGACTGCATTTCCCCTTCGTTTTTATAAAAGTAGGGAGCATCGATTAAATCAGGGCCGCTCAAGCAGAGCAAATCGGCAGCGCGGAGCCGTGTTGTCAGCCGAGAGCGGGACACCGGAGCCCGAGCGTTGCGCGCCTTGCGATAACCACTGTCACAGTGTCCCGGTAACTCCAGTCGCGGAAACATGGAAGTCGACGCGAGCACTTCACAGGCAAGAGCATCTACACCGACAATTTTCAATGCAGTATGGGAAGAAAAGTATCTTTTCGCCGACTACGGCAGCTATGCCAAATGTTTAGTTTATATAACGGTTCAATCACGTGAAGAAGTTTAATGTGCAAAGACATTATACATTTAATCATGCTGATGAAAATGACAAGTACGCTGAAGAAGAACAAAAGGAAGTTTTTCAGTGTTCTGAAAAACAATGCCTCACTAGAAGTAAGTTTTGGATGTTCTTATGTTGTTTGACAGTAAAATAACACAATACAAAAGAGTTTAATTTTATTGCATATCGATACTACAATGTGAGCGTTTAGGAAAAGAACTTCCCACAAAACCGTTTTCCAAAACTGCATCGTAATGCTGCTCGATTGTTAAGTACGTTTGGATCAACATACAACTGTGAGCAATTTTTTGCTGCTTTGAAAGTTTGTAAATCTCGAATGAGAAGTACAATTACAGATCACAGTCTGAAATGCATGTTACGGCCCAATAGCATCATGTCATCTCTTCCAAATATAGAAAGTATATTGCGAGAAAAAAACACTTAAAAGGAGTAAAAAGAGTATTTGATTTTGCAATCAACATAATTTTTTAAATTTTAATTTCCTTTACTTTTAGTATTTTCATTACTAGTTTATTTAATCGCTTTTTTTGTGCAACCTTTATAGACTTTTCATATTCAGCAGTAAGATAAACTGTGTAATGTCACTGCTATTAAATTTCTTTATGTTGTTGAGCACTTTTTTGCAACTAAACAATTGGCATTGCAATCTGCAAAAAGATACTTTTCTTTCCATGATGCATTGCAAATTGTCGTTTTTTTATTTCCAAATTACTACATTACAAATATCTAGCAACTGTTCCAATTATTGTTACAAAAGTATCTTACTGTTTTTTCTATCGTAATATCCTTTCCCAGAGCTGTGAGATTTTTTCATTCTGAACAACGGAAAATACCCCGTAGAAATACGACGTGACCCACTGTGCCACATGCCGCCGATCGATATTTGATGACGTCATTTGCTCTTTCCGCGGCGAAAGACAAAAGAGCAACCGGAGGCTCCTCCTCGGAGCAAATGTTTGAGCGGCCCTGGACTTAAATGAACAGATTTAATATAATTCAAAATGTTTAAAGACTGGTCGCCGAACTCGGGAGTATCCTTTGTATCATAGAGTTGCTCTAAAGGGATGAATCTAATTTCATACAGTCAAATGAATGAAAAGCTTGTTTGTAACTTGTACCTCAATATTCAACATCAACTCGTAAAACTGTTTATACCAATGTCATAGTAGTTTCTGGATATAGCAATTATTCTCCAATTAAATTTCTCCACACTTCGTGAGTTAGGACAGAGGACACTGTTATCCAATCGGAAGTAGCAATTTTTGAAATTGAAGGAAAACAGATTTTGGTAAACTGCGATGAAGGAAGTACATGTACATATTTTTATCATAAAAGATGAACTAGAATGAAACCTCAATTGATTTCCTGAATTAACTTTCTCTAAACGATATGAATATTGTTTAAGAATGATTTATTTAATGAGATGAAATCGTCTTGAGTTGAAATAAACGAGGCACGTGACGGTCTCGGGCTTGGCAACTAGTGTAGCGTCACAGCACTGGGCGCGACCGACCGCACAAGTCGTGCAAGGGGGAGGGGTTGGTCCTCTCGTGCCGCGCCCGACCGGACGGACCCCCGGGGTCTCTCGAGGGTCTCTCCGCTGGGGGCGTGTCTGAGAAGGCGGCTGTCCGTTCGCACTAGTGATGTGTGACGACAGAAATCGTTCGCAGGTGGACGCCAGGCTTCATCTGCAGCCGGCCCAAATCTTGAGCGGAAATGACGCTTTGTGCGTGGGAGGTCGGTCACGTGATGCCTCGCAAGGGAGGCGGGGGGAATAAGCTTCCTGGGCAGTCGAGTTTGACGGTAGCGATGTGCGGAGGTGATCGCGAGCAGCGTCTTGCGAAGCGTGGCTTTTCGCCACGGGACAAGAGACCAGGGGCGGCGCTAGTGTAGCGAGCTGGGGTTCTCTTGGTAAATACTGAGGCGGCTCGTCTCAGGGGTCGGAGTGTTGTGGAGAGCAGCGTTCCTTAGGAGTGTATATAGTGTAATAAACTTGTAAATAAATATGTACAGTCAACTCCGTGTCTGTGTTCTTCCTCTTCTCATGACGACGTCACACTAGTTTCTGGAGTTCGTGGGTATTGCGTCCAGAGCAACTAGAGGATGTTTTAAAAGTAAGGGTCGTACAAACTGCTCTGAGAGGGTCAGTCAAAGTCTTTTGGGAGAAGTCATCTCCTCATCTCCCAATCCATTAATTCCTATTTCCTCAACTAAAACAAAGAAATGATCCATTAAAATAAAATACATAACTAACGTTTAAAATTCTCAGCTGAGAGATTAATTAATAATTTTGAATCAAAAAGATTTTGGTTTCGTAATCGCGGTTACTTCAGGGTACAATAATTGAATTAACTTCCTACGTTCAGGACAGGAGGTTGAACAGTTTGCAAAAGAGACCTGTTTTCTTATAATTACAATATACAACAAATAAACGTAATGATTTAATAAAACATAACATCAAAGAAAAGCACGTAAAGAATTAGTTGTTCAACATATTGCAACCTCTTGGCAAAAATGTTTTTTGTAACGTGAAATTTAAAGAGAAAATAAAAATGAAATAAGTATAAACAAAACTCAAATCTTGGTTGTTTAGATAACATGAGGCAAACATATTTTCGTATGAAAAATATTTAATGCTGCACCATTCTTAGTAAAACTTCGAGCACGCTTTGCGCTTATATTTCTCGCTTCAGCTTGTGCGGGTACGCCCCTTTCTGGATATTGGAGGGAAATTGAGCGGAGTCAGAGAAAGCTGCCCATCGGTGCGGGAGCGCTGGGCTTCTCAGACGGTCAAGTAGCTTGGGCGGGCTTGGCATTAAAGGGTTTTCGTATTTAAGCGTTTGTTAATCTTTACTATTGAAATACAAAAAAAAAAAAAAACTACTAAGTAAGAAAGACATATTGACAGACATTACATTATTATTTAGAGGTGAACAATATCTTGGCCATAAGTATTTTTGCACGGTTTGAGGTATCGGTATATAATTTGTGCCAAGTTGTTGTAGATAATACAGAAATAAAATACAAATATTTCGTTTTCTTGTTAATACATTTTTTAATTTTTGAGATATTGACGAACTTCTATTTTAATAGTAGAAATGCATTTTTCTACCTGCATTCTTAAGATTTTGAAAAAACCTAAATGATTCAATCATTGGTAATATCAAAGAAGAAATTACAGAAGAAATGCGTTCTGTGTTACACCGGTGGGCATGTTTTTTCGTGCCTTTCCCCAACGGTTTCCCGGGAAGCGAAAATAATATGTCTCTTAGTCAAATCGAAACTGAATCTTCCAGTTTTGAATGTCAGTAACCAGATGCATTTCCACTGCTTCCTTGCATTATTCCCCTTGCTTCATTATATGTGTCTCTTCTGGCTTCAAGCATAACAAACTTTCTTTTCGTTAATAACTAGGTGTCAAGGTAATAAATGTGTGTTTCTATTTCATAACGAAATGTATTTATTCATCAAACAAAATAATCAGAAAGCGATTTAATTCACATTTTTCGTGGACTCACTCGTATATATTATAATGTACATTTGGACCTTCATTCATTTTAGGATTACTTTATTGCATTATTAGTTTTCTTCAACTGAAAAATTGAATTTCTACTGAAAATGATCTCATGAGACTACAAGAATTCACTGCCCATCCATTCCTCTCGTGCGCCACTGAAATTACAAAAGGTAAATTTGTAAATTAAATTTCCGTACCAAAATGTTCATTTACCATGATAAGAATACAACAAATTAAATTCATCTTAGGTTGTTAAAAATTATCTTAGTATTGTCACTCGCACGGCGTCGGCAGACTCTACATACGGATTACTTAACTTAACGATCAGCAATGTGTTGCCTCCGAGAACAAACATGCAGGCATGGTCAGACGCACTTTCCAATAAAAACAAACATTCCTAGCAAACTAAGAATGCGGCAAATAATAATATAATTGGAGACAAAATTTACAGTTTAGAACATAAACGTAGGTTCAAGTCAAGTGAGAATATGTTCGCTTTCTGGTTATCTTAATTTTTTACCAATACATGAATTCCACCGCGAAACAGAACATAAATTGTGTTCTCTTGCTACGAGAGTTATTAACAAAAAAATAATTTGTTACACCTCAAATCATTAGAGAGAGACTAACATACGTAAGTAAGGAAATCACTGCAAGGTAGCAAGTCAATAAGCATAGTTACATTGAAACGAAAGTTAAATTCCAATATTTATCAACAGAACAAAGCGCTTTCACAGTTAAGAACACACATTTACGCATTCCGGAAAACCGTTGCAAAAAGATGAAATGGTTTCTTATGAAACATAAATCGCATTTTTTCTATAGTTGCTTTCGAAATATTAACAATGCTTACATCCACTGTTAATATTCTCGATATCTCAAACTGTTTGACGATATTTGTTGTGACCAACTTAGGTGGTCCACCTTTTGATGGAAACACAAAACATTATTACGCATCAGGCAAAATGGAATGCTGTAGGAAGTGTGACTTTAGGAAATTCTTTGTATCGACTAGTTGTATTCTACATGGACACCACGTCGTAGAATATTACAACAAAGGACAATTTAAAATAAAGTTTTGCCAACTACAAAATTTAACGTTTCGCAGAATTTGTTTGCATAAAATATTGTTATTAACAGCATTTTATTTATTAAATGAGCATTTTTCGTCAGCTTAGCGGTCATCACATCTGCTGTCTAGATGCCAAAAAAATAACTATCTAAAATTCGACTAGTCGATTTTCTGGTTTGCAGTCAGTGAGTTAGCTGCTGATGGCTAATTATGATGGATAATTATCGAAGCTGTTCATATAAATGATTAGAATATTGGTAATGACACCTATTCAAATATTGGGAATGCCAGCAACACCTCACCAATTAAACATTATTGCAGAATTTACTTTTCACTACAATCTAATAGTGCACTGAAAATTTAATGTAAAATATCCAAACAATGATGTCATCGTTCAGAATTATGTGCTTGTCATTAAAGCTTAATAAATTGTAAGCACAAGAGGAAGTTACAAGCCTTATAACTTAAGCGTATTACACGATTAAAACTGGCATTGAAAATGAAACGTACGAGTACATCTATCCGGTTATTTCACTGATAAATGATTCAATTCAAATAAGACCTTTCTAACAGACTGCGTAACTTCAAGAAAGATCTGTGAATAGTCTTATTCGTTTGTGATTCATGTTTTCAGATGTCTCATGGAAGTGAATTTTGCTTTGTATTCTGATAGTAATGCGAATTATTAAAATGTAAAAAATATTAATTTTTAAAGTACTTACCAGTTATTGATAAGGAATCCAAGTTCGTCTTCGTTAAAATCTTGCACTGCTTCTTCATTGAACTGAAATATAAAAATATCACTTTAAACGAGCGCAGGTTTGTAGTACAGCTCACCATCACAAAATTCAAAAGTTACAGCAATCTGGGAAAAAGATTTCCCACTGCAATAATATAACTTTTTATCAATTTCATGTAATAAAAGGATCACAGCGCTAAATACCGTTACACTCTCTACATTGTAATGGCAACAACACTACACTAACATTAAATACCTTCCTTTTCCTAACAAAAGCCTCTCTTCTACATTGCAGTCAATGTGCGAATTAATGGAAGAAGAAGACGATGCGAGACACGAGATTTGAACCTTATAACAAATCGATTTTTGATTATGTCCACGTATTATTGAAATACTTGATTTATTCGACAATTTTGGAAGGAAGCGACATAAATTGACACATTTCTTGTTTTGCATTTATTAATTTATTTTTTTAATTTTGCTAAGAACTTATACAATAAGCGGGTCAGGACGGACCTTCAGTGCTTCGATGAACAGTGTAGGTTTTTGGCCTGACGTGGAATCCGGTATGAAACTATTTCTCCTTTGAAAGAATGATTTACAAAGTCCAAAATGTTCAGAAAATCCAGCTAGTTTGAATAATGAGAATATCATATTCAATTAATTACATCATACATCGGGAAAAACAAGCAATTCTCCATTAAGGATCTACAAATATTTTCCAAATGTGACGAAGGCCAGACCTGGCAGCATAATTGTGGCAGAGAGAAGTTCAGTATATTTCACCGAGGAACCCGCCAGCGCGAGAAAGAAAGAAACGTAACATTCTGGCGACATTCTAAAAGAATGTTACGCGGCCCGCTCTCCTTACGAACAATAGAAGTATAAATCTTACCCACTGAAGAAAAATAACTAAGGATATGTAAATGGAAACCACGAAAACGTGAAGATTCTAGAAAGCCGTTTTCCTTTTTTATGACCCTCGTGCATTTGGACGCAAGCAGACTAGAAACGGAGAATGAAACGAACAAAAAGTTACACGCTTCATGCAACGCGTATCTAGAAACCATCCTCAAACAGCGGAAGGAGCAGAAAACGAAGAGGGGTCCATCTAGTGTAACAGAAAAAAGGAGGATACTAGGACGGTTCATGCACTGATTATTCACACTAGAGGCAATAACGACGCGAAGTACTTGAGCGCTAATCCCGTTTCTCCTTGCGGAATACGTCGAAAGCTGTCCCACATCAAACGCCGCCGCACGAAGGATTACTTTCCCGTCGCGTCGGTGGCGATTCCCGCTGAGGGCGGCGGACGGGCGGGGACGTTGCAGGGGCGATCCACTTAGGCGACAGCGACGTCGTTAACGAGGGCGGCTAACGACTGATGCGATTACGTGGTCGCCATCGCGTTCTTCTCTAGGGTGCGGTAGGGCGGGGCCGCGCCATGCCTAGCGGCTTCCTTCTCGCGCTCTTTCCGCGAGGCTTTTGGAAGGCGTTCTCGCCATGTAAAAATGTAAGATCCCGCGAGGCTTTTGGAAGGCGTTCTCGTTGTCGTGATGACATGGATGGGAGGGAGTATGTGGCAGGAGAATGACGAACTCTTGGTTGGCTATTAACAGCGGTTTATTGTAAGCCCTGGTTTCAAGTACAATGTTACATCCTAACAGAGCCTACGCAGTCCAGCACTCAGTCGGTCGTTGCCATGAGGGTGGGGGAGAGGCGGTAGGCAGCGGAAGCGGCGGCGGCGGCGGCAATGGCGGTAACAAAGGCAGGTAGGCTGGCGGTGGGTCACTTGGCTCAGCCTTGCGTCGATTCCCGACTTGGTCAACCCGAAGGCAACCGTGGAGTCGGGACGCTGGCGATCAGTACCATGCTCAAGAAGAGCGGTAAACAAGCGACATCTCGGCGGCCGTACGCCGCCTTTATATACTGCCGGGTCAGTCCATCCCTGCGGCAGCGGGGGTGGCATTGCCCTCGTTCGGGTCACTCACAGGGAGGCGGGGGACGGGCGGTCAGCCCGCACATCTGGTAGCCATGCCGGCTCGACCCGGGCGAAGTGAAAGCGGAAGCGTCCACGGCAGCGTCGCTTCACCACATCGTCATGTAAAAATATAAGATCCCGTGAGGCTTTTGGAAGGCGTTCTCGCCATGTAAAAATGTAAGATCCCGTGAGGCTTTTGGAAGGCGTTCTCGCTATGTACAAATATAAGATCCCGTGAGGCTTTCGGAAGGCGTTCTCGTCATGTAAAAATATAAGATCCCGTGAGGCTTCTGGAAGGCGTTCTCGTCATGTAAAAATTTAAGATCCCGTGAGGCTTTTGGAAGGCGTTCTCGTCATGTAAAAATGTAAGATCCCGTGAGGCTTTTGGAAGGCGTTCTCGTCATGTAAAAATATAAGATCCCGTGAGGCTTTTGGAAGGCGTTCTCGCCATGTAAAAATGTAAGATCACGTGAGGCTTTTGGAAGACGTTCTCGTCATGTAAAAATGCAAGATCCCGTGAGGCGTTTGGAAGGCGTTGTCGTCTTGTAAAAATGTAAGATCCCGTGAGGCTTTTGGAAGGGGTTCTCGTCATGTAAAAATGTAAGATCCCGTGAGGCTTCTGGAAGGCGTTCTCGTCATGTAAAAATGTAAGATCCCGTGAAGCTTTTGGAAGGCGTTCTTGTTACATGAAAACAAAGGTAATGTAAGATTCTACGAGGTTGTTGGAAGGCGCTCTCGTCACATCAAAACGAAGGTAATGTACGATACTGCGACGTTGTTGGAAGGCGTTCTTGTTACATGGAAACGAAGGCTTCTGCGAGTTTACTTGAAGGAGTTTTTGATGCATCCAAACGAAGGCTTTCACGAGGCGGCTGAAAGGCGTTCTCGTCACATTCAAATGAAGGATTCCGCGAAACTATTGGAAGGTGATCTCGTCATGAAGGCTGTCGCGATGCTGCTAAAAAGGCGTTCTCTCCTCATGCATACGAAGACTACCGCAAGGATGCTAGAAGGCGTTCTTGTCATATGCAAACGAAGGTTACCGTGAGATTATTGGTTTCCGCAAAGCTGCTGGAAGGCGTTCTCGACACATGTAATCGAAGTCTTTCACGAAAGGCGTTTTCGTCACATCAACACATAAGATTCCGCAGCTGGAGTCAATAGATTCTTGGTGGTCCGTGAGACGCCGCGTTCTAGGCATAGTTGAGGTTTTTTGTCGTCATACCGCGTTCTTCAAGACAAAAAGCTTGATTTCTCCCAGAAAAGGTAAAAGTATGGGGAGACGTTTGCAATTGCCCTAGGACACCACATCGCATAGTAAGCAAAAAATCGAACGTTCTCGAAACTTTAGGCGATAATGTGTTGGGCTCTTTGAATTTTGCCTCTAAAATAGTTGTTCTGTATTTCTTAGGCACATCGACTATATACTTACCTTTCAGGAAGCTACATCGTCGGGAAGCGGCAGCACAATTACTTTGTGGAGAAAATGCTTCAAATCCTGAAGTCTAGATCCTCTCTGATTCAGTTGCGGACGCACAGTTCAAAAAAGACGAAACCACTCTTTTGCACTGTCTCCACGTGATGTGGCGCGACGGACCGCGACGGGGAGGATTAATAGGTTTCGGTAGGGTATTTTATCAATACTTTCGTTGTTCAACTGCTCTCATACATGTCATCCGAATTCTTATTCCAATGTTTAAGATGTGTGTTCAGTTCAACTCCCATTCTCACAGAGCGTTTGTTTGAACACTTCTTTGGCAGTGCTTATGAGTGTGATTGATATATAGTGATATAATCATATGTCTAAGTACTAGGTCATTGATTTTTCAGAATAAGAACATTCAGCATTTGTCAGTGAACAACGTGTCTAATAAATTCAATGATTTTCAAAAGGTTAGGTAATACAATCTTGGAGGTCTTGTTAGCTTCAGTGTTCACTTAACTAATAGTAAGTTTTGTTAGTCCCGCCGATAATATTTCAAGATCAGGGACCGAAAAGGTATTGAATACCGGTAAAAATACCGGCAAAATACCGGTATTTTTTCATACCGGTATAAAATACCTTTATTCTTTTATACCGGTAAAATACCTTTATAGGACGTCTATACCGGTATGGACGTCCATAAAGGTTATACCGGTATTATACCAGTATTTTCAATGGAAATAGTGCCGCGTGCCCCACACCCGCGCCACAAACGCGTGCCACACGCGCTCGCGGCAAACCCATGCGCGCGCTAACCACACGTGCGCGCCCACACACGCGCGCACCAAACACGCGCGCGCGTCAAACACGCGCGCGCGCCAAACACGCGCGCGCACCAAACACGCGCGCGCCCACACACGTGCACGCCAACGAACGCGCGCGCCGAACAAACACGCGCGCCGAACAAACGCGCGCGCCGAGCAAACGCGCGCGCCGAACAAACGCGCGCGCCGAACAAACGCGCGCGCCGAACAAACGCGCGCGCCGAGCAAACGCGCGCGCCGAAAAAACGCGCGCGCCGAAAAAACGCGCGACTCTCACCTCTCACACATGCACCTCTCACACGCGCGCTACACACTTATGCGCTATACACTCACGCTCTTTCTTTCTCTTTCTCTCTTTCTCTTTCGTTCTCTTTCGATTTCTCTCTCTCTCACACACACACACACACACACACACACACACACACACACACACACACACTACACATTCGGCAAAGCGTTTGTTGGGGCCTACGGTCAAACATCCTTCTCTCATATTTCAATTCTACTCACTTGCGAAAAGAAATTAATAGCGTGGAGTATATAGGTCGAGTGCGTTATCCTCTGCCGAACCGGAGACGCCCGTGGGTCGAAACGCTGACCTCCGGAAACTGCCTACGCAACGGCGCAGCCCTCGCAGTTGTTACAAAGGGAAACTGATTCCGAGAATCGGAATGCGCCAAGGAACGTTGCGTGAAGTCTTATCAACTGATGTCAGATTTCTATCGCCTTCGTTCCTTCACAACTGATGTCGAAGGTCATATCCTGGCAGAGGCCGCAGGCCCGACCACGCGCGGCGATGTCTGCACTTCGAGAGGCGGCACGTTGCAATTGTTTTAAAAACTACTTGCCATAATTCACAGCACTTAAATTTCATATTTATGAGTTTTGAGGATGAGGATAGGACAAGGAAGAGGAAGGAAAGATCGCGCGCGGTCCGAGGAGAATTCTAGCGGACGGCTTCTCTGATCGGTAGTTTTCCGTGGTTTCTCCGATCAATATCAGAGGAATGCCGGAGCAGTACCCTAATAGACGGGCCACAGACCGCGCGCGATCTTTCCTTCCTCTTGTCCTATCCTCACCCCTTCACTTAAACTTACACTAACATGCATTACACTACCATACATGCCGGAAGACCGCGCGGGAGCTTTTGCCGGCTGGGGAGGGGAGCGATGGTGGGAGATACCTGGTTGAGGGAAATCCCGCTAATCGACGGTACGTCGGCGCCTGATCTTGCCATGCAATAACTGCCGCCTCTCGTAGAAAACGCATGCACTGCACTTACGGGGTTAGCAATTGCCGCGCCCGGAATCACTTATAATCATTCAATCGTTAATAGGAACACACTCTGACTAGTCTCCTGAGGTCTAATAGTGTAGAGCGTGAAAGTGTGTATTTAAGGCGAAAGGATTAGGAACAAAAGATAATGTCCGATCAGTGGCCCGTTCGGGCTCCCACGCGCGCGCGTTCACGCCCAACCCTCGCGCGTTTGTGCCCCCACACGCGCGTTCGCGCTCCCACACGCACGTTCGCGCTCCCCACACGCACGTTCGCACTCTCACACGCGCGTTTGCACCCCCACACGCGCGTACACGCCCTAACGCGCGCGTTCGCGCCCAACACACGCGCGTTCCCGCCCCCACACGCGCGTTCGCGTTCCCGCCCCCACACGCGCGTTCGCGATCCCGCACCCGCGTTCGCGCTCCCACACGCGCGTTCGCTCCCCCCACACGCGCGTTCGTTCCCTTTCACGCTCGCACGACCCCACAAGCGCGTTCGCGCTCCCACACGCGCGCTCGCGCGCCCACACGCGCGCGCGACCCCACGCGCGCGCGACCCCACGCGAGCGCGACCCCACGCGAGCGCGACCCCACGCGCGTTTGCGCTCCGACACGCGCGTTTGCGCCCCGACACGCGCGTTCGTTCCCTTACACGCGCGCGAGAGCCCAAAAGCGCGTTCGCGCCCCCTCGCGCACGTTCGCGCTCCCACGCGCACGTTCGCGCTCCCACGCGCGCATTCGCGCCCCCACACGCGCGTTTGCGCCCCCACGACGAAAATATGCCACCGTTGAGACTCGAACCCTAGGACCCTCGGTCAGAAACTCTGCGCAGTCTATAATTGTTCCTCTGAGCCATCTCAGCGTAAAAAGTCAGATTGTTTCCCTTCGAAACCTGTATGATTCTACTGAAATACCGGTATTTTGTCATGAAAATACCGGTATTTTCATGAGAAAATACCGCTAAAATACCTCTATTTAGAGGTATTTTACCGGTATAGACGTCGAATAAAGGTAAAATACCTCTAAAAATACCGGTATTTGACGTCTTATACCGGTATTTTTTAAGGTATTTTGAATAAAGGTAGAATAGAGATAAAGGTATTTCTAGGTATAAATACCTTTACCGCTATTATTTCGGTATTCGGTCCCTGTTCAAGATACCTAGTGTCGGGGAAGAAAACGTCGAAAATTGGAAGATAAGCTGTTAAGAAAACGGTAAGAATATTTAGTCTAATAAACTATTTGGATATTCCGAATGGCTGAGCCACAATAAACACTGAAACTTTGGTTTCAAAATATGATTTCTAGGCAAAAATGTGCATTGCAGAAGCGTAGAAACATGTAAATTGTTTATTATTTATAAAAAATAAATGTATTTATTCTAAAAGAAAAATTAACCCAGAAATAAAAAGATCCCAATTTACACAATTCGATTGCTTTTTTTTATTTCGCGGTTAATTTTTCTTTCCGAACAAATATATTCATTTCTTTTGTAAATAACAAACAATTTACATGTTTCTGGAGTTTTTTCTACGTTTTCTATGCTTCGTACCTACGTGGAGCTTGTTTTCGAATTTTAGACGTTTCTTGCCCGGACACCCAGTATGCTTACAAAAGATAAAGGTCGCTGAGAGAGATTTGTAATTTTTTATGTTTTTTATAATGCTAGTGATAAGAAAATTATGTAAATATTTGTGCCATAGGAACAATTCAGAGACTATGAATTATGTCAACATCGGTAAAAGAATTAATGAAATAAATGTATTGAAATAACAGAAACCTCCTCTCTATCGAGAAAGAGGATTTGCTTTATCACAAAAAAGTATATTTTCCCCATTGTTTATATAAATATTTTTTTGCCTAAATTTTAGTTCCTTTCTTCGTTGCAATATTAAATATAATTCTTTATGTACGGATGTAGTAAAAACATTCTATTGTCCAACAGGAATTTTCGACGAATTGCAATTTTATTCTCCGGCCAATAAAACAAAATGTCTGTGGAATAGTGAACTCAACCACCCACAATTAACGTTTCGAAATAGAATCTATAAAACGACAAATTAGCGAAATCGTCAAACACTAAACTTGTTTCGAGAAAACTAATTCGTACGTCCAACTCAACGGCAGGTATCTCGTGACACATCGGCCCGCTGAACACAGTCCGAGGTGTGTCATCAACAAAGGAGCGAGCCGTGTCGGTGAACCGCCAGGACGATCCCGTTGACGTTATCTGCTGAACCAGCGCCATTATTTACGACCGCGGTGGGCGCGGCGAGAAGTGGGTGGGGGAGGAAGGAGGGGAGGGGGAAAGAGGGGAGGTAGAAACGAGCGACCGCGAAGGAAGAAGAACGCGGTAGAGGGCGACCGGAAATGGCTAATAGCTCTGCGGCGCGGGGGCGGTCTCGCGTCCCGTTGCTCGCCTCGCCAACTACGAGCGAACAGCGATCCGGAAGAGGGAGGGGGGCGGGGAAGAAAAAGATGGCGGCGGTGGTGCTGAAAACGAGAATTAGGAATAATTATCTGTCGGACGCGGTGGTCACGTTTTAATTTGAGATTTGTCTTCATGTACGTTTTTCTTGGTCGTTGACCTGTTTCGGTCAGGGTTCTTACCTCTTATTTTGTTCGTTTCCTTTGGATGGCGTTTTTCTGAATCTTTGAACGTGAGTTGATGGTAGTTGTAAGTAGCGTGGGGAATTATTGATCGTTGAAAATTTCGTCTTTATTTGTAGAAGAATGCGAACGCCGAAAGTATTTCAAGGGAGAGAAGACAAGTTACTGTATGGACCCCAACAAAAAATATTTAACATTTTTATAGTGTAAGTTGTGCATTTGAAATTAATTGCTTGAAATGTAAAGCATTCATTATGTACTAATTGTTTTGAATAAATTGGGCACCCAGATAAATACATACGCTACAAATAGAGAAGCCATGACATCCCCGATTATCTTTTTGAAATAATCACTAGCTTTCTCAAAAACAGAGCTTCTCAGTTAGAAGATATTCATCTCCTTCCGTTCCTACGACAATCCAGGCCGAGGTACATTAAATTCTCCGGGCATCAGTTAATTTTCCACGGTATATCCCCAATAAACAGCTTCACAGAGAACTGAACATCGAGATTATCACTCGGTTCATTTATTCACTAACAAAATATTCTACGCCAACTAAATCCTGACCTAGGGTCTACAATCCGGTCTACAACAAAATCCGGTAGTAATCTCACTAGAATCAAAGCATGCCTACGCAACGATCAATTCACACCGCCTAACTATCATAAAATCTTAACCGTAGGCTGACACCCCCCCCCCCCCCTTCAGCCCTCCACCCATCTCACCCTTCCCATCTCTCCATTACGCTGAACGTAAAAAACATATAAATAAGGTTCCCAGTGGGGATTACCTCTGACGTACGAGGTAATGGGTTATGTTGAGTTCGTTTATTTGCAAGTATCTCGGTACTATTTGAGCTACGAATTGTCAAAAATGTGTGAATGTGTGAACATAATGTTCAATTGTAAAATGTTTCGTAGCTGGCATTTTATTGTACTGATTGTAATTCTCTCTATTTCAAACCTGTAAAGTGGTTCGTCAACGGTTCGGGTTCAATATTTTTAAAAGAAATTAATTAATTTCTCGTGTATGTTGTTGTTGCTTGCAAACATTTCCTGTCCAGATTTTCGTTGACACGAAAAAAGGTTTTTCCTCACATTTCACCTTTTCGGTGACAGTATTTATGGAAAATTAATTTTCCTGAAAACATTCAGAGAAATGTAAATACCAGTAGGGCGTGTCATTTGCGTGCTCTTCGGTTATTAACATGCTCTGGTTGTGCTCCAGGAAAGGAAATTCATTTCTCTTTACATTTACCGTTGCTCTCTTCCACGAATCAGAAAGATCGTCGTTAATTTCCATTTCAATGAAGATTCAAAGTTTTCAGAAATATCACTCTTCTAGTTTTACACAGTAACTTCAGAATTCTAACCATTTATGTTTGTTTTCGTACAGATGTGAAAAGAATAATCGCTTGGGACGTTTTATTAAAATAGAATTATGTTCTATTCAGAAAAGCCTTCAGTTCCCTGAATGTTTTGATTGGCACGTGATAGTGATTGAATATTGAAGTATATTGAAGTTTGTTCTTTCTTAATGAGGGAAAAGAGAGGACATAGAAAAATCTAAATTACTAATCGCCGGATTGGGTTCCTGCAATAGCAGGTATCAGAAAGTCAAGGGAATAAAACATATGTTGAATGTTCGAATATCGAATTACATTAATATTGCGTTGAGTTTTTTTTTGTACATTTTCATTTTCTTTAAGTTTGGATCAATGGTATCTTGTAGAGCTCCGTAATGTTTTAAGAAAATTTCGAAATAATCTAATCACAAATCACTTTATTACAAAACTCTAAATTAAGGAAAACCCTTGAAACATGACGCATGTCTGTAACATGGCGTACATATTCGAATACACATATTTGTGTACATAATAATAATAAATAATAAAATTGCCTTTATTAGTGGCGAGGCTCAGGCCATTTGGCCTGCTCTTCCGCCTAACCACATTAAATAAATACATTATTTCCTAAACTAGGAAGAAGATCTAGGGGGGCAAGATACTTTTACTTCTGGGAGAGAAAACTAGGGACCATCCCGGCATACGCCTTAAGCGATTGAGTAAACCCAGAAAACCTCAATCAGGATGGCGGCTGAAGGCCGAGGACATTGACAAAAATAGTAAATCTAAATTTACTTAATACATTAATTAGAAAAATAATAAATTACAATATAAATTAATTAGAAGAAAAATAATCAATGGTAATACAAAAAAGGCAAAAATAAGAAACAAAACTTATACAATAAGAATAAATATTGTGAAATGTTAAGTAGTGATACAATATCTGCAACAATATGGTAACATAATATTGATACATACAACTGATAATTATAAGAATAAAGATTAGAATATTTTCAATTTCTATATTAGTTACAATCAAATAAAATTTATTTTATAAGATGTCCAGCGAAAAGAAAATTTAAAGTTTACAGATATCACAGACAAAAGAAATTTAATTTTAAGATAAATAGATAGTAGCAGATAAACATTCTACACTTTATGATGATTTATAATAAAAATAACCGTCGATTTCTTGGGAATGAGAGTTCAGTTAAGTTTAAAAACCGTTTGAGTACAAATTAAATTATAAATCTTGTTTTTGAAGGAGGTCTTTAAAGGCTTAATGATTTCCCGGAAATCAATATAAATTTTAGTTTAGATGCTAAACAATTACTTAACTTGTGTGTACGTATTCAATATGGTTAATTATTAATATTATTCTGATTCTTTGTCATTTACTTTATCATGTTTTCCAAGAAAAGCGGACTTGAGCACTCTTTAGCAAGAAATCGACAAAAATATAAAAGAGACAGTAAAAATGAAATTAATTACTAATACAACTAGGTAAAAATATTTTCATCAATTATTGAAATAATATTACACTACCATAAGTACGTAGTAAGTTTGAGTTTTGTAAATTGTATGGCAAAAATATTAGAGGCTAAGCTTACATGCCTTGGAAAATAATAGAGCTTTTAATAGCTTCTTAAAAGAATTGACAGAAGGACTGTGTTTAATGTTCTTTGGGAGACAGTTCCAAGCTCTCGTTACGCCTACGGTAAATGACTTGTTATAATAATTAGAATTATGTTTTGGTATTTGAAATAATAATGATTTATCGAGTCTAGCGGATATAAGAGGTCTGAACCGACTTGTTATATGCGGTAGATGTTTTGTTTTTAGTAATTTGAATAGAAGAGATAGACAATGAAGCATCCGCCTGTCGCTTAGCCGCAATATTTGATTACATTCAAACATGTTCGATATGTGATCGTATTTTTTTAGATTGTAAATAAAACGAATACACGCATTTTGAGCTCTTTGTAACCGTGTGGCATGTGCTAAGTTTAAATCGTTATACACAACGTCGCAATAGTCGAAGTGCGGAAAGACGAGGGATTCTATTGCAATTTTTTTAATATTGACCGGTAAAAACTTTCCAACAATCCTAAGAGAGCCAATTCGTGAATAGACTAACTTTGTAACTTTATTTACATGAGAATCCCAGTTGAGGTTATTGTTAAGAATTACTCCTAAGTTTTTGACTTCGGAACAATATGGTACAATGATTTTATCTAGAATAACATTTTCTATACGAAGATTTTCAACTCGTGATTGAACTTTTTTTGAACAGATTAACATGGTCTGTGATTTAGCATTACATACACGAATTTGTGGATAGATTCTTTCCTAATGTTATCTCAGAATTTTAACTATCTTAAGACAGAGCGGATAGACGGGAGAGGGGAATGGGGCTGATATGCTCCTCTGCCCCCACGGCGCTTAAACGCTTTTAGTTTACTTTCATGAATCTTATTATTGATTTCATGTGAATAAACATAATATTAATAACCTTACTGAAATGAAAAACCTGATAACGCTTACAAATATTGTTGAAACCCTCTGTAATACTCTGGCAGAACTTTATTGGCAAGTTGATATTGGCTGACGCACAATTTACGACACAAACTTATGCGCCGAGCAGTTTAGCTCAAGAAACTACGGACAAAAGCGGGGGGAGGGGAGAGAGGACGCCTGACAGAAGAGGTCGCTGCGCTTTCTCCATTGTAAGTGTAGAGGACGTGGCGAACAAGCGTCACCGATCGTGGATTTTTACGGATGCAAACAAACATTATTTCCATTCGCTGAAATTTCAGGAAAATGTTTGATTTGTTCGACAGACATTATCAGATTTCTAAGAAAATGTAAAATATTTTCTTAAGTTTGTCAGTTTTGCTTCCATAAGAAGAAGTTTTTCGGTTTTGTGAGTTTTAAAGAAGTGGATATAAAATCGTATAAGAAACGTCTCGTAGGACTTGCTCTTATGCATCACTGTATGGCATCAAAAGTTGCAAAAATATTAATTCGATTTGTTATTTAGGAAAATCATTTAGTTAGATAAGAGTTTTAGTCAACAACTCTACTGTTTATAGTGAGAATTGTATTATACTGAATAATAACTAATGAATTTGTGAATATAATAATTAGTACTGTAATAAATTGATAATTTTATAATTATGCATACATTGTTTTCTACATATTTATGGACAGTCAAATTTTGTGAAATAAATTGAGAAACTTTTGTAAAACATTTAAGTTGCTTAATGTTATTATAAATTGATAATTTATTAATTCTTTACAATTTTTCAATCGAAAAAATGTTATGTCCTTTAAAACTTTCTGGTCCCGCCCTTGATCTCAAAATTTCTAAGAAACATTCAGAAATCTATTTGAAACTATTATTTTACTGTACGTAGTCGAAAGCTGATCTCAACCCACATGCAATGTCTTCTAAACCTACTTCTACTCTGTAAACTGTAGGCCCACACAACAGCCACGTCACATGCAACCAGAAGTAAACGACTGACTAGGCAAACTAGGCATCTACGGACAAAGTTGAAGATAACTTCAGAATAAAGTTCTGCCCATGACACTAAAAAAGTACATAAGGTTCACATATTACAATGTAAATTGTTGAAATGAATAGAGCAAAAGAATTGGTCAAGTGAGTTCAGTTTCATTTATTTAATGATAACCGGGAGTGAAGTTTTGTTTCCCACAGTTGCGAAAATCTAATTGGTCGTACTGTAAAATGATGTCAAACAAACCGGTATATCTCAAAAATAAAGCTACAACTCCAAAGCAGTTCCTCTGAGATATGTGGGACTCGGCATACAAATTGCTTCAAAATCTAAGATGGAATCGCAGGGCACTTTTTTTAAAATTTGCTTCAAATGACCATTTTTATACCTCCAGAGCAACTTTTTACTTCACTTATTCAAACAATGCACCCTAATCAAGAAACGGTACGAGATATGAAAAAGTGAGTAAGGAAATGTATATTTCAAAATTATGACATTTTTCCGCCATCTTTAATGGAGTCTCAAACGAAGCCCGAACAGATTTGGTGTCACCTTGCATTTATACTGTCATAATTGAGAATCAAAAGTGAAAACACGTCCGAAAGTTATTGCGTACTCGTGGGCCACTACGACTGCCACTACCCTATAAGCAGTGAAAACATGACTTCGGTAAAACTAATGGTTATAAAACAGTTTATTTTTTCTCGCAATTTTCGAACATCAGCAATTGCAGGCGTCGCTATCCGAATTCCTTAACTATGGTCTGTGAAGTCTGGGAGATAAGTGAATTCGAGACTTCGCGGGTTTCTGGTTTGATGACCTCTATGAACCCCGGGATCTAAAAGCTCCTAGTGGGGCGTCATACGGATGTATTAAAACACAGACGAGGGTGGGTAGAATAAACAGTTGGTTTATTAAAAAAAAACACTGACCGAAGTCGTAAAACACCATAACACTGCCTTCTACTAACTAAATAAATAGAGCCCACCACAAGAAGTGATATTACAGTGCGGCTACCACACCGCCAAACAACAAACGTTTCCCCTCGGTGTGATGCACCGCTCTGCCGAGACAAACCTACATGTCTCACGACTGACGACAAACTAATGCCGGCTTCCCCTCCGCGTGCTAGTCGCACAGCCTCCTGCTCACACAGCTCGAACAACAGAAAAGAAGAAGTGGGGCGTTCGTCACCCGGCTTTTAAAGGCGCCCTGGCGTCTTCCCCCGCCACCGTTGCCGTCCCAGCACCTGAGAACGACGCTACGCGCTCGGAAAAACCGATGCGTCATTGCGCGTCACCACGCCAGATGTCCAGCCCTTTGTTCAGCTTCCGGTGAAATTCTACCGTCTGCGCGTTTGAGCGTGCATGACGCTACACTAGTCCCTGGTCGAAGGGATAAAAGGCGCTGTCTGCGACGTTTCGAGTCTTGACAAAAACATTGCAGGATTACTCTCTGCCAAGCACTCAGCGCCCAAGAAGGGTTCAGAGACGCGTTGCGTCGATTAGACGCAACAAATTGAAAAAAATATCGAAATTCAACGAAAAGGAGACTTGAATAATTTTTAAGCGTTCTTTACTCTTTCTTAGAAAAATAAAGAAAATAATTTGGGAAGTTTTTGAGAATTGGTTTTTGCAAATTGCAGTTACTTCAATCAGAAATTATATACAAAATATTCATTAAAAAATGTATATCACCTTACATAAAGATCTAGTTTCTAGAACTGGTTTAATTTAAAACAAAAATCTTCACAATCAACATTGTACTTTTTCAGTCTTAATTGTTTGCAATTTTGGAAAAACAGTTCGATTTTGTAATGTGCACCGGTTGCGAAAATGGGACCAGCACAATTTTTACCTGCATTTGTGCGAGTAAAAACTTGTACGAGTGAAAAACGGAGTTTCTTTTGAGAAAGTAATTGTTTGGAAATTGCTTACACTTCATGCAAAATAACGTGAAAGTTACTCACATTTTCTGAAAACTGCCCTTGACCATATTTTCAACATCTGTCTTTCAACGAGATTTTATTAAGAAAAATCTCTATCTTCAATACTGTAGTTGTAGAAAGTCTTTCAATATTGCAGTCATAGAAAACGTTGAGCTTTGGCAATTCCCGAAAAATCAGAACATCAACGAAAATAAGAACCGCGCCGTTCCTTTAAGAATTCGCTATTCAAGGACAATGATAAAAAATTGAAACTATTTTTGGGAAAATTTCGAAATGTTTTTTTATTGTTACTTAAGGTCGCATCAAATTCTAGATCATTAGTGATCACTATTGGATTTTAACATTATGCTATCTATGAGGATATGATATGGTAATGTTAGGGGGTGAAAGGACGAACACATACAACCACGCCAGGTACTCGAATCCGCGACCCTTCGGTCCGAGATCGCTACGGCACTACTACTTTAGCCATCTCGGCCACCGGGCCGGCTCGAAAAGTTTGTGGAATCTTCACGTAAAATACTGCAAGAAATCGACATATTCGTTTCAAGTTCGCAGGGCTTCGAGCCCCTCGAGATCGATGAGGAATGCCAATTTTCAGGAAAACCGTCTGAACAGTTTTGGCGCTAGCGTTGACCACAGACAGAAGGGCGGACAGAACAATGCCGCCCTATCAACTGTTTTATTTATTTCATGTGACCGGTGAAACATGAAAGTTCTTATATCTAAGGTTGTTCTACGTAGTTTACTAACTCGCAGAGCTAAAAGTGTATTGCTGTTTGACATACTTAAAACTTCGAATGAAACGAATAAAAATTTATAAGTATTCTAATTTTCTGCCGCCCTGATTCACTGCACCTCTCGACTCAGGGTCACAACGGCGCTGTTCGTTTATTTGACACATATTTTCGTATATTTGTCCACACAATATCAAGGATTGCTTCTGTGTTTTCTAGAGTTGAAGTTTCTTAAACGAAATAAAGAAAAAAAAACGTTTTTGCAACTTACAACTAAGGGAGGTAATCAGATAACTGGCTAGACCCTTGTTCGCAATTGAAACTCATAGGATCACTACTGATTTGATTTAATTTTATTTAATTTATTTGGTGAAAAAACATTAAATTGTGTATGTGCCCTATGGGGGAGAAGTACTGGGATTGTGGCTTACTTTAATCACAAGACGTACGTTACACCGCTTGCCTGCCCGGTGGGGGTGGGGGTGGGGGTGGGAACCCATCTCACTTCACTAAGAACCACATCCGGGTCCCCGTAAAAGGCCGGCGGCGGCACGGAGGCGCCAGCACGAAACGCAGCGGTGGCGGGGGCGGCGGAGCCCGTCTAGCCGAGGCGGCCGTTGTCCGTCCCGGTGCGGGACGCGTCTCGTAAATCTGCCGGAGGCGTTCGCGGGGGCGCCGGCGGCGGGGAGGAACGGCGGCAGCGGGGGGCGGTGGGGGCGGAAGCGGCGGGTGGCAACAGGGGCGGCGCGGGGGTTGCGGGGGCGACGGGGACGGCGGAGGTGGCGGCGGCGGATGCGGTCGCGGCAAGGTGGTGGTGAGGGCGAGGGCGAGGCGGGACCGGCGTCGGGGGCAGCGGCGCAGGGGCGGTGGGGGCGGTGGGGGCTGGGAGACAGCAGCGCGGGGTGGGGGCGAGGAGGGTGCAGCGTCCGGTGCGACGGCGCGGGGGCGGCGGCGCGGGAGCGGCGGTGGCGGCAGCGGTGGAGGAGCGGCGGGGGCGGAGCGGCGGGGGCGGAGCGGCGGGGGCGGCGGCGGTGGGGGATGGCGCGGGGGCGGCGGCAGCGGCGGGGCTGAGGCGGCGGCAGCGGCGCGGGGGCGGCGGCCGAGGATGTGCGCAGGCGCGGCGGGTCACCCCCGCGGCGGAAGCGCGAACCGCGGGCTGTTTCCGGGGCGCCGCCACTTGTTGCTGGGGCTCCAGCCGCTCCGCTCCGGGCCGGCCGGCAGCGCCCCCGCAGCGGAGCCCGCTCGCCCCCACGTGTGCAGCACGTGGCGGTCCGATGTCAACGAAGCGGCCAACGACGGCCAGCAGGTTTTTGTGCAGTGAAACCGATATGGAGCCCCGCGCACCAGCTGTGGATGAGCCGATGCGACGGTGGGTTGCTCGGGAAGGACACAAATGCGTTCGTAAATGCGGATGTGCTCCGTACAAGGAAGGAAGGGAGGAGGGTGACTGGAAGGCAGGTAGCAAGCAGGGCTTGACGTTTTCCTCTTTCCTATTTGTTGTTTGATTTTCTACCCTTCCTTTAGCTCTTCACATAACTCTCTATAGTACTATTTTCATTTTTCTGTAACTTTTGCAAGCTGTAACAAATATGTTTAGCCTGCCTCTTTCTCCATATATTTTTCCTTTCACATATTCTTCGTTTTAACAATAAACTCCAGCATTAGTATATTTCTTATTAATGTATCTCTTCTTTCTGCTTAAGTACCATATGATTTCCTGACTTCTGCTGTTCTTACTAAAGCTTCATTACTCACAATATTGCAGCATTTATCTTAAACTAATACTGCATATGTTTAGAATGCATATTGACATGTACCGTCCTTGTTTTATTGAGTTTAATTAAACTATCCTGGAAATAGTAATATTTTGTGTTTTTAAGCATGGTACATCTAGCTCGCAAATCTTAATGCTCCGAAAATGACTGTCAAATGCATATGCAAGATTGAAAAATGTTATTGTGAGTGAAAGGGCAATTTTTATGAAAATATAATATTGGTAGTACTAATTTCTGATATTTTTATTGAAGATTGAAAAAAACTAATTGATTTTATCAAATGATTACTAAATGATCTTGGCTGAAACAGCTAAGATGTTTAATTTAAGTTATTATGTGTATTGTCAAGCCTACGTATATCTACGTTGTATTAAAGTTTAATCTTATACCAGGCGAAAGTACGAGCATTACACTTACAAATGGATCTCGAACCCCACACAATCTTTCCTTTCTTGTCATTGTCATCTCCTCTCCCCTTACACAAACATACACACCCACACTCTTTACATGCACTATATTGCCGCATGTTGGGAGACCAGTCGGTAGCTTAGACTTTGCCTGACTGGGGCGGTACATCGTTGGGGAGATTTCTAAAGAAAGAAGACTGTGCAAATTGACCTGTGACCTGACGCCGGATCTCATGTTCCAGCGGTGAAAGAACATCGCCACCTCCTGGCTATAACATGCACTACATTCATAAGAATAATGACCGAAATAGTCATACACTCAGCATCTTAAATCAATAACTTAAAACTGCTCAACAATTAACACATTTAGTATTACACATACAATTACAATTACATTTAAGTAATATAGCATGCAATGAATTGGACACAGAATAATCTTTCAAATTGAATGAATATTTTATTTCTTTCTTTTTTCTTATTCCTCGTTGCACTTTGATTCACTACCACAAAATTAGTAATCGTCACAACCTCGGATTGATACTAATTCCCCTTGCTGACAAAGGTGTAAAACACTAAAACACCGCTGATCACTGAAGCTGGAGTGTAAGCAATTTTTTCTGAAGACAAATCCTTATCAATAGAATGCCGTACTCGGAATACGGGAGCGTTTGACAGGCCCATCAATTCTATATCTGTGCATTGTTTTTGCTTTATACATTAAATATAAAACACATTCTCATTCCAAGGTGTAAAAATGTATCAACTTGTACGAATGTACAACTATACAATTAACAGAAATAAGACAATGAATGTGTATTCCAACAAATTAAGTTAAAGTGCTGTTGTGTATCTGAAGGAAAATGCGTCCTAAACAGGCAACAACAGTTTATTACACACTTGAACATACAGTTTGGTAACCCCGACGGCTCGTGGCCGTTTACATAAGTCGGAACCTTCGGTTCGGTGCGGTGCCGCCGCCGGCAGCTTCCACGAGGCGTCGGTGCGCTCCCGTGAGGCGCGGTAAGGCTACCAACGCGCCCGAAAACCAGGGGCGCCAGCGTTATCGGCGCAGCGGGGGACACGGTTGCGTGGCCTCCACGAGTGGTGCCGATATGACGAGCGACCAGAAACGCGGCCGCTATCGAACGCGTGCCCTTAAGACACGCTGCTATAGGCTGTGGGGCCCAGGGGCGAGCCGACCAAGTATTCGCTGGAATCCTAGCGGAGCCCAACCACAATTCCAAAAGACGTCCGGGGCAAAGCCGGTCCTAAGGCAAAGAACAAAATACAACGTTAAACACTGTCGGACAATGCTGCGTTAGCTCGGGCTCTCCGCTGTCTCACTGACGCAGCGGTCTCCGCGTTCCCCCTGCCCCAGGTCGCTGCGGTATCCTTCCGCCGGCCAGCGACCCGGAACTATTTCTCGGGGTGGCAAGCTATGGTGCGCGCTACATAGCGCGCCCCGTTCAAACTCTCGCCCCTGGATATACAGCATCCCTCCCCTCTTAAGAAGAAACATATGGCGCTGCGCGTTTATGTTTCTTTTTCATTTTTCCCAGACGCCGCGACTCCCAGACGGGTGGCGACGGCTCCTTTTTGTCTTCTGGCGGGGGCAACATTTCGGCCTCTTCTAGCTCGGCCTCGGCGGGCAACATTTCGATGTCCGGCAGATTGCTGTCCAGGTTTCCGTTCGTGGTGTTTTCCGCCATTGGAATATCGTCCTCATGGAGACGTGGCGATATCAACTGGTCTAAGATTGACATCGGTCGCCCTTCTGATGTGATATCGTCCACCTCTGGTAGCGGCGGCAGCTCCAAGTCAATGGGGGCAGGCTGCTCCCTGGTGACTGGTGCTGGCGTGCTTTCCACACTTCGCCCGTCTTGTGGACCTGTAACATAAGTTCCGTGGTTCATTTCACTACCTGTTGCGTTCCATCTCCTTGTTATTTGGTTCTGGTGTCTGGTGCATCGCCCACGCTCCGTTTCCACTATATACATTCTCGCGCCTTTCTGTTTAACAATGACTGCCGGAACCCATGTCTTCTTTTGACCAAAAACCCTTACATAGACTTTTTCCTTCACCTCGAACTTAGTTTGGTGTTTGTAAGAGGCTCTATACTGTTCCGGTTTGAATAGTTGTAACAGCGTTCTAGGCTGCCTACCGTGCAACCTCTCCGCAGGACTTTTCCCATTAATTGGAGTTGTTCTATATGTACTAAGAAACAACTCTAATGCGCAGTCTTTACTGGACTCGGCCAGTAAAATCTTTCTTAACTTTTCTTTAAAAGTTCTAACCAGCCTCTCTGCTTCCCCATTACTTTGTGGATGGAATGGAGCCGACGTCAGGTGGATGATGCCATTTCTCTCACAAAATGTCTTAAACACAGTAGACGTGAACTGCGTTCCATTATCCGTCACAATCGTTCGCGGAAGGCCTTCTATTCCGAAAATCTCTATTAATTTCCGCACCGTTACTTCGGCCGTGGTTGAACTTACTCTCGCGATGTAAGGATAATGGGAGAACGCGTCTGTGACTATCATCCACATGCTTCCCTGAAAAGGGCCCGCGAAATCCGCATGGATTCTGTCCCAAGGCTCCGTTACTTTCGGCCATGGAGAAAACTCTTTAGGGGGAGCGGCCTGGTACTGCGCGCACAACTGACAATTGTGGACCATATCCGCAATGTCCTTGTCTATATTCAGCCAATAGCAATAACGGCGCGCCAATTGCTTCATGCGCACTATGCCCCAGTGCCCTCTATGCAATAGTTTCAATACTTGTGCCTTCAACTTTTGCGGAATTACCACTCTACAGTCCTCGTTTTCTGTTGCCAGCAAAATCACGCCCTGATTAATTGATAGGGACTGTATGCGCACCGCGTGTCCGTGCCCTGTGAGCGCGTGCCGATGCGGTACTCACCTGGTACCCACCTCTCACACGGCGCCACGCACGATGATGAGCCGACAGCAGGACTAGACTGCTGGCTATGTCGACACACAGCACACACACATATCGGCCTCCGGTAGCTCAGGTGATGTAGCCAGAGGGCTACTAAAAGAGAAGGGGAACGGAGGACCACCTCGAAAGAGGAAATGAAGGGTCGGCCGAGAGATAGACAAAACGCGAACTATATAATTGAATATGAATTTAATAAACTAAATTGAAATTAGAGTTTGATGCCTCTTGGAATTTATAACAACTTATAATCTAAGAAAACCAAAAAGAACAAAATAAAACTGAGTATACTATTTACATAATCAATGGCCGGGCCCGAGCTGTAAATTACTCATAAAAAATCTAATTATAAATCTTAAAGCTAACAATGTACATGGATTAAATTTAACGATTAACGATTAACACTGCTGAAGCGTAGAGATGAATGTCTTTAACAGCTTGGCACATGTACAAGGCACCTGATATGTACAGTTTGAGACAAGGACAGGTACCTGGTATACTGAAGCTGCTGCTCCCATACGGCTGTCCCGGGCCGTCACTGCTGGCGCTGGAGACTGCGGCGATGCGCGTGAGATGCCGGACAATGCGTCATCAGCTCATGCCATGATCGGAGTCCCCGGACACGATGATGCAGCATGTATACCCCCGTTCACTAACGCGCCACAATGTGCGAGTGATGTTAGGTCAAAGTGTGGCGCACTTTGATGGGCAGCCTGTAGCCCTAATTGAGTTGGGCAGCCTGTAGCCCTAAATCCAGCCTGCAGCCGTTGTGGCGTTACGATACTTCACTGCAAGGCATGGCGCGTGTGTCGACTCGACAGCGTAAGGCATGACTGCCGCGGAAAGCTCTTTACTCATGGCAGCGGCCCTGAGTGCACCATGACGCTCTGACCTCTGAGCGATGTCTGGCCAGAAAAATCTCTCTGCGCGCGATGGCTCCCGAAAAATAAAGGACAACCGCCCCCGAAGGCGTGGCGGAGGGGGAATGGTGTGAGTTGGGTGGGTGCAGGACTTGGGCCCCGAGACAAGAGGCTGGGCGCTGAGGTGCGGCAGCTTAGAAGGGCAGCAACGGGCCGCGCATGCCGAAGGGGCTCTGAAACGCCCACCCCCGCCGCAGGGGGGGGGGGTCCGGCGGCACTGGGCACAGAGGCGAAGTACCCCTGGCGGCCGAAGCTTAACTGCCCCGCTGAGTGGAGGCGCATCCGGGCGGCCGCGGTGGCGCGGCGTGCGTCAAAATGCGGCCGTTGGCGACCGCCGGCGGCGGCGGCGCCCGTTTGAAGACAATGGGCGCCTTTGCCGTCTACCGCAAAGAGTGAACCTGTGCCTTCGCTAGGGGGCGGCAGCCCGACAGAGGCGCGGGCGGTCTCCTGCCGCTAGCGTGCGTAAACAGGGACTCCTTTTTATCAAAATAAGGGAGCAACCACTTATCTTTGATGCTTTTTCTGCTCGTTGGCCATCCTACCTGAATGAACTCTTTCACCTTCCTCAGGATGTTGTCCCTCCTTGTTTCCTTGGCAATCTTCCAGGCATCCAAGGGAAACTGCTGAACAGCCGTACCTGCCACCTGGTCGAACTGGAACACCATCTCTTGCTGGTTGTCGAAGTCCTCATCCGGACCGATCGGCAGCCTCGACAGCGCATCCGCGTTTGCGTGCAGATTTGTCCTTCTGAAATGAATAGCATAATTGTAATTTGACAACAGTAATGCCCAACGCTGCAACCTCTGCGCTGTACGCTGTGGAATTGAACTGTCGGGGTTGAAAATGGCTAGTAATGGCTTATGGTCCGTTATGAGATGGAACTTCCTTCCATACAGGTACTGATGAAATTTGTTTACAGCGTACACCAAGGACAAGGCTTCTTTTTCAACTTGCGGGTAAACTTTCTGCGCCTTGGTCAAGGTCTTAGAAGCGTATGCGATCGGTGTCTCCGTGCCATCCTCTTTCTTGTGTGACAGCACTGCCCCGATGCCATATTCTGAGGCGTCTGCTGCAACAATCAATTGTTTGTCTGGCTGGAAGTGGGCTAAGCAGGGTTTCTTCAATAACTGCTCTTTCAACTTCCTGTATGCTTCACTACATTTGTCTGTCCAGATAAACTTCTGACCTTTTTTTCGGAGTTCATTCAGTGGTGCCGAGATATGAGCCGCATTCTTGATAAATTTCACATAGTAATTTATCTTGCCCATGAAAGATTGCAATTGTTTCAAGTCTTTCGGTTCCGGTAACGACTTTATTGCTTCCAGATGTGTATCCGTAGGTGTAATTCCCTTCCAATTCATTACATGTCCTAAATATGTAATTTCTGACTTGAAAAACTCGCACTTGTTTAACTTGCACTTTAACCCATTTTGTTGCAGAGTGCAAAAAAAGCGTTTGCAAGTTTTGCAAATGCTCCTCATTAGTCTTACCCGAAACTATTATGTCATCCAGGTAATTCACACACATGGGGATCTTGGTCGTCAACTGTTCCAGATATCTTTGAAAAATTGCTGGGGCCGACGCTACGCCAAATGGTAGCCGCAGATATTGGTATAATCCAAACGGTGTATTAATCACCATCATTTGCCTCGTTACTTCATCTAACGGGAGCTGTAAATATGCTTCTGACAAATCAATTTTTGAGAAAAATTTTCCCCCAGCTAGCTTCGAAAAAAGTTCCTCCGGCTTCGGGATTGGATACGTATCAATAATTGATTGTGCGTTGATGGTATTCTTAAAATCACCGCACAGCCTCAGTTTACCGTCCGGTTTTTTAATTATTACTACTGGCGTCGCCCAACTACTATTGTTAATTGGTTGGATCACTTTTTGTTTCTGCAGCCTATCTAGTTCCTCTTTCACCTTACTTTTTATAGCGAATGGGACTGGTCTCGCCTTCAAAAACCTTGGCCTTGCATCTTGTTTCAAAGTCACATGAGCTTCCATGTCCCGCGCGCACCCTAATTTTCCTTCAAATAGATCTTTAAACTTGTTGCACACCTGCTCTAAATCTTGAAAGGGGATGGTATCCGAGATAATGTTTACTTGATCCTGTAGTGTGAACCCATAACTACTAAACGAGTCCATTCCGAAAATGTTCGTTGCATCTTGACTCGACACTACTAAGAATGTTAGCGATCTCCTTACCCCCTTATAACTTGTTTGCAGAACTGTTTTCCCTAACACGGGAATTTCCTGATTGCCATATCCTACGAGCGTTGTGGTGCAATTTTCCAACCTCGGGCTCCCTAGCAAGGCATAAGTTTTCGCATTAATTAATGTTGACGTTGCTCCCGTGTCGACTAGGAAATCTACCATTACATCTTGAATTGCTAAATTTATTATGATACGTTTCTTAAGGACTTCCAAATTGTTTACTTTTTCCCCAATCCACTTTACCGTATTATCGTCCTTCATTCTCTTTCTATCTTTCACTTTACTATCACTGTTCCCACAAACTGCTTTTACATGCCCGGTTTTCCCACAGTTGTAACAAACTGCCTTCTTAAACCTGCATTCAGTTCTTGAATGTGAGACGTAACATCCCCTGCATGATTTCAGTCTGCTTTCTGGGTTGATATTATTGTTCGATTTTTCTTCCTCAGGAGGTGACCTCGTCTTTTCAGATCTAATCTCCGCCAGTTCCGCGTACCTACCAAACTCTACGTCCGTGAAATGCGTCATTTCATGGCTTTGCGCGATGGCGATAACTTCGTCCAATTTTGGATTCTGTAATTTTAACGTTTCCCTCCTCACTTGCCTCTCCGGCGCGTGCTGGATGATCATGTCTCTAATCATCGAATCCGCGTACGAATGCCCGCAACCTTCCTTCTTGCAAACAAATTTGCAATTCTTCGTAAGACCCCTCAACTCCGTAATCCATTGCATGTACGATTGCTCGGGCTTTTTATTCGTTCTGAAAAATTTGAACCTTGCTGCCGTGATATTTACTTTACTCTCAAAGAACTCAGCAACCTTTTTTTTCAGATCAATAAACGTCAGGTCAGCGGGGTTCGCGTCAGGGACTAATTTCTTGATTAGATTATATATTTCGGGGCCTACCCAGGACAAAAACAAAGCACGTCGCTGTCCGTCGGCTGTTACCTTGTGAGACTCGAAGTGTTGTTCTAACCTTTCCATATAACTCTCCCAATCTTCTTTCGCTGGGTCGAATTGTTGAAAAGCTGGTGGTGGTGTCTGTCTAAACTCCATCAGCTGCTGGATTATTCCGTTTTGCTGCCGGATTTGTTCCTGTAATTGTTTCTGCTGCTCCAGGAACTGTTGCTGTAACAATTGCACAACACTTTCAAACGATCCGGTAGCCATTACGTCTGCAATTACTACTCTGCACACGGAGTTCTAAAGTACCTCGTCGCCAATTTTCTGTTGTGTATCTGAAGGAAAATGCGTCCTAAACAGGCAACAACAGTTTATTACACACTTGAACATACAGTTTGGTAACCCCGACGGCTCGTGGCCGTTTACATAAGTCGGAACCTTCGGTTCGGTGCGGTGCCGTCGCCGGCAGCTTCCACGAGGCGTCGGTGCGCTCCCGTGAGGCGCGGTAAGGCTACCAACGCGCCCGAAAACCAGGGGCGCCAGCGTTATCGGCGCAGCGGGGGACACGGTTGCGTGGCCTCCACGAGTGGTGCCGATATGACGAGCGACCAGAAACGCGGCCGCTATCGAACGCGTGCCCTTAAGACACGCTGCTATAGGCTGTGGGGCCCAGGGGCGAGCCGACCAAGTATTCGCTGGAATCCTAGCGGAGCCCAACCACAATTCCAAAAGACGTCCGGGGCAAAGCCGGTCCTAAGGCAAAGAACAAAATACAACGTTAAACACTGTCGGACAATGCTGCGTTAGCTCGGGCTCTCCGCTGTCTCACTGACGCAGCGGTCTCCGCGTTCCCCCTGCCCCAGGTCGCTGCGGTATCCTTCCGCCGGCCAGCGACCCGGAACTATTTCTCGGGGTGGCAAGCTATGGTGCGCGCTACATAGCGCGCCCCGTTCAAACTCTCGCCCCTGGATATACAGCAAGTGCCTTGAAATTAAAGAAAATATTTTTAAAATATTAAAAGAAAGAAAGGTTTCCGAGCTTCATTTCTATTTTAACAAATAGAATGTTTTTGCCTTTCTGTCTTCAAGATTCTAAGCAAATAATAAAATTAAAATCTTTAGATACACTGAATCACCTTTATTTTTGCACATTATTATTATTATTATTATTATTATTATTATTATTAAATCTATCTAAACGTAATTGCACTTCCTCAGAACTCTACCTCAAAATATTTTAAACTTTTGACCCCTTTCTTTCTCTGTCTACTTACCCGATTAAACGAAGAGGCATTATTTTTATTCAAATGAAGTCTTAACTACGAATATTACGTAACTAGTGGTACTATAAGAGAATCCTCGGATTATTTCTAATTTTGCAATTTTCCAAGATTCAGAGATTAAGGAAAATAAGCCATCGCCAAGGCACTGACACAGAAGATTCAGACATCAAGAAAAATATGCCAGTGTTTTTGGCGACCCTTGTTCATCTGTAGAAAAAAATACAGAATTTTAGCGGTTTTTGAAAAAATGTTTTTTTAATTGCATTAACTTCCAGCAAAAACTGCGCGAAAACCACTCGTTTCTTCAAAAATTGAGCATGACCTTTTTTAAAGATCTAATTTTTTAGAACATATTTTATTGATAATGAAAATATCTATCTTCAAATTTGTAGTTTTGCAATATTAACTTTACGCAATTTTCGGAAATAGTTTTCGCCGGAAAAGAGACAGGCGCCATTTTTTTCTGCCGTCCTTTGAAACATACAAGAGGAAAATTTAAGGAAAAAAGTTTGAGCCTTTGTTTTATAAAATAAAAGTTTAAAAATTGCCAACATTTCAGGCTATTTTTGAAACTTATACATAACTTTATTTCAAAATCTTTCATAAGCAGATTTTATTAAGAAAAAGCTCTATCTTTAATTATGTAGTTATAGTATGTTAATACACGATAAGCAGGGATAGTGATGGAATAGACTAAAGAGGTACTCTTTACTCTATGGTGAGTGAACAGTAGCTAACCCACGAAAGGTTTTATTTGTAAATGGAATCGTCAAAGAGGCCCCGAGCGAATGTTTCTATCATTTAGCTTCAATAAAAACCTATGTGTCATCAATACACTATTGCAACTTTTTCTTCTCTTTTTTCTCCTTTAGTCGATTTGTTGTGTGGTAAATTTTCCGAACCTCACCGATTTATTTGCCTTTAGTTGTTCGAGGGTTTGTTTTCGAGTAAATCTGTAATTTTTTTGCCAAGGGTTCGGCACGAAATATCTAATTGCTAGCAGTCTTTGAGGCAATTGAATCTTGAGCTTTAGAAAAGGAATTCTCATAAAAGAGATTGCTCTTTAAGGAAATGAAATTTGTTGGTAGAATGATGGTCTACAAAGGGAGGCATGGTTGTGAAGTTCACAAAGATGGTTTGAATTACATAAAAGTATTCAAAATTGCATTCGAGGTATTTTAGTGCAACTTCTTCATGAATGTTTTCTACGAAACGTACAGTTCCCTTCCTAATTAAAGTATTAAATTAACAGGATAGAATTTTGAAGAGATGTTGACCCATGTTTAAAGGAACGTGTTTTACAGCTTCGACTGTGCACTGCAGCAATTCAAACTTTAGAAAATACCTTTCCCGTGGGAGATAATTGCTATAGGATATCGTTTTGTACAGCTATAGGATATCGTTTTGTACAATAAAGTGAAATATACAAATTTACAATAAAATGAAGTGTTTAGTTGAAATTCTCAAAAAAAGAAAATGTTCGTCATTAAATCACAATCGTAAGGTACTGAGAAAACACGGTCTTAAGAATATAGGTGGCATCAACATGTGACTTACTTCATTTCTATGAAAAGTTAAAAATGCATAAAGGGAAATTTTAAACCTTAAAATGATTCTTACAGCGTGCATCCCCGCAACACCGGTGTAAATATAATGCAAATAAACAAACAAACATCATTTTCTGCATGATTTAAAAATACACTAAGCAGCGTGTGTGGTAAGCCATGTCTACCGGGCTACAATTTTAAATAGCACGTCTTCAATGCTAATATAATCCTTTTATTTATTAACGTAACTATAATTACTCTTGTTCTATTATTTCTATTTTGTTTGATTATCCGCCGTCTGTTTGCTTACTATTACGTGCAAATTACACGCTGACGCGCCACAAAGCCATTCATACATCGCCATACCTAACACAGTAGAATGACAGGATTACAAGGACACAGCAGTGAACGTTGTAATTAGAGGCGACGCGAACGCTGTTCTGAGAAAGCAGGCAATAAATTCGGCTCTCGCCCAGTGATCGATAAGCCACGCACGGAACGCACTGCGCGCACCGGGAATCGACTGCTAGCGCCGCCCGAGCCGCCGCCGGTTCGGCGAGGAACTAACGGAGACAGCAAACGCGAGGGGAAAAAAACTGAGGGACGTTGTTGTGATGATGCACCACACAAAGCTGCATATTCACAGTCAAGGCACCGGCTGATCGGGCGCATTATCAGCATTGCCCCTGACACTGTAGCGATTGTGACCGGGAGGTCCTAGTGATCGAGTTCCAACAACAGAATTTTCGATTGATTGATTGTTCGTTATTCCGGGCGCATCAACTACAGAGGTCATTAGTCCCGTAAATGTAGTGCGTGTTTTTCATCGGGAGATCCAGCGGTGATCTTTCCCCGCTGGATGGTGAGATCCGGCGCCGACCTACCGTCGACTAGCGGGGTTTCCCTCAATCAAATATCTGCCACCAGCGGGGCACCACCCCAGCCGGGACAAGCCCTATTGTTCCCAACCGGCCTCTCGGCATGCATGGTAGTGTAGTACATGTCAGTGTATTGTGCGTAAGGGGTGAAGATAGGACGAGGAAGAGAAAAGAAAGATCGCGCGCGGTCTGTAGCTCGTTTTTTAGGGTACTGCTCCGGCACTCGCCTGGTGTTGATTGTAGAAACCACGGAAAACTACCGATCAGAGCAGCCGGCCGCTAGAATTCTCCTCCAGATATTGAAGCTAGTGTCGAAAATCCTGCCGCCGTCGGGCATCGAACCTAGTACCTCCGGATCAGAGGGATTGCAGTGAGATCCGTTGATGCACTGCGCCATCTCGGTAAAATTTTCGACACTTCATCCAGATCATCCGCTGTTTGGAGAAGAATTCTAGTGGACAGCTGCTCTGAACGATAGTATTTCTCCAATAAACTTAACCGAATTATAGAGCAGTATCTTATTAAAAGCACCCCGGGCTTTGTGCGACCTTTCCTTTGTCATCCTCGCCCTCTTCCCTGACACACTTACACTTTCTCATACTATACGAAGACCAGTTGGAGGCTTAGAACTCTTCCTGGCTGGGGTGGTGCACTACTTGTTCAATAGGGCACTACTAGTTCAATAGTGCAGTACTAGTTCGATACTAGGTGAATGCCAAAGCATTACCCTAATAGAACGGCAACGGACCGCGCGGAATCTTTCCTTTCTCTTCCTTGTTCTATCATTACCCTTTACGTACGTAGTCACACTTACATGCACTACGCTACCGCACTAGCCGGGTGATTTGTCGGGAGCATACGGCTTGGGAGTCCCGATTCGGGATTACTGATACCGCCAGCAAAACATGTACTATACTTACGGAATTAGTGCCCGGATAATTAATGCCCCAGGAAATACGAAACAATCAATTATTTAACCTTCTATTACAATCTTGCTGGATTGCTTCTTCTAGGTAACCCCCCAGTCTAGAACTAGCGAGAGTGAGTAGCAACCAGAAGATTCTAGAAGTGAAGTACGCTCATTTAAATGATCTATTTGATACGCTACGCCACTTAATCTCATGGAATTAAGTCTTTCTATTTGATAGTATTCACACTTTCACATTGCAACATTAAAATTTTTACCTGCACGCTATTCAAGGGATGAAAGTTTGAAATTTGGTTCAAGTGTGACGTTGCGTTCACTTTTAAAACAAATACATATATACTAGCGTACCCATGCGAGAACTCTCGCATGATAAAACCCACCCTTTCCCTATAAATTTGTCTATCCTTTCAATTAAGAAGGAAAGTTGTTAATGAAACATGTTTATTTTTTTAATGTATAAATATAACTTCTAATGTACTTGCAGAATATCAAACAAAAATAGTAATACAATTCCTGTTGGAAACAAATTTTCAATAAACGTTTATTCAGCATTATAGAGAGATGTTCTCGGAACAATTCATACTTCTTTAAAAACAACTTTGAACAATTATTCACTCCTCCTTGAGAGTTAACGTTTTGCTTTCCTTGATAGTCACAAACATAATGGAAAAGGTTTTTACTCTTCAGAAATCAAAGCAAAGTAAAGTAGTGCGTAAATACCGATGGAGCAAAGTACAACCCTACTCTTTGCAATATTACTTGAATTTCCTTGATTTGTTATGAGGAATAGAGGGATTTTGGAGAGTTCAGGGTGCCAGCTTGCTGGGGTGCGAAAATTGAAAAAATATTTGTGCATTAAAAAGTATTGGATTACTTTCAGCGTTTTTACGTACTTCAAGAAAAGCAATTCCGAGCCAAAAATAAATTAGTATTTTCACCTTTGAGTACTAAATACAATTTGTTACCATTGGAAACAATTTAGTAGGCTTAGACTTCATTTCGGTACATTGGAATGATACTCAAACTATGTTTTGCATATTGAATATCTTAACGAACCGACGTCTGAGTTTAATACCAAACGGTGTATCATTTACAATATGAGTTTGCAGTTGGGCGTTGATGTACATACTTCCAGACACCACCAACATTTAAATTGTGTGCCTTTGGACAAATACTATAAAGACAATACAGGACACTTCGCGATATATCGAGAAACATCCATCTGGTGGCAGAACCTAGTAATAACATCATACACCCTAGCCTCAGTGCTCTGTTGGTGTTTGTTGTCTGCTTGATTTTTTCCATTTGATTGTCTTTCTGGTCGATTTTCTGGAAACATATTTTACAATACTGTTCTTTACATCATTCTACGTATGGCAGGAAACCAATTTTGTAGTTTTTGGCTTTATTATAAAATACAGCAGAACTCGCGTTCGTTTTTCACATTTCCTATGATATAACAAACAGGTAAAATTGAAACAATCTTGAACATGAATGAAGCTAGTTTAATACAATTTGACTTCTCTTTGTAATAAAATGCATTAAAACTATAACATTACTTAATTGGGAAACTACTTGCACATTGCCATTCCCAATGCCATGTGTAACGAACATCGCAGAAATGGATAACACTGAAGATATTCCTACACGTTTCGTACAGGAAAATGCTTAGTCCTACGTATGTGGTTGGTTGTGTAGTACCGGTGCCATATGATGTTTGTAGAAATGCTTAACAGAATTTGGATGAAAAGTATAAATTAAGAAACTCGCATATTCTGATTAAACAGTATGTGAATGCCACGCTTTTCTACCCAAATGAATTCGCTATTAATTTTTCTAAGACTGAATATGTTTTCAATAAACACTTTTTAATTGTTTACGTCAAAGTAATCTTGACGTAAAAAAAACAATTAATGCAAATCATTAATATTCACTTGCAGAATATTTTATGTAAGGGGTGTAATATTCTGTATGAAAGCAGAGGTATCAATGTATTGATACAGTGTTTTTTAAAGGAAGCAAATGAAAAAAAAGCCAAATGTATCAGTGGAAGTGTTTAGGCAGAAAAATCTTGCATTTGTAACAACTTATTCGTGAAATAATTTTCATTATATGTTCATTAAATGTTCAATGTTCTCATGTCCATTGTAACACATTGTACAAAGTATATTAAATTTTTCCGTAATTTGAGCCCTTCAATATAATTAAATCACAGCGAGAGTAGGTAAGTCTTATTTCGTTAGGTAGATTACAAAATATTTGTTTTCTCCCGTAAGAACCACATTGACATTTCTATTTGGCTTTTTTTTCTACTGGTACAGGTAAAACACAGTCTTCACTCTTCTCTGTGAACCCACATCCCTCCTCAATTAGGTACACAGCACTTTACAGACAAAAATTACGGTAAAACGTTAATTGATTGGTTTCACTACACGCAAAGAAACAATCTTCATAGATGTCAAGCAACTATAATAGTACTTCCAGTTGTTGCTGGAGAGCAAATCTTGAATTAATGATTATGCAAATAAACTTCGTCAGACTGCACAAACTACAGTAGGGGTGATGTCATCAAATTCTACCAAAAAATCGATTTTTCGTTTACATCAGTTTTCGTTAGTACGGTACATGATATACCTTTCTGGAAAATTTGAAATCGATATGAACGTCGCTAAGTCATTTGAAATTTAAAGAACCTTTCACGAGGTGCAGCTCAGCCATGGGAGTGTCACGCCCTCTTCTGTATTGCATTTACTTCTCTCGTTATTTGTAATGAAATACGGCAAGTAATGTTCCTGCTGAATTTCTCATACTCACAAGTTTTGAACGACTACATTCTCATACTCTCATAATTCCATAGAGGACAGCACTTCCACGCATTCTAAAAACCCAAAATCCAATGAGAGTTTCAATAGTTTGGTATGGCATTGTTGCAGAAAAATTCAATTTGCAGGCTCTACTATAATTAAAATAGCCACATATGATGCTGTTTTATGTTTTAATTCAGGGAACTCTACAAGAAATTCTGTGGTAGAAAAATGAACATTGTGCCAGGATTCTATATGAAGACCATACTAAATGACATTAACAGAAAAAGAATTTCAAAAAGCAGAAAATGCCATTGATTAACTAATCAAAGAAAAAAGAACAAAGAAGAGGGCCTTAAACAGAAAATAAGAAGATAAAATGAACAATTTTATGGATATGGCGCACATTAATTATGTATTTCATGCAAAAAACAGTAATAAAACTTTGTTGTCTATTTCCCGAAAACTACATTTTTGACCAAATAGTGACATTATCCTTAGAAAGTACGTATCCTATTACAACAAAATTTGCTAGGTATGTACAAATATATGTAATGTAATTACTGAACCAGAAGTTTCCCTCTAACTTAAAAAAAAAATTTTTTTGAGCAAATATAGAGCTTTCTTTTTACTCCATATTTTGAGTATTTATTTATTTATTTACGTCAAAAACAGTTAAAAACTGCGTATGACGAGCTATGGGGAGAAGTGAATTTTGTGCACGTTTTCATAATTCTGTGGTCTCTATCCTAAACCATATTCTAGTCGAATTTTTGAATACAGAAAAGAGAGTTTTTTTCGAGTTTTGTTGACAAAATATTCGCTCCTATATAATAAAAATATATTTTCAAAGGTAAATTAGCTATAAATTTCTGCCCTGAACCCTCATGTTCTTCATGAAAGAATAAAACTTTTTGCCGCGATAATATGAAAACGATAATTTGAATAACTATATTTCCCACTGAAATTCAGAAGACGTGCACAAATAATGAAGTTACATTTATGTCCAGAAGCAAAACAAGGGACCATCTCAGCATTTGCTCAAGGATCAGGGAAACTGGACGAAAAACCTGATCGAGATGGGGGCCATCAACCCAGAAACTGTGGTACAATACTTGTTACAGGTTCTTTAGAATTATACAGTCCAAATGATAAATAATTACATTAACTATCATTGTTAAAATTAATTCTACTTTCCTTTTTGATGCTCGGTATAGTCTCGAATTGTATAGAAACAGTTATGCAGCAGAAAAGATTTTACTTGGGACTTAAACTTTTCTATGGAATTTAATCGTTTAATGTCTTCTGGCAAAGTGTTGTAGAGTAATGTACATGAATTGTATGTGAATTTTTTGTAGTGAGCTGTTGATACTGCCACCTGGTGAATATGATTACTACGTCGTGTGTTATACTTATAGACATCGGCGTTTTGCTGAAAATATATTCCCGTCCTTAAGTAAGTCATTTTTGACAAAAACTACTGATTCGTAATCAGGAGACAAGGTAATGGTAAAATTCCTAGATTAATAAAGAGTGACTTACAAGAATCACGTGGGTTGGATTTGCTTATTATTCGTACAATTCTTTTTTTGTAATCTGAAAGTCTGTGAAACTATAAGATGTGTTTCCCCAAAATATTATGCCATATCTCAGGCGGGAGTGAACATTGGCAAAATATACACAACGAGCTGTATGAAGGCTGACGGAATTTGAAAGAATTCTGAACGCGTAGCATAATGAGCTTAATTTTGTGTTCAATTCATTTAAGTGGGCATTCCATTTGAGGTTTGACTGAATTGATAGACCTAAAAATTTTGTTACATTAACATCAGTCAATGGCACACCGTTCATTTTCAATGGAGTACAGAATTTTTATTTGATATGGAAAACTGCATTGAAACTGTTTTATTTTCATTTACTTTTAATTTGTTATTACGGAACCAATTTGAAACGTCTGATATTGTACTATTTACGGTTTCTTTGTTGCAAAGAATATTTGTATCATCCGCAAAGAGAAACTGTTCTTCCGTTTCGAATCGCTAAGGGCTAAAAAATTCAAATATTAATAAAATATCAACAAAGTTGTAAAAATTATTAATTCTGCTTCAGTGAATAGTTTATAGTGTTGCTATATAACTGTCCCAATTTCAAAATGGTAGAATAAAAAAATATGAAATAATTGCACTTTCAACAATCGAATACATTGATAAATATGTTTGTTAATACTTTTCTAAATAATCATTTAGAAGCTTTGAATTTTTTTAAAATACACTTTTACTTGTGCAACAACAATATGCAAAATTTCAAAATTTTAGTGCAAATAGTTAATGAGAAAAAATATTTTTAATTAGTAATGCAAAATCGTTGACATTCCCTCTTAACAGAAAGCGTAAATAAAGATTGTCAAAACTAAGCCTTCTAAGCGTGTCGCCACAAAAATTGCTACCAGCAGGAAGGGCTGAAATATTGAGGTGACCTTGATGGTATTGAAGCGTGGAACCGAAAAGTTAATTGAATGGATCAGGGAATACCTCATCTTATAGATTATGGTGTGAAAAACGTTTCTTTGAGGCCTTTGGCCTCAAAATTTTACTTTTTAAGGCACTAAAACGCTTTGATTATGAGTTATTTGCCGATATAGATTGACATGTGCTGCGGGCTGCATTTTACATGAATATTTCGATGCGTTTCTTTAAAGAAATCATCCATATTTTTAATGTCAAAGTGGAATTCGTCAAGTCTCCGTGAAATTCTCTTTCTTTGGGGCCCTTATTTATAAAGATTGGTTGCGTTGTGAGAGCCGGAACGCAAAGGTATACTACTGAAATAACACAGGAGACGATATATTATGATAACAAAAATTATATATATATATATATATATATATATATATATATATATATATATATATTTCCCATAGGTTCAATAAGGCATAACAAAAAAGATCCTATTTGTCGACAACTGCCATAACGCGGCCGACTGGTAGCACATAACTGATACTTTCAGTATGTTATCAAGACTCCATTATTAGTCTTTCTTCAGCTGGAAACTGTCTCGCGTAATGAACAAGCAGGCCATTTTCACCATCCTTGCGGTGCACCGCCTCGCTTCACGCCAGTGCGCTGTCGCGTGTCGCTTTAACGTTCCTCGACACGCCATCGTAAACTCCGTGACCTTTCACTGATAATGTTTTCTCTCCATTGTCGTTTACTTACGAGATTTTTTGTAATGTTTAATTGTCCAGTTGCCTTTCACTTAAATATGCAATGATTATAAAAAACGTATTGTGCGTCTTGTTTGAGGATTTAATCTTTGTAATACTGAAGAAAGTGTTGTACAGTTTTTCCTCTTGCTTCAAGTGAAATTTCTTATTTTTCGTTCAAGGAATCACGACGACTGTGAAGAGTTATCAAACTTGTTGCGTATTGTCAATTGTTTCTTTCTTTAAGACTTCCGTTTTTGTACTCAGTTCAAATAAGAGTTGATTCATGAGAATACACAATTCTAAGTTTTTTTGGTTACTTTTACATTCGGAAAATGAAATGAAAGGTAGTGTTTGAAGTTTAATTACATGATAGGAAAAAATAAGGCATGTATAAAGTAAGAATATCAGGAATGTTAAAATAATTTTATACAAACACTCTTTTCAATATTATAAATTATAGTTACAGAGTTTCTTACAACCTGACTAGAAGAGTTGTGTAACAAATATTAATACTTTTTTGTTTTTTTAATTAACTAAAGTAAATAAATGACCCAACACGGGCGAAGGTGATTGAGATTATTATTGATCAAATGAGATCAATATAAGCAGTAAAGTTAGGAAATTATTGTAATGAACAGGACGTAAGTAATAATATAAAAATAAATTCGTCAGTTGCATCTCTTCTTTACTTGATAATCTAGATGATAGTACGAATAATTGCATACCATTTGAAATATTAAATGCCAATTCCCTGATGTCCAAGAATAAAAAAGATACTTCCAAAACAAAATTCTCTGATACTTCATATTTTCGCTTGATGAAAAAAACGTAGAAACCATTTCAAACTGTGAACAGAGATTGACATTACAAACCGATTACCAGTTTTTCTTCACGAGCGTTCAGCTTCAAAAAAGAATCCCCAGAATACCCATGAATCGAAAGTAAAGCGTCTAGCTATATAGCTCATATGGGGATCGCCTGTCGCTTGCTCTCAACATGCACGTCGCTCTATCTCGACTCCGCCCTGAATCACCCCTCTGCGTCCCGCTTGCTGCAGCGTGGCTGGGCGGTGGGCGGCGGGCGGCGGTGGTGGCGGGGGGCGTGGACGGCGGGGTGGAGGGACGATGTGGCGAGGGGCGGCGGGGCGGTGGGGCGTTGGGGCGGCGGGTCACCAGTCGCTATGCAGATGCGACGAGGCGCGTAACTCGCACAACATCGCCGTCGCCGGAGCATTCACATGCAAAGTGGCGCTACTGCCCCGCGCGCGCTCGTCCCCGCCCCGCCCCCTCCGCTCCGCCCGCCCCGGGGCGAAATATCGCCCGCTGGCCGGACGGCCGTCCGGTTCCGTCCGCCGCCGCCGCCCGCGGCCGGCCCACAGACGACAGCCGCCGCCCACGCCGCCCTCGCCGCCCGCCGCGCCGCAGTGCTGTTGTCAAAGCGCCCTCTGTTCCTGCGCCGACGTCACCGCTGCTGCAGCGCGCGCAGTTTCTTGCTTGTCTGGATGGACGGATCCCGGCCTGGCCTGGCCTGCACTGCCTTCGTTTCCCTGCTTCTTTGTGACCGGTGAATTTTGCCACTTTTTGTCCTCAATACAAACTCCAATCCTTCACTGTATGTCTTTTTTTCTGTTCGTTCTTGATGAAACTCCATGTGCTTCATTTCATTTCTAATTTAAGAATTACCCATTGCCTTCTAATCCGTTACTCTCGCCTTATATGCTCTACACGTGTTACAAAGAAAGTATTGACCTCTTCACTGATAAAATACTGAGGAGTGTTGCTTGACAAAAGATTAACTTGGAAACCCAACACAAATGTAATAGTCACCAAAGTATCGGCAAAAATATCAAAACTCTTCCCTCTAATCAAAGCACGTTCTTCATTGAAAGTCGAATGCCGAGTGTAATTATTTGAATCCTTAATTGTACCAACCATGACTTATAGAACCATGACTTGTAGAAAATTCGAGATGGTATGGAAGAAGGTCGAGCCTTCTTAATCCTTACCCATGAGATCATTGTAAGATATCTTCTAGAATGTAAAGTTAGGCAAGATACGCTAACCCATCGCTGAAAACGTAACAGTGCTTTACATTTGATGCCATTCTGCAAAAGTTTGTAAACTATACTAATATTTATGCTGAAATTGTCAAATCCAATTATATGGGGTGATAAAGGAACAGATCTGCCCATTTTTATTACTGCTATGACATTACATATACTCTGAAACGATTTGTGACAGTGGCATTGGCGACTTTCGTCTAATCTCTGCGTAACACCAGCTTGTGAAATATTTTACTTCAGCTAATGTATCATTTTTTAAATTATTGAACTTCTTAAGTGTTTCATTTTATATTTTATTGTTGTCACACATTTCATGCTGACTCATCAGTTTGTCTGACTGGGAGGTCCTAAGGTCGTTCCGATCATGGCAGGACTTTCGACAAAAGGTATAGAGGTTTTTCGAATTGAGCCGCTGTCTGGAGGAGAGTTCTAGCGGTCGGCTGCTAAGCTCGGTAGTTTTCTATGGTTCCCCAAAATAACACGAATAAAAGCGAATTGCACAGAAGGACTCTGACAAACGGGCCACGGATCGCGCGCAATCCTTTCTCGTATCTTCACCACTTACACACACTTACAATTACATACACTACACTGCCACTCATGGCGGGAGACCAGTCGGAAGTTTACAGCTCGTTCTGGCTGCGGCAGTCGCTTACTTAGACTGGTCCTCTGAACTGTTAATAACAACAAATCGGAGCGTTAAAAGACTTAAAGTTTCGTGTGTGTTTGTCAGACATAGTTTATTTCCTACCGCAATTCATGCGCGGCTCTGTACATCCACTACAAACTCTCAAAGATCGAGGAGAATTTATACCTCTGTACCCAGAGGAAAAAAAAACTATCTAGTTGGTCGATGGGTAAGGGTTCGACCCGGAGCTTAGGATCCGGGGAAAACTAGGAGCAAACACTTGAACGAGTTTGGCAGCTGGAGGTATCGCTCCTGTCAAAAGTTTGCGTTACCGACAGAAACCGAAAGTGTCGAGAGACAGGAGAAAATTGGCGACGTAGAAAAACTGGAACGTTTTGGGCCATTCGCCTCTTGATAGCTCTGGGCGACCAGTAATTTCAATCCGTTCCCACAAAACTTACTTATAGATTAGTTTTATGGATGACCTTGAAACATAAGTTTTTATTCCCGAAAATTGTTTGAAATGATATGCGGTGCGTTTAAAGGCCATTAGCTTGACCCGAGGGGATGTTTTGCACTTTGTAAAAAAATGATCTTGTCGTGTTCAAGTCTGATAGGGAATAAAACTCCACGCTCAGCCTAATACATAATCAGAGCCTCACCAACCCCTCCAAATCTTATGTTCCACGTGTCCCCACATAACGCTTTGAGACCCAATATTCTAGTTTTGAGGGTATATGATGCATTGTTTTAGAGCTATGCGCTACTGTATGGTTGCAGTAATTTATTTTTTAATATCATACTCAGCAAAATTGATTTCTTCGACTTAAATATGTAGTTTGCGAGACTGGAAAATAATTCCCTATTCAGCAGTAGCATACTTCCGGATTTTGTGTCGATGGTTTCACATAATTTGTCAAACATCGTCACATATTCTAAGCGTTTTATAAGGAGGAAAGATGGAAAGAATAATGGTTGTTATAAGTGGTTTCTCTGATCCCTTTCAAGGGGATGCCCAAGCAGCTCCCTAAATACACCTCGCCCATCTTCGTATGGCCAATAGCATTGATTAAAAAAAATCTTTGATTAAGAGTCGGATTTGAGGACTGTGCCTCCATCCGATGCTCGCCTTTATTAGGACAAGTGTTCTTTTTGTGTAGGCGAGGACGTGTCTCTTTCTGCCCTGCAACGGTGCAAGCTCACAACATTATTTCATGCGTACTTTTCGACAACGGCTACTAGGAATACTGAAGAAAATCAGGAACCGAGGAATATAGTTTGTGACAATTTTACCTTCCGAGTACAATGAAAGAAATGAAACTGCAAGTCACGAACTCTGAGGTGTGCGGGCCTCTTGAAGTGCTATTACTACATCATTTTCCCCATATAGCAAACTTATTGTAGTCCATCACTGACAAAAATCTCCATAGTCAGCAGGGCTTTGAATTTCGCATTTCGTCCCCTGCTAACCCGTGTGAAAGGGACGAGTTTCTAGGGGAAGAACATCCTCTCCGCAGCAGTAGCCGCGTCGTCTGAAGCGACGTCGGCGGCCGCGGACGCGCAAGGCGATACGTCGACACGAGAACACAATTTCCGAGGCCGCCACGACCACCTTATCTGGGAACCAGCCACCTACGTCTCGGCGGGGCTACGTTCTGGGGAGCCATTTTCGATCGTCTCGGCTACGTCTCTCCTTTCCTCTTCTCTCCAAACCCGCTGAAGGTGAGAACGAACGCTGTCGAAGTTAATGTGACGTATGGTTTTCAGTTTCGGAAACAAGACGAGACAACTGTTCAGTTGAAAGAGGTTGGATTTCTGTCTCGAAAGTAGAAAATAACGGAGAAATACAGCTTCAAAACGTTTCGAACCTTTTAGGGTATTTTATGCAAGTTTTAAATAGCGTTAATATAAGGTCTTAATCTATATTGTTGATTTAATGACAACCTATTAAATGCACTAAGTGGTCTGCACTTCAGAATCTATTTGAAAATTCAACAGAATATTTTAAGGGTTCCAAAACAGTTCTCCATTTGCAATATTTATATCATCAAATCATACATCCCACTTTAAGTCGTCCCAGAAACGGAAGGTATCATCTACACAAATTCCATTTTATATTGATAAACTAATAGTAGTGTTCACACAAGAAGTGTGTTGTGCATGGGTTAGTAATTATTTCATTGAATTTCTTATCCGCTTTCTTACACGAAATGTAACCGTATTTTATTTTGGGCGAAGCTGACGAAAAGCTAAAGTCAATAAAACGACATTCAGTGAAACCGCCTCCCTCATCTGTGACGTCACCACATTCCACGATTCCGCGCGAACTATGCTTATAGGTTCGAGGTATTCTGTTTTCTAAATGAAGAGACAGAAAAGATGTTTAATCTACCAAAAATCAAGCAGTGTTCGTTTTCAAGTAAATAATTCAAACAGTTACTTAAAATTTGTAGAAAAAGAAATACGGTAATATATTATATGCCAACTCACTGAGAGAGCATTCAAAACGTTGAAAAAGAAATATTCCTATCTACGCACATTTTAATATTCTCTTATTTAAGAATTGAAAATATAATTTACTAGTAACAATACACTTATTTACTTCTACATGTTGAAAGAAAATAATTCAATTACGTTCTTAAACAGAAGAGAAAAAGAGCAATGTTATTTTATACTGTAAAGCACCGCACAAAAAATATCTACAATACAGATATGGAAGGAGGCAAAAAACAAGAAATGTTTACATGAAAATGAGCAGAATACAAAATACGCGTTGTTCAGTATATTGTGTCATAAATCTAATTAACGTTTAGTTATGCACTCATCTGGTTTGTGGGTAATTAATATCACATAAACATATCATGTTAATAACTACCTGTCAGCATTATTACGCAGATGCATAACTGGCTTCAATATTTTATTGATTGTAGCAGTTGTAATTAATGGCGGTAGTAACGTTTTTATGACATGTGTACACAACTTATAAAATACCCTATGGTAATCAATGTTCTGTATTGTTTTGCCATTGTTGGCTTTTTGATGAATTATTGTGTTTTATGGTAATTATAGGCGTAATCACAGAAAGCATTTAGATTTTTTAGAGACAGACGAAGAGACGGACGGACGGACGGACAGACAGACAGACAGACAGACGGACAGAGGGACAGACGGACAGAGGGACAGAGGGACAGACGGACAGAGGGACAGAGGGACAGACGGACAGAGGGACAGAGGGACAGACGGACAGAGGGACAGACGGACAGAGGGACAGACGGACAGAGGGACAGACGGACAGACGGACAGACGGACAGACGGACAGACGGACAGACGGACAGACGGACAGACGGACAGACGGACAGACGGACAGACGGACAGACGGACAGACGGACAGACGGACAGACGGACAGACGGACAGACGGACAGACGGACAGACGGACAGACGGACAGACGGACAGACGGACAGACGGACAGACGGACAGACGGACAGACGGACAGACGGACAGACGGACAGACGGACAGACGGACAGACGGACAGACGGACAGACGGACAGACGGACAGACGGACAGACGGACAGACGGACAGACGGACAGACGGACAGACGGACAGACGGACAGACGGACAGACGGACAGACGGACAGACGGACAGACGGACAGACGGACAGACGGACAGACGGACAGACGGACAGACGGACAGACGGACAGACGGACAGACGGACAGACGGACAGACGGACAGACGGACAGACGGACAGACGGACAGACGGACAGACGGACAGACGGACAGACGGACAGACGGACAGACGGACAGACGGACAGACGGACAGACGGACAGACGGACAGACGGACAGACGGACAGACGGACAGACGGACAGACGGACAGACGGACAGACGGACAGACGGACAGACGGACAGACGGACAGACGGACAGACGGACAGACGGACAGACGGACAGACGGACAGACGGACAGACGGACAGACGGACAGACGGACAGACGGACAGACGGACAGACGGACAGACGGACAGACGGACAGACGGACAGACGGACAGACGGACAGACAAACGAACAAGCAGTCAAACGGAAACACTCCGACTATTCTTGTACATTAATTCTTGGGTAACAAGGACACAACACAGATTGATTTAGACTAACCAACATTATCTAATGTAATTTACTACATGTAATGCAACTACCCTCGCGTCTTCGGTTGGGCGCCTCAGACGGGTAGCCGGCCCGCTCAGTCGACAGATTACCTGAAACGGCGGAGATGGAGGAAGCCGGTGGCCTAGGTTGAATGAGAAGTCAAACATGTGAATTTAGAACAAGTTGAATTTATTCATTAAAAAAAAGAAAACGCTAATGGTCTGGTGATGATAACTCTGGCGAGCATGCCCCCAAAATCGAAATAAAACAAAAAATGAAATGTCATGCACATAAGAAAACATAAAATTACAAAGTGATTACAATCAGATGAAATTCTTCTTCGCGCGCGAATTCCCGCTTGACGGCCATGAGCGGCCGGGAACTCCTCTTCGTCGCCCGGTCGAGAGGAAGTCAACACTGATTGTCTGATGTACTGTTCACACCTCTCGATCGCGGGTACGACATAAGACACTCAAACAGAAAATACCTCTGTTAGGCGGCCTGCGCCACCCACAGGTTGAACGACCTCAGGTCAGCTGGCTGCGAGGGTCGTGGCGGGCGAGGAGCGCCGCTCGGAAAATGTAGGTCAGATCAGGTACTTGCGAGGGTAGCCACGAAGGCGGGCCGGAACACAAAAGCGCCGTCTGCTCGCTGCGGTGAATGGGTCAGCACAGTTCATTCACTGACACGGCCGGTTCATTCCCGGTCGATCTCACAATACTTTGATACTAATGAGCCCGTGAATTATCGCACAAATTCACAAAGGAAAAGAGAGTCTCGAGTTCGCACATAAATCGGACGTAATATAATACGAATTGCTGTCAAATGTTCATAATACTGTTCTGCGGCCTGCGTTCGTCACAGAAGTCTTGTACCCAAACTCTACAAGAAACTTAATAATTTTTTTTAAGTCCATCGAACCGAACGCCACAACAGAATATAACAGGTTCCCCCCTGCGGCCGCCACTTGCGTCCGATTCTGAACACAGCTCCCCAGCTTCTCTTTTGTGCCTCGTCGCTCCAAGTTTTAGGAAACCTCGTTCCCCCCACCAAAATTATTCCTGTGACTCTGGAATATTCTAGAACAAACCCGAATTCTGGCTGCTATTGGCGAAAGGGTACTGCGCATTAGATATTTTCTGCCCAATCAGAGGATGTTTTCGAGGCCGAGAAAAGAGTGAGAGAGGGGCTGGTTATCGCTCCCTCTCGCTTTAATTTTGCGTCGAAAAGGGGCAGTTATTAACGACCGGGGGTGTGTGAGGGGCTAGGAATCTCTAGGGAGGCTGACGGAAGAGTTCCAGGCGTCGTGGAAAAATACTGAAGGGGTCGTGTGCAGGGCGGCCACCCAGAGTTGGGGCACACGTGTCCATGACGAATTAGGGAGCGGAGGGTCGCGTAGGGTGCCGACACCGTGGCGCCTCGCCTGGCCCTCGGGCCGCCTCCGTGGCGCCTCGCATCTCTCGCGTCGCCGCCTGCGTGGAGTTATTTTGCGGCAGAATAAACTTGAATTTATTCGGTATCACTACAGTAAGAATAAAAATTATCCATTTTTTCGGTATCAAAGGCCTACAAAACGATATTTTTCTGTCGAAAAATCTACGAATTTTGCCGCAGCATGCAATATCTGTCAACAGTGAGTAAGTAGTACGTGAGCAAGTATATAACAATCACTGCATAAAAAAGTGAAAGTGAGACAACAAACGAAACAAGTTGACATCGCTCACTGAGAACCCTGCATAAAAATTAGTTTGTCGATCTACCTTGAGACTGCTTACCCGTACTTTGCCTCACCTAATACATAGGAAGAGTTGCAAATGCCTGTACAAGTGATTCATAGATAATAGATGCAATGCCTGAGTTCATTTTAGAGAGAGAACAAGAGCAGACGTTTCGCAATCGATATTCCCAGATTCGTTTTCGCTGTAAATGGAACTAGGACAACATGCGAACACAGAAACCTGTCATTACGACAGGGAACTGTTCATGAATTCTTTCCGCCTTTTGCACTACAATGATGGAAGTTCGAATGTACAGAGAGCGATGTGGTTTTTATAAAACTAGTTGAAAATTAGGCGGCAACGTGTCCATTTTCAAAATATTTGGGGTGGACAAAAACAATTAGTCCTATCCGGAATAAAAGAATAAGTGCAATTAAAAGTGTGCTGCAGTGCAATATTTTGTTTGCAACAATAGTGACCATCGCCTAAAAATTAAAAATATTCTTATCGGCAAAGTTATTCGTAGATGATATATATTAACAGAATGAAACGTGAAGAAAATGAAACATTTCTATATAGGTCGGTTCAAGGCTCATGTGAAGTATCTTCCAAAACCAAAAATATCCATTTTCAATTCACGAGATCACAACATCAGCCGTTTCAATCGAAATATATGAATTTTGGAAAACCCCCTTTGTAGTATGGAAGTCCTGTGTAGTAATATCATGTTGGTTCAGCCGCTAGCGTTGTTCAGAGACAGACAAACCCACGTTTTGCTCTTAACCAATTTTTCGGTATCGCGGATCCACAAAACGATGACGACAGGATGTGTTAGAGGATGTGTTTACGCAGTATTTTACTATATTTACGAACAATATTAACTAATTTTTAGGTATCAGGGACCTATAATACTAATTACTTTTGATGTTGATGCGACTTTAAATAAAATAAAAATTTTTAAAAAATACTAATTTTTCTGTAAAAAATCACCGGTTTTTGCTATAGAATTACATAACTTCTTACTTGCTCGCATACTGCTCATGCACTACAGAGAAAGATTGTAAAACTGCGATAAATAACGGCGATTGTTTGAAAGAATAACTCTTATTGGCGGGCCTTGGTGTCGAAAAATTGTCTAAATCTTGTTCCTACATATATTGTAAATTACTTCCTCTATCACGTTGTGTATACATCCATGTTTTGTGGGTCCTTGATATCGAAAAATCGATTGACGCCAAACGTCGGTCTGTCTTGGGTTAAGGTTAGGGCCTAAACCGATCAGACGATTTAATTCGATACTGAACGAACTCGAAGCCTTGCGGATACTGGATCGAGTATTTTGACTTGGGAGGTTACTTAACATTTTCCTGCGTCTTTGTGCAACTAGTACATTGAAAATAGGGCTTCTTTTCATGAATGAAATCTGTTTTTTAAAGACTTCTTGAAATGAGATCATGCACAAATATTCCAAGAACTGAGTAGTTTTTGCGTAAATTGCATAAAATATAGGAAATTTTTAAACAATTTTTTTATAAAAACGGTTCCAATTTTAATACAAATGTTCTTCTCATGTGTAACAAAGGACGGTGTAAAAATTGGTGCTGCTCCCATTTTCTGCAAAATTTGTCATTTTTTAAATTGCAAAAAATTAACATTGGAAAAGCCCAATATTGATAGATATTTTTTTGTTAAATGAAACCTGTTCCAAAACGATTGTTCTTTCAAAATGGTCATGAACTATTTTTTTAAAGTATTAATAGTTTAGCCTAATTTTGTGAATGTTCGCATGTGTAAATTCGAATTTACCCCTCTTCTTTTTTTAGAACATTTCCCGGAGTTAAGACGTTGCACCATAACAATGGGTACGCCGCGTCACGGCAGTTTAAAATTCTCAGAATATTTTCTCATTGCATCCATGGCGAAAATATACATTATTCTTACACCATGATTGCATCCAAAAACATGTGTGATTGGAACGTAGTTTTGGATTGTCAAATTTCTGTTAATGTATTAGCTTTAAAGAAATTAAACTTTAGCGCCTAATGCGCAGTGTAATGATTTTACAAGAGCTACTTGAGATATGTTAATATGGACAGAATTTGGGTATTGTAATTTTAGGTAACGGTTACTGATGCGAGAATGTATGATGCGAGAATGTCGTAAGTACCACTAGTTTTTCCTCTATTACGTGTGTGGTGTGCGAGAAAGTAAAAGTCAATTATGTACGATTTACTGAATAAATGTTCTAAATTTAGGTTTTATATTGTAGCCAATCCCTATTCTTTGGATTTGTTACAACTAGCAAATCTTTCATTCACTAATTTCGTGACGGATAGCTGTCCCGTCACGCACTCCTGGGAAATTTCTGGGTAGAATAAAATTCCCTATCGGGGGTGGGTTCGTCTTTTCAACTAGCTACCAATTAACATCCCAACACAATTTGAAATAATAATGACAATATATTCTTATAAATGAAAGTTTTGTACAACTGTTCTTACATTTAGTTACGGTAGCTATCTTTCCCTACCTAAAAACTGCAGTTTTTTTTTTCTCTAAGATGATGTTAACTTTACATCTTGTTTCAAAGTAACAACTTACACACCCACAAAATCAATGAAAAACACATACAAAATACACTTCAAAAATAACCCTGAAAAAAAAATACATACACACACAATATTCAATGGTCTTGTAATGTCTTTGGATTCGTTACACTTGAATTTAGTGAATTAATTCTGTACAAAAAAAACACAATTTTACACTATTTACAAAATCCCCTATCTGATTTCAATTACGACTTTAGTGAGAGAAAGAAATGACTTTTCAGATTATCAAGAATACTGTGCAATACAGTTCTGAATTGAGATTTAGTAAAAGTTCTTTTGGTTTCGTTAAACTCACGGCCGTCGAACCTCCGTAGGATTCCGCGCTGCGAAGACAGCTGCAAGATTTTGTCCACGCTGCCAAGGTCGCAGGGTCCCGTGCTCCGCTCGGCGCGCTGCTTGCTGCGTCGAAATCGTGAGGCCACCGCGCGCCGTCTCCCCTCGGCTAGCGGTGTTTTCCAGTTGGCTCCTCAGGCGATGATCCCCTCCGAATCCAAGTCCAGAATCTCCACTTATGACTTTGTAATTGGCAAAAGTCAAATTAATTATAATGTCGATTACAGTTCTTATAATTCTGGAGATCTTTATAAATACGTTTTCCGAATGAAATTTCAAACAATAGTACAGACTTTCTGGTACAGCATACACGTGTCGCTTAACGTCGTCGTAGCGCACAAGATGGCTGACTATTCACTTTTTGTAACTCCAACACGATATGACAACGAATACATACAACTGATCGCTTCGGCGACTCGGACAACAAGAAGGTTGAATTCTTTTGGCACAAGCTCTTGCCGTTACTGTTGGTTCATTCTAATTTTTCATTGGCTGACACAAGAGTGCGTTCAGAAATTAGGTTTACGACTGTCGCCATCTCCTCCTCACCAGATGAACTATTTGTCCGAGATACGGTGTCGTGCCTTCACTGCTAGTTTCCTCATTTATTTAAACTGTAATCGCGTATTAGCGGTTACATAAGCCCCTCCTTTAAAAAGATTTTTCTCGCAATTAAATTTTTCGAAAAAATCTTCTTACAAAATCGTTATGTCTATGGTCGTTCATCTTGTATTTTGTGGTGTTACTCTCACTTCCCTCATTCTTGGAATGGTTTTAAATTATAGAAATTAAATCTTCCAATGTTATGTCCATTGTCGTTAATTATTTCTGCGACATTTGGGGGTCGAATTCTTGATATCTTGTATGGTCCTTCATACAAAGCGAAGAATTTTGAAACTTGTTTTGCTTGCACATCCGACGGTTTTGGTAGTCGTAACATAATTCTTTGCCCTTCCGTGAATGTGTATGGAGCATATTTGGTCTGGTCCGACCGTTTTCTTGCTTTATGATGTAGTTGTCGCGTAATCTCTTCATCAGTAACTTCGGTAATGGTGACCTCGGGCCTTCGCAGGTGTTCTAACACATGCGGCATTTTTCTCTTGAAATGGGCCTCATATGGGGTCTCGTTAATGGTGTCGTGATGTACTGCATTGAGCCACTGGTTGATAAAAGGCACTAGTAAATACCAGTCAGTATGTCGTTGACGACAATATACCCGAAATAATCTGGATAGTTCCCGCATTACCCTCTCGGATGGATTTGACTGTGGATGTCGAATACTTGATAAGATGAGGATAATATTCTTCTCCTCCATGGTCTGGATCCAATGATCACTGGTAAATTGCGGTCCATGATCCGACAACAATTTTTCAAAATCCCCTGCCGTTTCTAAGGAATTTATCTAATTGATGTAGGCAATTTTTTTGCGCTCGGTTTGTTGATGCAGTATACTTGGGTAAATTTAGAAAAGACATCAATACATACCAAGACGTATTTGTAACCATATTTAGTTTTAGGAAGAGGTCCGTAAAGGTCTATGGCTACTAATTCATTTGTTTTGGAGGGTAAAATTGCTGCTCTCGCTCCGGCAAAGTATCGATTGGGATATTTGGTGCGCTGACAGGTGACGCAAACTGCAACAGTTCTTCTAACTTGTTTTTTTACGTCCCTTCCAGTGGGCAATTTCCGAAATAGCCTTATCGACTTTGTCCGCTCCGAAGTGTCCAAGTTTCGTGTGAACAAGCCATATAATTCCGTGCGTCAGGGTTTTTGGGCATCCAAATTCTGTATGTTGGTGGCTCAGATCTTGTCTTGACGAGAACGACGTCTTCTACTAACTTCCATCTATCGCCTTCTCTCGTCCAACGGATCCCATCCGCATCTTCTGGGGTCGAGTTCCCCACGCAAAAATAATCTACTTTCCTAGTTAATTCTTCCTGCTGCTGGTGAATTGCTATCATCTGCCAGTTCAAATGTGGCATTTCTAGGTAATTCAATTGAATAGGCGATGCAAAGAACACGTTCTTCTCTCTACAGTTTCTTCCAGTCGAAATGTATTCCTGCTGAGTATGTCTGGGAGGTGGTTCAGCTCTCCTGGACAATATTCCACAGTAAAAGAATATTGTTGTAGGTACAATATCCAACGTAATAACCGGTCATTATTTGTGTGACAACGGTTTAAAAAAATTAATGCCTTGTGGTCCGTCCTAATTATGAAATGTCTTCCCACGAGATATTCTCTTAATTTATGGACGGCCCATACTATGGCATTCGGCCTCCTTTTCCGAAACTGAAAAATTTAGTTCAGGTCCTCGGAGTACCCTACTTATAAGAGCTACAACTTTCTCTTCACCATTAATAACCTGATACAGAACAGCTCCAATTCCATGGTCGCTACTGTCCGTTGTAAAATAAACTCTTTTCAAAATTAGGATAGGCGATTACACAGGAATGATAAAAACGAGCCTTCAAATCTTGGAATCGCTTTTCGTGTAATTCAGTCCACTCCCATGGCTTGTTTTTTCTTAACAATGGCAGAAATTGTACAATAGACGCCGAATAGTTTGGAATGAATCGACTATAGTAGTTCACGCATCCCAGAAATCCTTTTAACTGTTTTCGGTCCTCGGTGCTTGAATCTTATCAATTTCTACAATCTTTTCCGGTTTCATACGCAATCCTTGAATAGATAATGGTAACCTAAAAAATCTACTTGCTCCTACAGAAACTAGATTTCTCAATATTTAATGGAGGTGGTTATCAATTAAAATCTTAAACAAATCTTCTAAATGACGTAGATGTTCTTGGAATGTTGCCGCAAATAAGATAATATCATCTACATACACTAATGAGGCATGATACAATCTCGTATTTATAATATTATCCAAACATTGAATTAATGCAGCAGCTGAATTCTTTAAACCAAACGGAACTCTCTGATATACATAGCTTATACCCCTATACATGAAGCAGTATACTTCTGCGAATCCTTAGCTATCGGAATCTGCCAGTACGATGCTGTAAAATCGGTGCTACTGATCCACATAATACCATGAAGCTTCGTTAACATCTCCTCTATCTGGGAGGTCTGTCTCGGTACGGGATCGTTTTTTCATTCAATTTTCTAGCATCTAAACATAGGCGTAAACTTCCATATTTCTTTTTGACAATGACTATTGGATTCAAATATGGAGTCCTTTCTTTCTTAATGATTTTATCATTTAACATGGACTGAATAAGTTCGTCTATTTCTTTTCTATACGCAACGGTATAGGGTAATTGTACGATGCATTATGGCCGGTTCATCGGTTAGCTCAATATGGAAACTCAAAGTTTTTTATGGGGTCTTCACATTTTTCAAAAACTCGCTGATACTTTACTAAAATTCTAACAATTCTTCCTGTTGTTGTTGGTTTAAATTTTCGTTATTTTCACAGCATTCTCTAACAAAGTGTGAAGGTTGTTGACCTCGATACAGTTCGCATGGGCATTAGATGTTCATCTCCATCAAATGGTGATGGTCAATTATGCCGTTCTTGGAATCTGCAAACAATTTCTCGCCATGTCGATGATTACTTCATGCTCATAGAGGAAGTCCACTCCCAGGATCAGTGGATACAATAATTCTTTCGCGACTATGCAGACAGTTTCGTATACCCTCTTCCTATTGTCAGCTGCAACAGTACTGGACGGGAAATAGGCCGCGACTTCTTTCTTATTCGCTACCATCAGATACGACTTCCGCATAGGGAATTGTGTATTGCTTCTGCCACTCCTGAAAGTTCATCTAACAGACTCTCCACTATTATCGAGCAAGTGCATCCCGTGTCAATTAATGCAAGGACCTTTTTCCTTCGCATTTATTCTAACAATGGGCATTTGCGTTTTGTACCATTTACATTTGCGAACAAATCTTTTTGCGTCTCAAAGCGGAATGTATCAGCCAGGATTTAAAAGTCACCTCTTCAACATCAATGAGAGAGTGGTTTGTTCGGGGCGACCATTCGAGA